>JBBMOE010000057.1:2111887-2127875 GCA_037975065.1 Chaetodon trifasciatus
ATAGTGACCCCTAAATTTATGCACCATCACATTGGTACTTCTTAGAGGATGAACCCTGTTAATCTTGGAAGTTTCTTGTCCTGCCATCCCCAGGTGAAGATAATACATTTACACACAAGATGTCCAACTTTACATCACCACACAGGGCATGGATAATGAAAGATTCTAAAAGGTTTCAAATACCAACATTTTTGAATTTTTGGATTTCAAAATATCCATGCATGGCAAAGACAGCATTCTATGCATTCTAGCATTCTAGGCCTTGTGAAGATTGTCATCATCATCACTATGGCCATGAAACTGTGGTTAAGGTATGTTAGACAACCAAAACACCGGGGAAAAGTCATGATTACACTGTTAAATTTCCAAAATAATCTGCATTCATCTCTTGTCTGTAATGGGGTGCTAACTCAAGTCTCTGGCAGTTAAAGTTGGAGATAATAAATGCCCATTCACTGCCACAACCATAACTCCGGGGTATGTTGGAAACAAACTGCTTTTTGTCATCCAGCCACACAAATACACAAGTATTTAGAGCTGTTCCAAATGGTCTCAAATGAAGGTGAGGCAAAAAGTCATAAGAGTCAAAACATCTTTCAAAGGATGATAATATTTTATTCTTCCAGACAGTCCTTTCTCAAGACATTCATGGTATTGCGCTTGTTTGGAAAATATGGAAAGTGACAGAAGTAGTCGTGTGAAGAATGAAAAAAAGAAGCTTGAAAGAGCTGTCTTTGAAACAGACCTTACAAGGACTTGTTTTCCCCACTCTCTTTTTTCCACCCTCACAAAGCTGGTTAGTCACTCAGTGAAGTGGGTGTGAATGCCACATTGTCAGTTTTGGATAGTAATACAAATTGATAGACTCAGGCCTGGGCCTTCTTCTGCTGGTCCTTGTTTAAGTCTTTTTGTATTGTTCAACAATATAAAAAGTACAGTGTACTGACCCCGATACTAGCTGCCTTGCTGCATTAAAGTTACCCTACTTCCTACGTTAGCACTTAACCTTGGCAATGAAAATCAGTGATCCTGTGCACAATTGTCCAAATGAAATTTAATTCCTTGAGACCCTGTCCTGAGATATGCCATGATATTATGGACATATTTCCATGACATTTAATAAGCACATTAATGGTTCCAAAGGGATAAATCCTGTAAATTTCAATAACCCTATGACTTTTTACTGCTGTCAGGACAAATATTTTTTTGTTCCAATTGTAGTTAAATCATTTTATGTCGTCCAACACTATATTACTCTGAGGTGTAATGAATGTTGCAGACTGTTGGTCTTCATGAATATCTGAGCAACTGGACCAAAACTTTATTAGAAATTCTCTTACACCTCCAGTATATCCCCCGACTCATGCAGCCAGAGTGTATGTGCTACCAAGGGTATATGCCAAACCTAGACACAGATCTCTTGCCTATTTGCTTGTCAATCCCTCCCCCTACACACTGCACCCAAAATAGAAGGATCCGTGCAATGAGGAGTTGACAACCACTCTATTTAAAACCCCACACTGTCAGAGTCGGTGTAATGTGAGCTTCTCTGGCTCTGTCTGTGTGGAACCAGCACAGTATGCCATAGTCCCTGTCATTTCTCACCTACACATGCATGAAGAAAGAGGTCAGTGATGGAAACACCATTCAAAACCAAACTTCCACACAAACAAAATCTTCCATACTGCTGTGATGCCAGTGACCCCATATTGGATACATGCTGAAAAAACCCACACACTGCTACTTAACAATTCTGTTGAATGATTGTTTGTTTTTACCTTTTGTTTAAGTTTTTGGTGGATTTAAGTTTCCATAAGATTTTTTGACCAGTTGGACCCTTGATAAAGGTCTCACTGTCGATGTTCAAATCCAGTCAGTGAGTTGTTCTAGATCTGTTCTAGATTTTCATGTAGTCCCTATGTCAAATAAAGCAGGTCCAATAGATAAAAAAACAGTCCAGCACATTTAACATAAAGGTGACCTAGCCCTGTATTAGCCTAGTAAAACATCATTACCATTATGAGTCATTATTTAAAGCTCAATGTAGCACCTCATCTCTGATACAACAGCATAGGTTTGAGAACAAGTTTGTAATTAGGTTTGTAATGTTGATAGACTAGTGGTAGTCAGAAACAGCTGAGCTGGTAAGAGCAAAGGGCAGAATGAGAGAGGAGATTCGATCGAGATGGAGACTGCAAAGTGGCTGAAAGTGGAGATGAGCTTAGACATGCCAAAGACATTTCTTCTGTCTTAGTTTGGACCACTGACTCTGACTACATTCACCCACTTGACCTATTTAGTTAACTACTGCTACTGTTTAATTCCTCCTTCCCATACATTCTTAAAGAAAACATGTATGTTATTATCATTTTAGAATAATAACTGATGCATAAGTGACACCATGTCTATCTACTTTAGCTTGGGGCAGAGTAAAGACCTGAGTAAAGACCCTAAAACAGAACCTCATTTAACTCTTACTTCTCTAGGAAAAAGAATTTGTGTTATCTAAGGTGTCAGATAGGGTATTGTGAGGTGAAGAGATGACAGGAAATGCACTGCATCAGCCCATTCAACAACTAGATCTGAATTCCGCAGCAGGATTCATTTGCCCCCCTGAATCTGATCCAGTGCAACATCCAACCCAAGCTCTTTCCATATAAGGATAGTCTAAAGTGGGAAATCACTTTCCATGATAAAGTTACCTAAGGGGACTGGTGTGTGTGTGTGTGTGTGTGTGTGTGTGTGTGTGTGTGTGTGTGTGTGTGTGTGTGTGTGTGTGTGTTGAGTTAGAAGATAGTTCAAGATAATTTAAAGTTCACCCAAACTAAATCACCAAACTAACTGCCAGCCAAATAAAGTATACAACCATAAATAGTGTTAGACAGTCACCCAATGCTGTGAAACAAAGCTTATCTTTATTTTTTCCCCTCTGGCTTTACTGTAGTTGTTTCCATTGCTTGCTGCTTAGACATATATGAGTCCCCAAACACAAAATGTACAACAACACAAATGACTTGTGTTGTTACACTGCACTGCCAGGCCTTCTCTATGGGCATGAGCACACTGTCCACAGCCATCAACCTGTACATAGTGCTGCACTGTTGACCTTAGTTGCAAATGTACTTTAACACTGTAGCAGGTGCCGCAGACAAATCTACAGTAATAATATTCAAACCAAGTAAACTCACTACTTCTTGTATTCTATGGTTTTGCAAGAACCTGCAGTTTTTAAAAAAGAAATACATATTGATTGATTGCATTGATTGATTAGGTGTACAGAGAGGAATTAATTTTTACCCTGGGCCTACAGAAGTTGCTGCCCGCATCAAGTATAAGTCCTTGATGCTTGCCTACAAAATTGCCACCAAAACCGCTCTGCCCTACCTGAACTCCCTCATTCAGGTTTATGCTCCCTCCCACTCACTATGCTCTGCCCAGGAACTGCGCTTGGTGTTGCCAGCTCAAAAAGGCCCTAAGTCTCTAGCTAGACTCTTTTCTTCAGTGGTTTCCCAGTGGTGGAACAAGTTACCAAACTCCATTTGTTGTGCAGAGTCCCTCTCGAACTTTAGAAAAAGACTAAAGACCAAGCTCTTTACTGAGCACCTTCTTTCTAAACAAACAAACAAACAAACAAAAACAACTGTCTGTTCACTCTATGCACTCTATGCATTAGTTTGTAGCACTGCCTCGTAGCACCTATGTGCAATTGGACCAGAAAGTTGCATTTGGACACTTACTCTTGTTGTTCTCTCCCATCTAGAACTTTGCTTGTGGTGTATGAAAATCTCATATGTACGTCGCTTTGGATAAAAGCGTGTGCCAAATGACTAATTGTAATTGCAACTGTAAGTCTTTTGAGGATGCAGGTTACCCACTCCATATACTGATTATTTATTGATCAAACGAAGAGTCAGTCAAGCAGCACAGTGGCATTAATCTTTTTAGAGAGTCTAGCAGCTCTGTGAATAAAAATGCCCATCGATAAGTTCACCACTTTGGTCCAGACTTAATTATTTAAACAATTATTGGATGGACTTTTGGTGTAGACTTGCGTGCTCCTTTCAGGATGGATTATAATAACTTGAGTAATTCTCTGATCTTTCATCTGTACCACCAGTACTACCATGTTGTACTAGTTTAAGTTTTCCAATATTTTGGTTTATGACCAAATACTTGCAGAACTGATGTCATTCACATCAGCTTCAACTGTTCTTAGTGTTAAGTACTAATTAGAAAATGTTACAATGTTAACTTACTAAATTAAGCATAGTGAACATGGTAAACATTACCTAGCAGTCAGTTAGCTTGCCATTGATGATGCTTTTGATGCTTCTGGAACTGCATGGGTGGCAGACTCTCACATGAGCTTGAGTTTTCTTCTCCAGTTTCTTCACTTTCTTTAACTTTAGACATGCAATTATTCGTTTTGTCTGCACACTATGAACACTTAACTTTGCCCTGGTTTTTCTACTGTTATTAGCATTGTTAACAATCACTTCCAGGAATCCTGGTTGTGGGTCTGCATGGCATCCGTTCAAAGCTCCTCAAGTCTTGTGCAGACCAGTTGTGTGGGACAGTTGAGCCTATTTTCAACCTGAACCCGAAACTGCCACAGCTGTGGAAAACATCTTGATACCAATGCCAAAGACCTCCACAGCTACAAGCTGGTGGCACTGACATGACACCTGATGAAGACCCTCAAGAAGCTGGATCTTGTCCATCTCCAGCCAATGCTGCTGAGGGCCAAGTTGGAGCACATAGGGGTGGACCATCACTTCACGTCTGTTACAGACCCTTGTAACGACTCACATTTTAGGTACACTGTAATGTCATTGTGAGTGAGGCTATAGTTAGTCTTGTTTTCTCTTTTTCTCCTGGGAAGCAGATAAATGTCAAAATTATGTTGGGGAGGGACTATGCTCCCCATGATGGGGAGGTCTTTAACTTTAATCCATGCAGCATACAGTACGTTTAAGAAATGCATCTTTACATAAAGTTTAATGCCTAAGTTCAGGAACAAGACCACGCCTCAAACACACCCTATTTGTGCACCAAGGAATTTAAGTGCTCCTGATTTGTTCATTTCCCCTTCGACACGTTTTCCGTGCGGTCTCGTTCTCTGCAATCCAACACTGCCAGCAAATCCGGCTGTGCTCAGAAGTCCACTTCCCCCGACGATCGCACCCCACAACCCCCGACAATTCCCACGTAGTCAACCTGTTGCCCACCACAAGCTCCAAGGGAAGACCATGTCTCCGTCATCTGAGAAACACCATCCCCACCAGACACCTCTCTCCCACCTGCTTGAGGCCCAAGCACCCAAGCGACAGGCGAAGCCTCTGTCATATGCACACAGCTAGACAACACTCCGACCGTTCCCCAGCATCAAATTCAAGCTCTCCTAATTTCAAAACTGTCTCGTTTTCTCTCCCCCTTTTCTCCTGAACTTCACAATCAACATGTGCACATGTATCCCTCCACCCCAGCACCCTCCCCTCTTCTCCTCCCTCTACCTTTCATATCCCATCTTCCTTGGCCACCTCAGGTCAGTGGTTCGACCCCTGGCCTCAGCAGTCCACATGTATCCTTGGGCAAGATACTGAACCACAAAACTGCCTCCTCTGCCATGTGTGTTTGGATAATGCTCGTATGAATGTGTGCACGAATGGATGAATGCAGACTTGAGTTGTAAAAGCGCTTTTTTTCAGACTACAAAAGCGCTATACAAATACAGTCCATTTACCATTTACCTCCTCCTACCTCTACACCGCTTAGCACAGCCACTCAGACCGCTCCCTCAATAGCGATACAGTGGCACTTTCAGACAAACTTTGTAACATTCTTACTCTCACCATCCAAATATTGCTTGTCGTTCATTTTCTTCTCGTCTATAAACACAAATGCTACGTTCATGTTTATACTACGTTCATGTTTATACTCGCTCCATACTACTCCATACTCTAGAGTACTGTGCAACAATACAAATTCATTCATTCATCTTCTATACCCCTGATTATCCCTTTCGGGGTTGGGGGGGGGCTGGAGCCTATCCCAGCTGTCAACAGGCGAGAGGCGGGGTACACCCTGAGCCAGTCGCCAGCCGACTGCAGAGCAACGCACACAAGCATTCACTGTCACATTCACACCTAGGGACAATTTAGAGTCACCAATTAACCTAATGAGCATGTTTTTGGTCTGTGGGAGGAAGCCGGAGAGAACCCATGCATGCACGGGAAGAACATGCAAACTTCACACAGAAAGGCCCCCACCTGACCCGGGGATTGAACCGGCAACCTTCTTGCTGTGAGGCACGCGCACTACCTGCTGCGCCACCGTGTCGCCCAACACTACAAACACTGTATTTAATTATCCATACCTTACCACGTGCAATTTAAAAGTTTTCCATTCCATCATTTCCATCATCCTCTATTATTTCTATAATAACTCAATAATTCAACAAAGCCCAGAGCTAGACAGTTTACAGATTGCTTCACAAGACACCATCCTAAACAGCGTATTCCCCAAAAACTGTCCTCTTATCTGACTGGATGGAACTGCTTTAAAGCTTTCTACATCTCCTTCAGCCTTCTTTTCCCATCTCTCGACATTCTAACCTTCGCTAGCTTCATCACATTTGCTCACTCGATAATTAAGATTAAATCTTCCACCATACAGGCGTATATCAGCAGTATAAACTTCCTCATTTAATTAGCAATGGGAGCACCTTGCCCCACCTTATCCCACTCCCAAATCAGCATATCTATCAGAGGTTTCCGCAAGGCTGAACCACATTGTAATCCTAAATGTTTGCCTGTCAACTCTGACTTTCTTGCCCGTTGCATAGTTACCCTGCCCTTTAACCTCACCCTGATCCTACCACCCCTCATCTCTTCATCCCTCCTCCTGTTCACCCCTCCATCCCCCATCCCCTCATCCCTTCATCCCTCAACCCTCATCCTTTCATCCCTTCACCCCTCGACCATCATTCCTTCAGCCCTCCTTTCATCCTCACATACTAGTGTATCTGTCTTCATCATCCCCACTCTCCTTCATCCCAAGACATATTAAACAATTGTAAATCTGTATCTTTGTGGCATGGTCTTTGTTAGTGAAATAATAATAATAGTAATCATAAAATGATAATAATAATAATGATCAACTTTATTTGTATAGCACATTTCAAACAAGAGTTGCAGCTCAAACTGCTTTACAACAAAGAAATCACATGCACCAAGTGCTTCACATAAAAAAGTAAAATATTACAGAGAATAAAATCAACTGCATGAGAGTAATAAAATAAAGTTAAAAATGAAGTATATAGAATGCATCAAATCAAATAAAATGTAACATTTTAATGAGTGCAGAGTGCTTGGAAAAAAAAGGCATCAGTTAGTGTTTCAGTATCTTTTTGATTTATAAATGGTCATACTTTAGGTATGTTTCTAAGGTGGAAATACAATGTTTCTTTCACCTTGATGGTGTCAGTGTTAGGATCCACTAACTTGTCTGTTCCTAATGTTCTCTTTTTCCCTTTTTTCCCTTACACTACCTGTACACGTAGCCGGGTATTCTGCTTCGCTTGTCGCTGAATTATCCTGATCTCTCCCATGAGTTTCCAGAACCCTTGCCTGTGAGTCTCTCTTTTGTATACCTTAGAAAAGGCTTTTTTCCTTTTGCCACTCGTGTGCTTCTTTCATGTCAGTGCCAACCAGCCACGTCCAGCATTTGTCCTGCCTTAACCCACCTTGTGGTGTCTTTTGTTTGTCAGCTCCACTTGCTGTGACTGCGTTTTGAGTTTACTTAGTTCCACTCGTTCAGAGTGTGTTTTTGTTAGTGTTCCACTCCTTATGAGTTCGCCTTTTGTTCCTCATAATTGTTTTCTTTTCAAACTCTTGTCTCCGGTCTGCATCTTGAGTCCAACCACTACTGCTTTGAAGGCAAAGCCCAACAGTCGGACTTGAAGCTTGGATCTGAATCTGAACACCGAGACTTGTAACCTTAGATTCAAGCAGATTATTAAACTGTATTTCTCTTTTTGTTTTAAGGCCCACCAGCAGGATTTGTTTTGTCTGCATTGTTCATCCATTTATTTATTGCCAAAAGACAATTAGTAATGAAGTCTATAGCTGCAGCATCATTTGGTTCAGCAGATATGAACAATTGCATGTATCTATGGAGACATACATTGTTCCCTCCAAATTTTGTGAGTAAGCAAATTACCTTAAACCTTACCCACCCTGTGTAATGTTTTAGTTACATGTCTTCGTTGAGAAAATGGGATTGGGGACATTTTTGCGAAGGGAGAGAGAGGCTAGGCATCTGTTTAATTGGACCTGAGACATGACAAATGATATTACGTAGCAAAGTGGTTGGTTCTGATCTGAATGATCTCACTGTTACAATGTAGACAAAAGCCTCTGTTTATTAAGACTTTGTTGCAGTTTGAAAAAAAATCTGAGTTCTCTACAGAGNGAAGCATTGACATTTTGACGGTTGCTTGTCTACCAATAGTGGATAGTGAAAGGTTCATCCTGGGGTGGACATTGTCGTTTATTGTTTTGAATAGTGGGGTGGAGTCCAGCTCTGACTGCCTGGGTGAAACATTAATGCTTAAATACGTGATGTGACCTGTGCATAGAGGGATAGGTGGTGTGTGGGCTGCCACATCTCAGCTATTGTCACAGAAGGATGGTGAATTTATTCCAGTTAATGTAGTCAGAAATTTTGGAGTATGCTTCAATTACTTAAATTGATTATTGTAGCAATGAGTTGGGGTTTTGTAGGAACAGTAATATGTCATTTGTATAGAGACTAATCTGATGATGTGTATTGGATTTTTGGATTCCTTTGATGTGGGCACTCACAAATGGCTACAGCTCATGGTTCAATGAAAATAGTGCACAGGAAGGGAGAGAGAGGTTATCCTTGCCTAGTCCCCCTGTGCAGAGTGAAGCATTGCGAGGTTTGTCCATTGGTGATAACTGTGACTGAAGGTGAGGCATATAGAATCTTGACCCAGTTCATTAATGATTCCCCAAAGCCAAAATTTGCAATGTATTTACGAGGAATGACCAGTTTGCTGTGTCAAAGGCTTTTTCTGTATCAAAGGTTTCTATGATGGTTCCTGCTTGCTGTGATGAATAATCAATTAAATTAAAATGTTTGTGTGTGTTATTGGATGAATGTCTGCCTTTGATGAAGAAAACTGAACTGTAGTGGCCATTTTTCCATTAAAAAAAAAAACAAATTAAACTTTAAACTAAACATAATCAAAAGGCCACTGATGCACCATGGGGATGTGGTTTAACACAGGCAAAAAAGAGATGAATGTCCAAGCCGGATTCTTGCATTTTGAGATGATTTATTTCAAAATAATAAAACAAACAAAAGAACAAAGAAAATCATGGCTGCTGATGCCTCCTTTGCATTGGTAAAAAACCATAGGCCCACCCCGGTGCATGCTGGTACTCCAGGTGCCTACTTACACGAATAACCTCAGGTGCCCAGTGTTACCCAATTACCAAAAAAAATCAACCAAAATACTAACTATTCAAATCTAAATATCCTAAACAAGTAACTAACAAAGAATATTATTTAAAAAATCTAATCTAAATAAAGCAAACACTTAAGTTAATCAAACAAACAAAGTTACTCATGATTAGCAAATTAAATTTACAACTAAAACTACAACCAAAGACTAAACTTACAAATAGCTCCTACTTGAACTATGGATGAGATTACTTCTTCTACTCTGTGAGCTAGTGCTTTGATGATGATTTTTATATCCACATTGAGGAGAGAAAAGGAGCAGTGACCAGATGGTAAGGTTGAGTCTTTGGTATGTTTAAGAAGGAGTGAAATTGTAGCTTTGTTCATGTTTGCTAGAAGTCTTAAACTGTTTTATTTCAATAATTCAGAAATAAATTAATGTCCTCTGGACTATAGATTGGCATAAAAACCTCTGAAGATTTTTTTTTTATCTCATGAGTGCGTGGACTTCCCTGCTGAGTCCTTAATGATCAGGTTTTTCATTTATTTTGTTTAATTCACCAGATTTATTATTATGATGTAAAATTTCTTGTCAAAGTGTACAGTATGTATCGGGAATTGAGTTTTCTTATTCATATTTTAATTTATTTGGTATTTGTACTTTCTTAGTTTGTTCTGCATTTTGTCTGCCAGGTTACTTGCATTAATGTTTTCAGGATGTTTGATTTTTCAATCCAAACTGAAGCTTCTTTTTCTTCTTCTTCTTCTTTTTCTTTCCTTCTTTTTTTTTTGATAAACAAAAAATTAATTTACTAATAAAAACATTATACCTCTTAAAACTGCTTTCCCTCTTTCCCACAGAAGAGATTTTGATGACTTTTGGGGATCATTTATTTCTAGGATGGATGCCCTCTCTTTTATAATGAGGGTCTTAGAGAAGAGATGAGTGCCATCTGGTGTTGGGTTTATATAGACTGGTTCTGTGTTCAAGTGTTATTGGGGTATGGTCACTAGCAATGATGGGGTGCATCATTGAGCCTGACATATATAATTGAGTTGATATCAAGTATCAAGTAAGAGATTTATGTCTTTGACTTGGAGGCATATGTACGAAGTCTGTTTGCATATTTACAAATGGACCTGATGTTGAGAGTAGATGGTCATGTCTTACTTTTGTGCATCTACCTACCTACAATTTGGTTACAGCAGTGGTCTGGAACCAACTAATGTGTTCGAATCACATGACTCAGTGTTCCTCTAAAGGAGACAAGATCTTGGTCAGTCCGTCCAACTCTGATTGTTCATCAATCCTGGTGAAACCATCAGTGAGGACAGTTAAAGTGTGGCCAGAGGGAGCAGGCTCTGTACTACAGCTCCACTTTGACAGCACAGACTGCAGTGTGTCTGCCACTCTGGCCACCCATGAACTCTCAGGCGGACATTGATTCCTATACTCCACGATATAAACAAAAACATTAACAGTGTCACCACCCTAAAACAGATTACAACATTCCCAAATCAGAAACTGTGGATGAACAGAGAGGTCTTCCTACTGCTGGACCAACAGTTCCTCCAGGGCTAACTCTAAGCACAACTACAAGCTATGGACTGAGGAGCACCTCAACAATATCTCTGACAATGCCCCCATGTGGCAGCTTTTATGCATGCTTTGGCAGGGACAATCAGGAGGCTACCACCAATGCTGTGCTCCCTGCATACCACCAGCCCCTCATACTCTCCCTCACAGCTGTGTGGGCTACACTGAGAAGGACTTATGCACTTAAGGTTGCTAGTCCTCATGGCATCGATAGAAGTATGCTCAACTAAATGCGATCTTCAACCTGTCACTGGCCCAAGGAACTCTCCCCACGTATTTTAAAACCACCTCCATTGTGCCAGTTCCTAAGCACTCCATTACAGCAAGCCTTAATGACTTCCACCCTGTTGCACTTGAAAGGCTGGTCCTGGCCCATCACAAAACTTGCCTACAATCTACAATGAACAATGTACAACCATAAACCTGATAATGAACTCAGAACAAAAGAACATCGCCAAAATCCTGTCAGTCCTTGCAAATCACTCCTTAGTGTCAGATTTGGTTTGTTATACCAACAAAGCAGGAGACATTCAACAACAACACTTTAACAATCGTAACACTAATTAAAAGAGCCAATAATTACCACACACACATATTCACCAGCAGACAGGTGGGTTAGAGGGGGAAAGGAAAATTCCAAGAAGAATTAATCCCTTTGTGTCACACACACACACACACACACACACACACACACACACACACACACACACACACACACAAACATGCAAGCACGCAAGGAGGTTTTCATCACTTGTGGGCACACTGAATAGAATTTCCTGGAGACTTACCCTAACCTTAACCCTAACCCTAACCTATACCTAACCTTACTCTGCTTTTACCCAAACCTAACCTTACCTGACCTGTAACCCTATCCTCAGTCTTCCCCCTAAAATGTAATGATTTAACTTGTGGGGACCTGTATTTTGTCCCCACATGTGACTGTGAGTCCTGTAATGGTAATTTCAGTTCCTTGTACTTCATCTACTTGAGACACCCCGCCTCCCATTTCCTCACCAGGACATCAGGTCCTTTTGTGTTTTAAATTCTGATGTCTAGACCTCTTAACATCTACATACAAAGTCCTGCAGGATGTCTCCAGTGTGAACCACCCCCCAGGGAGTTGGCTCCGATACCTCCAGGTAGGGGAGGGGCTCCTAAGGTATAAATGTTTAGCTCTGCCCATGCTTGGGGTCTTTCTTCATTCTGCCGGCAGAAGTCTCTATTTCATCCTTTCAACCAGCAGCAGAGAATTTCCACAACAGTCCCCATATGTGACTGTGTAAACAGATTTTTGTCCCAACGTGAGTAATACATGAGCGCACGCGCGCACACACACACACACACACACACACACACACACACACACACACACACACACATATGGTGAAGGTCCGAGCCAGGAGTGCACAAATCAACATGGCACACAGGAAGGAGAATACCACCACCTGAAGAACCCAGAAGAACCCAGACACCACAACTTTAGTCTCTCAGCTTCTGAAAGAATAATAATTAAAAAAAAATAAATAAAAATACAATCAGTTGGGCCACACACCCAAACAAACAAAACAGAACACATTTACTCTGGTTGATCAAATGCTTAATCTCACTGATCATCAGCAGCTTTTAAAAGGCCTCCTGCCAGAGCTGTGACAAATTACAACCCTGTTTCCAAAAAAAAATGGGACACTGTGTAAAATGTAAATAACAACGGAAGGTGATGACGTGCAAAACACTGAAACAAAGACAACATATGAAATGTTGAAAGATCTGTCATTGTTTTTGAAAACCATATCCTCATTTAGAATGTGATGCAAGCAACACCTTTCAAAACAAGATGGGAGAGGCTCATGTTTACCATTCTGTCACCACTTCTTTTAACAACACTGTCAGCGTTTGGAAACTGAGGAGACCAATTGCTGTCATTTTGAAAGTGGAATGTTTTCCCATTCTTGCTTGATGTACAATTTTAGCTGCTTAACAGTTTCAGGTTTCCTTCCTTGTACTTTACATTTCATTATGCACCAAACACTTTCAGAGAGTGACGGGTTGGGACTGCAGGCAGGCCAGATTTACACCCACACTCTTTTGCTATAGAGCCATGCTGTTGTAATACGTGCAGAATGTGGTTTGGCATTGTTCTGCTGACATAAACAAGGCCTTCCCTGAAAAGGACATTATCTACTTGGCAGCATGTGTTCCTCCAAAATCAGTAAATATGCTTCAATATTAATGGTGTCTTCACAAATATGCAGGTTACTCATGCTAACTTTTGCTAACTAACTGTAAGCTGATAACAAGTTGGATAGTCCCTCTCCTCTTCTCTCCTCATGATCCAATGTTGCTTTTCAGCCTTCTCCCTTGTGTGCAGAGATTATGGACTGTAGACAATGAAATCATCCAATTCTTTGCAAATTTACATTGAGAAACATTATTCTTCAAATTGTTGCACTATTTGCCAGCGCAGTCTGTCACAAAATGGTGAACCCCTCTCCATGTTTAATTCAGAAAGACTCAGCCTCTCTAGGATGGGATTGATGGGATGGGTGGGATTTTTATACCCAATCATGTCACTAACCTTATTAATTGTGAGAAGTGATTCAGAATGCACTGCAACACAGACCTGAATGGACCAAACAGGAATAGACGAGACATCCATTTTGCTACATCAAGTAAGAGGCCTTTGTCTAGATAGGGACAGTTAATGCTAGTGTGTTAATGTAAGTTTTCATTGTAAGTTTCATTTTCCCATTACATTTAGGCTTATATAAGCCAACTGTAATGAAAATGAACAGGCTGCTGAGTCTTGTTGTTTATACCTCAATCATTGTACTTGCTGCTTATTTCTGTGAGCTTACCATGTTGTATTGATTGTGCCATCTGGCTTCATTGTGTTTTGAGTTAGTTTTCTGTCGCAGTAGTAAAGCCAGCTCTGAGTTGAGCTCTCCCAGATTGGAAAAAAAAGGCATCATCTCCTCTTGAGGATACTCAAGAAGCTGTATCCACAGCTCTGGTAAACATCTACCACTGCACCATCGCAAGCATTCTTTCCATCTGCTCTGTCTTGAGTTGGAAAACACTAGAGATGTGAAAACTGCCCAGTGAATCACCAGTTCTACACTCTCTACCACTGAGGCGGGCCATTGCAAGTGATATCTACACAGTACTGCAGCATCAACATCTTACCCCTGTCAAAGGCTGTTAGCCCTCCTCTCCCCTGCAAGGTGTTACAGTTACTCTCCATTCCAGGAGCAGCAGGCTCAGGAACCGCTTTTTACCTTCAGCTGTCACCTTGCTTCTAGCTCTATGAGATTATTGGGCTACCTGGTTTGGTTGAGGTGGTCCATTGTGGACTCTGAGGTACGTTTAGGATCACTATCTAGTTATTGAAGCAATCATCATTATTTTCAGCTTTTGTTACAGATGGTGTGGTGTTCAAATCCAAATTCATCCAAATTTTGGGTCAAAGTCTTCCAGTGAAACTTGTCCTGCGTCACTGGCTTCAAAACAAGATCAAAGTATGGTCGATCCACCCATGTCTACAAGAGGAGATGTTCTTTTCATGAAATTACGCACCCTTTCCATTAGTCCACAGGCCTTGTTTCCCAAATGCGCTGAGCCTGTTTAGACGTTTCTTTGAAAACATCTGATGCTGAGTTTGTGGGGTCACAGGAATGGCTTTCTTCTGATGACTCTTCCATGAACATCATTCTTGTGCAGGTGTCACTGCGCAGTAGAACAGAACAGTGCACCACCACTCCCAAGTCTGCTCAATCTTCTGAGGCTCAAATCTCTAGGGCTGGTCACATTTTTATGCCCCCGCAAAAAAAGAACATTTCCAAGATTGGTTCATCTTCTACTCTTTACACAGAACAGCAATTTTCACCTTCTGTATGCCACTGCATATCTGTTCATTACATTCTTCTGCACTTCACTGCCTTTTGCACTGGTTACATGCTAAACTCCATTTCATTGTCTCCGTACCTTCAACCGAAACTAATGATTTAATATTCCGTTGACATCAGTGTAACATCCTAATTAGACCCAGTGATGGAATGCAGAATTTCAAAAAGCCCCTTCCCACCAGAACAATGCTGGTGACAGTATGCCACACAACTCAGAAAATTTTGTAGACAATGCAAGAAAAGTTACATTGATAGCTTATTTGTTCACCTTTTTTTATTTATTTAAAAAGAAGCAACAAAAAAAGGAAAAAAGGAAAATAACAGTGTGGTGGTTACTGCTCAGATGGACTCAAGCAGCCTCTAACACATATTGTATCAAGGAAAACACATGGCTTCAGGCCACGTGACAGCACTGCAGAAGCCAGCACGCATCTGGGCTCAGGATCTGGTCCCATCAGGCCACTTTTTTTCTTCAGCTCCAGCAGTGATTTACACTTAAAGATGTTTCCCCAGAAGCATCAGACTGGATCAAAGCCAAATAAGGGAAGATAGCTGGTGCATCACAAATGCTGCAACCCATCTACCACACAACATAGGCCCAGTAAAGAGTTTCAGGTTTGTTGCAGCCAACTTCTGGTTTTGGTAAGGATCACCTTACTAAAGGTGTGCTGACTGCACATGTGCAGGGTCTCTTGCAGTGTCCCAAATGCATACTACATACCAATTTTAAGCAAGTTTTTGTCACACATACTGCATCATTTCCTATTTGATTAACACATGTAAATACTTTGATATTGTGTGTACTACTTACAGAATAACACAACAATTAGTATGTAGTGGGGCACTGGGACAGTTTCAGTTATTCCCCACGGTCACTGTTACAGCACTATTGGGGTGCTGTGCATTAACAAACATTCTTTTGCCACAACACTAATGGTGACGTCTGAGACAGACCTAATAGAACAGATGAATTCTGCCAATTTGAACTGATCGTTTTTTT
>JBBMOE010000057.1:2128259-2165930 GCA_037975065.1 Chaetodon trifasciatus
GGGGGGGCATTGCTCATTCTTAGCTTTAACAACTCTGTAATATGGGTAAGGTAGGAAACTAGAAGGTAACAGTGGGAGTGTCACTGCTCACAGCTCAAGCAACCGCACTTGTCCAGCAAAAAAAAAAAAATCCAGATTTAGATTTTGCTTTCACTGCACTGACTAACTTACTAGTCTAAGACCATGGTGTGTACTGTGCATTATTTGACCAATTTCACTGTGCAACTCAAGCTCTAGGATGCAGTTGTGATAACTTTACAGAGTATGACCTTGTGTGCCTCAGAGTCTTGATAAATCAGCTAACCTGAATGGTTTATACATTCGTCTTCTCCCTGGAACATCACAATCACACAAACCTTTTTTTGTTTGTTTTCAGTCTGAGGAGAGCCTGTTTGGTGTTTTTCTAGTCAGTTACATATTGGTTTCTATGAACTGGTGGAGGAGGCAGGGTTTCTCGAGTAGACAGAAATCCAAAGACGTATGTACTTACAGCTTCAGTACGATCACAAATAAGGGGAAACCAGTAGCTGGGTCACGTAATGACCATACAGAAGGTGAATGAACAGTAATACTATGCAGACATGTCAGCAGGGCTATTGTGTTGATGTCTACAATGGATCTCGCACATGCAAAGGACAAGAACCCATAAGCAACACCCAAGAAGATGTTAGACACAAACACCAGTCGAACACACATTTTGTTGAGTGACAACAGCACAGTAAATCACAGCAATGCATTCTGACCCCAAGGATGTGGAAACTTTTAAATACTGTTAACGTTTGAACAAGAATATCACAAAAAAGTCTTAAAATGTTGCTGCAGGGAAGAATTAAACTATTGTACAGACTCCCAGTCAAACAATATAATCTGTCCTGTACTAAAGACAAACTAAGAAAGGGAGAGAGAGAAGGGACTTCTAACGCATTCTGTACTCTGACGTCTTAGACATCTCACACAGCTGACCCTTGAAGTCGATGTCTATGGTGAAGTCCAGGTCTCTCTGCAAACCAGCAAACAGCAACAAGTCAGACAAGATGCACATAGCAACTAATACAGTGATGAAGCAACAAAAGAATACATTCTTTAAAATCAAATTACAGCAAGTAGGAAAGAACCTCGGCTTACATTGTTCTTAACATTTGGCTTCATGCTGATCGTACCGAAGATCTCCTCACTCGTCTTGACTGTGAGGTAATCATCCAGGTAGAACACAGTCTGCTTCCAGTGGGTGTAGGGAGACTCTGGACCTGACAGAAATAAAGTGTGCATGAAAATAGTCCGCAGCTGAGACAATTCCTAGTTGTCTTCATTCAAACCACTTCACACGATAACCCTGAAAACTCACCGTTAAACCTGAAGTTACCTCCTTACCCCTAATCCTGCACAGAGAGTACAGTACATGATACTGATGCAAAAAACACGGGGGAATGAAACTGGATTGGGGGTGAGTGAGGGGTACATTGGCCTGTAAGGTATAGGTCTTGCCAGCCAAAAAAAAGCAGTTTTGGAAGCTGACTGACTGGTCTCAGTTCCACTTAAAAACAAGGTGAGAAAGAGGTGGGGGTCACATAGTAAGTGAGCATAGATTAAAAGACATTAGTGTTGCATGAATAAGGCACCACCACCACCACCACTGACACCACTGACGGCCTCAGAGGCCTGCTCACATGATCTGTAATTACAGAATGTAACCAACATTCATGCCTTCTAATTTTGAAAGAGCATAGGACAATGGGGAAAGTTTCAGGCAGTTAAATGAGAAATCTGTGTCAATGAATGATGGCTGTTACTGCCATTTTCTTCTGTTGAGTTTTAAGGTGCCTAGCATACATAAGCAATGCATTACTGCCATCTGCTGGATTGTAACAGTTCCACAGTGCAATCTACTTGCCATGCCCACCCAAAGTAAGTAAGAAGAAGAAGAAGACATACTTTATTAATCGTTTAATAATCCATTCCATAACCCAGACCCCATTCAGCTGCTGCCTGATATGCAAAGGCAACTAAACGAATAACCTGAAACTTGAACTGCGTATTATGTGCACCCCTGTATATTAGGCTATATCTACTAGAACCTTCTTTGTGGCTGCTTGCAAAATTGAGCAAACTCAGTAGAACACCCCTTAATCATTATTTGCATGATACTGCCTTAATTGCAAATAAGGAGAGGGAAACACCTGATGTTTAGAGAGTCCTGACCATCCAATTATTAAAGAACAGATTTAATTATAGGAACCTGTGGAAAACGAAATGAAAAATTTTGAATGTGAAGGCTATTTAACAGCATACTTCCTGTAACCATGTAAGCTACTAACAAGATCCTAACAACTTGAGGGGCTTCACTGCTGGTAGAGGGAAGAGGGTTAGTCTCTATATCAAAACCTACAAGAATTAACTAAGCTTGAGATATGCTGTTGTTTAAGCTGAATCATAAATAGTTAGCTGCAGAATCAAGGATTGCTTCTCAAAAAATGTTCCATATCATTTGACAATTATTAATTATTCTATTATCTGAACATTAACAGTTAACAATAATGTCATTTATTAGAGGTTAATACTGACACTGTATCAGTGACTGATATATTATGCATCCCTATTTTTCATGAAGATGATACTATCACAACTTGGGTATACTGATCTTATCCAGTTACTTGAATAATAGATAGACTCAATCTCAGTCATCAAAGTTATTGACAGCCATGTCACATTGACCAATGTAGACAGTATAATGATGCATGAAGGGGTCAAACCATTGCTGACCACTTGTCAATCTGGCTCTGTAAAGGCAACAGGTCTGTGTGTGTGTGTCTGTGTGTGTCTGTGTGTGTCTGTGTGTGTCTGTGTGTGTGTGTGTGTGTGTGTGTGTGTGTGTGTGTGTGTGTGTGTGTGTGTGTGTGTGAGTGAGAAAGCAGACTGACTGGTGGAGAAGCCGGTCCTCTTGTGACAGCGAGTGAACTCGATGTTGAAGTAAGTGACCAGAGCATGGATGTAGTCATTCCTCTTCACCTGCAGGCAGAACGGTGAGGTGAAGGTCAGATCCTCCAACTTCACTGTGTAGATGTCCACCTCCTAAACAAAAACACCCACAAGATGGAGTTAAACCAAAGATGTTCAATTTCAGAATTTTTATTCCAGAAAAAACAACCAGTCAACATTTTTGTAGCAGGAGACAGATACACCTCCATCCCAGTATCATTCGACAAGCATAACATCAAACAAATAATCCATGCACCCACCTTAATGAGACATGCGCTGCTGACCAGCTGCTTGGGGTCCACAACATCAACCAGGGGTTCCTTAATAGCCACCTCCTTGATGCACGACATATCAAAACCATACACGTTTTCCCACCCTGACAGAGACGTACAAAGAGAGACAGACAAACCAGTTTCACTTGACTGAAAACAAGGTGGATGAAAGCCAGTAGTGTTTAGGTTTCCATTCCTAACAATAGCCATTTGACTGATCATCACATTTTTTGCCTCCCATACCGATTGCCAATCATCCATGAGCCATGTTGGCCTACACAAATGGTTGTTTTGTTATAGCTGTATAATCCAGGTTGACTGCTTTCTTGTGTATTGGGATCTCTAACAGGCGGCAGCATAAACCTAGGCCATATATGTTTTACTGTGGAGAATGAAGCAAAGAACCACAAAAAGCAAAAAGTCAATCCCGTTCAGAGGTGTAGTGCCATTTGTTCCGTGCACCTATTACAGTGAAGTTGTGACCTTGTTTCAAAGGTTATTTAACCAATGTTCCTACAGTAGCATGTTTATATACATTAGTCAACTATAATTGACCACACAATCAAATGTTAAACCAACTTCATAGTTTGATCATGCTGACATTTTGCATTTACAGTACTGCACGACAGTCACTAAACCATGTTCCTTTGACCAGCAATTACGGTTTTGTTTTACCCATGGAAAACTGTTAAATATTTAAGTCTCTCCTGTCATAATCCGCCCTCCCTCACGCTTCTCTCCTGTAAACTAATTGGTGCATTTAGAGTTTATTCCAACCAGACTAGAGCTTGTGATGATTGCTGGAACAGAACCAATGAGGCTTTGTTGAGTTTTATTTTGTTTTGTTTTAGTTGCGTTTGAATGAAGCAGGTTTTAGGTTAGTAAAATTCATGTTTTTGTGAATGGAGTCTGCTGGCTTTGGCAAGAGCGATTTAACAGCTGTTCCTGGCTGAACTAAACAGATCTTACTCGCGAACAAGAAGGTGCTTCTTTGGGGATCCTTACCATAATGTCTTCAAACACTTAGAACAATCTGAATCTCCATTAGTTTAAAAAAAAAAAAAAGGACACTTAAGTCTTCCAGGACACCTGGACCTGTGCACGTCACTTTCTTTGAATGAAAATAAAATGTAGGTCAAGCTGCATAATTCAACAACATGGTGGAGGACATTTTATTTGTTAATTTAGTAATGTATAGGTATGCAGGTCTTTTAAAAAACATTTATATTGAAATAACATACAAGAAGAATGTATCTGCTATTGTTTTTCTCACTTACAGACAGAATACGCAAGACTGTTAGTTTTTTTCCAAAAGGGAACATTTGAATTCAATTTGGACAGCCCATTAGGCGATAGCCTGATGCTTAAAATGTCTATGAATTTCAACCTGATCACGTGAATTGCAAATATTCTACTTGGAGGAAAAAGTGTTAGAGCGTTGTGCCTGTGTACTGTACCACCACACCTTTTATCTTGTTGATTTTCTTATTCTGTCAACAACATGCAGTATAAAGAACTCCCAAGAAGCAATGCAATAAGTAGCCTACAGTAAGTTTAGAAGGACAACTGAAATAGGCAGTGGAATCTCTCCCCCTCTACTACTGCTCTGCACGAGGCAGAGGGGGATGCTACTCACTGCAGGAGTGAGAGCGCTGTTACAGTGAGGTAATAGGAAAACAGAGAATCTATGGAGTACCTATAAACTTACTGAAACACATGGGAAAGCTGGGTGGCCACTGATTTGCTAATCACTCCAGACCTGATCAGCGACTACCAAGCATTAATCCTGATCTCCTGATCACACATTTTACTGAACGTGTCCAGTAGTGATTGCTGACTGACTGATCCTGGCGTGCCTAATTCGTATGCTTAAGTTGGGTAAGGTGACCACTACTCACAGTGGATTTTGTAGTCCTTGTACTGTCTGTCTTCAATGGCAGTGACATAAAGGGTTGCCCTGTCTGGGAAAATGAGTCCATCTGGCTTCTGTTAGAGGGTGAGAGGAAAAAATAACACAAAAATAAACAAGACAGGCAGGTGACGACAAACCATCTGGCCTGTACAACAGCAACAACAGCCAGTGAATAGCCAAAAAACTCAGAACCAACTGCAACAATAAACATTTTGAATTTGCTATAGCTCCGCTTCACATCACTGACTAGCTTCTTCTACTTATCAACAGCTAATCGGGTTCATGGTACTGTAGTATCTCAAGCCACCCAACAAGCTTAACTGAATTATTTCAGCTCAGTTTTTGCAGAAACAAAAGTTGAAATCATCCAAATTAATGGCCATAGCTATATTAAATAGTATATTTGTCTCACTCTCTTTTGGCTCTAATGTTCTCACTTTCAAGAACACTGGAAGATTAGAGGAAACCTGAAAAGGGGATTTAGAGCAGGAAAAATACTGCAGAACCCAACGGCTCCTCCCGCCTCACAACATATACACATACGTACCAGCCATTTGTCCCGGGCATAAATGACTGTATTGAGCATGGACTCGTAGAAGAGGCAGTAGCCCATCCACTCTGATATGATGATATCTACTCCCTCCACGGGCAGCTCCACCTCTTCCACCTTTCCCTTGATGATGGTAACAACTGGAAATACAAGAGGTCAGAGTACAATCACAGATTTCACTCCCTGATCCTCATGTGAGCCCAGAAAAATTGGAAAATTGATAAATTCTAAATGTCACCACATAATTCACTTTACTTACCATCATCCAGCTTGTTGGCCTTGACAATTTTCACAGCATAGTCCGAGATGCTGCTGCATTCTATCTATTAAGAGAAAGAACATTTGAAATTCACATGTTGCCTATTTACACTGCCCCTATTAAGAAGCCATTACCACTGGTCAAAGCCTACCAACTAGTGATGTAATTATTCACTCGAGACAATACAGAAAACAAACTGATAAGTTCACAGTACAGCCCAACACTTACCCCTATAACCTTCTTGGCCCCTGCTTTGGCAGCAAACATGCAGAGGATGCCTGTCCCACTGCCCACGTCCAGCACCACCTTGTCTTTAAACAGATGCTTGTTGTGGAACATGGAATTGCGGTAAGTCAGAGTGCGAACCTCATCTTTCAGCATCTCCTACGGTGGCAGTAAAAAGCAGAAGGGTTAAGACCTAGTGATAACAGAGATATAGCAAGACATGACTGCAGTTTATTTTAAAGAAATTACCTCGTGGATGCCAAAGTGGGCGTATGAGTCAAAGTAGTAGTCCTTTGATGTCATATCCTCAGCTGCAGGCTTGGCTGAGCTCTCCCCCTGAGAAACCTCAACAAAGACATGTGCAATTAAACACCAAGGCTTGGACTTTGCTTCTATGTTGAGTTTATAAATCTTATCAAAATGGAAAACTGTGTGCCAGATGTGGTGTAAAGAATTGTGCACTCAACTCAAATGCAGCAAACAACAGCTCTCCTCACATCATGAAAGCAACACACAGCTTTGGCTTATGTAGAGGACATGGGCAGAATACTAATAACTATGGGTGTAATGATACCAGGGTACAATAATACCTTGATACAAAAGCCATGACACAATATTTATTGATACTTAAAAATGACTCGAAAGCGTGCCCTTTGTTAACAATTTAGTATGTATAGCACATTCATTCATGTCTCCGCTGTTTTCCAATGCCTTCACGACTCCACAGTGAAATTCGATTACAATTAACAATTATGAAACCTTTAAGTTTCGGAATGAGTGGAAAAAAGGGTCAGCTACATAACTAGTTTTTAAACAACGTAAAAAGCACCAATATTCACATTAACTTCCCCTTCACACACAAGTATTTACGAGTTTTTTCAATGATTAAGCACATCAGAAAAGACAAATGCACACTAATCCGTAAGAACGTTTTTTTGCTTAATGTTGCTGAAGCACAAATACCTACCTTGAAGACAAAGTTTTACTCTGCTAGGACTGTTTCCACTGCCTGGATTTGCAGTGAATGGGGCCAGCCTCCCCGCAGTACAAAGGATGGGAGCACATGGCTGATAGTACCGAGTGGCGCGTTTTAGCTTTCCTCGGGGTCTGCTATATACTACTTCTTAAAAACACAACGTGTCAAGCAAAGGTCTCAAAATTAACGTTAATCGCCAGGCCTTTACCGTCGGTAGAACCAACTACCGGATCAACTGATGGCGTTATCTAGAAGATGCTACCCTTTAACACGCTTTAATAACTTAATAATTAGTCTACCAATATTAACGGTAAATCTTAAGGTATCGAAGACAACAAATTTTATGTGGATCATAGTAACACCAGTGGGAGCATGAGGAAGCACCCAGGCCTGAAGTAGCCGGCTAGCTAATTAACTAGCTCGGAAGCTAACACGTTAGTCCCCATGCGGTCCCACAGGCTCGTGAGTCACAGCCGGCTGGCTGTCGCGCTACGTTTCCGCAGGCGCTTTAAAACTTCAAACATTGCACATCAACTTAAATTGCCAAATACGTAATGGTGTTTGAATCTAATCTTAGCTCTATCCAACATGCGACGCAAAATCATTGACAGGCAACCACAGATGCATCACACAAGAAACGTTAACTAACGTTGGCTTGGTTAATATGGATGCACTATTATCTGGTACTTGTAATGACAAAACTCCAAATGTTAACACTGTAATAGTTTGCGGCGTCTTTCCGTGGATAATGAAAATATGCGTGTGTATTTTTCAAGGGTTTATTATGAGTTTATTCTATTCCTAACAGGAAGATCTTACCTCCATCCTCTCTGCTGGCGCCGCCATTTCGATCTCCTGCATGACTCATGGATGTAAGCTTGAAAGACTCTTCCCCGACTCCGCCCACGACACCCAGCTTTTCGTTCTGATTGGATCTGGATGTAGCACCGCCCATATTTTAATGTTGCGCTCTATGATTTTCGACAAGTTTTGATTTGTCTGATTTGGAAATACGACAAACAAATCTTTCCTTTTTCTCGACTTGGGAGACCGACAGGAAAGACCAGATGTTGGAAATAAACTCTCAATAACGCAAAAAAAAACAAACAAAAAAAAAAACCAATTCATAGGTATCTCACATTCATAGGAAACGACAGTACGACTTTAAGGAGTGCTGATGTGCTGATGCGTTCAGGTGATCACTGGACATTAGTAAGTCTGCTCATTATTATACTATTGTATAACTGAAACAAATCACACTTTGATCAACAGCCTACTGAATGCATAGGGGTGTACTACGAAGCGAGATTAATGAGTTAGTGAGGTATTTTCAGGCTAATGCCAGAGTTATCAAACTCACGGAGGTGGCTCTCTTTCAACTTGGCAAGAATGGTAGAGAATGGTAACTAATGCTGCACACATAACCTGCTCGCAAATGAATTCTGATCACAATAGCAGAGTTCAGACATCCTGGAAAACCGAAAAAGCGAGGCTTGAGCCAGTCAAGTCTGTGCATCCTGAAAAGTTATGGTAAGAAAAAATCGCAAGGCTGACAAAATATACACGTCGATTTCTCGTTCCTTGCTCTTCCAATGTCCCGTACCTTCTCCTTTGTGTCTCTTTTTGTTTATTTTACTTTTGCCTTTGTTTTTTGTTTTTTTTTAATTTATCCTTATCTGCTTTTCAATATGACTTCTCTTTAGTTTCATGGTTATATTTGGTTGCTAATTTCCACCATTGATTGACTGATTCTTATGTTCAAGTTTTGTATAATTGTCCCTATCTTGCTATGTACATTATAAAATGAGAAGAAAAAAAAAAAAAGAAAAAAAAAAGTCTGTGCATCCTGGCTTAATGCGTTTCACGGTGGCCAAGTCAGGTTGAGGAGGTACAACACGGTGGATAAATACACGTTATCACCCTTCTTCAACAGACCATGAGGTCGATCACAGTTTTGCTGAGAGTGAAATGGAGAAGACGCACCGAGTGTGGGCAACAATAATTAAGCATTTTATATGTCAAAAATGAAATACGGTTGTGATAAGAGGGATAAAAAGCTGAACATTGTGAGGGGATACTTATTTTAAACTGATTTATAAAAAGGGTATTTGGATTGGATTGGCATTCTGTATCAGAAAACCTGAGTTTAGCTATCAGAAATTTTATCAGGGGAGAAAACATCAGATTGATACATCCTCATTAGAATGGGTAATAGGCACAGTTTCTCATGTACAATATTGGTATTGTGTAGAAATACAGACCTTACATAAAGGGCTGATCTGCTTTGAGTGTGCCCATTGGTCAGTTAAAAAGGAATGCTACTCACCTGGGGCAGCTGTGGCTCAGGAGGTCAAGCAGTTGTCCACTTATCAGAAGGTTGGTGGTTTAATGCCTGGCCCCAGCGCTCTATATGTCGAAATATGCTTCAGCAAGATACTGAACTGCAAACACACCCCGAACACACACATCAGCAATGAGATTATATCCATGTTTTTAACAGTCTATGGCCTCATACATGGTGTCTCGGTCTATGCTGTCAGGAAATGTGAACTGGAGCTTTCTCAGGGACCCTATCAAAAATACAAAAGTTGACATATTATAGAATGGCTTGTTAAGATAGCAACACCAAAAACACCAAGGTAATTGTACACCTTAAAATTCTACTTAATGTTACCTCTGTAACTTCGCTAAAGTTAACCAGTGATGCCAAAAACTATATCTGTGCCTCTATATAAATACTATGAATGCCGGTTGATGATGTGACTGCTGGTAGACAAAATGTTAACACACCTAAAGTAAGAGAAGAAGAAGAGAAGAAGAGAAGAGACGTACTTTTATCATCATGACACACAAACATGCACACACTACATGCACACGCCATGCTTTTGTGAAATTATTTCTCTGCCTTTGACCCATCCTGGAATGTCGTTCCTCCGCAGCAGACCAGGAGCGGTGGGCTGCCAGCCAACAGCGGCACCCGGGGACCCAGTTCCTTTCCGTCACCGTTGGTCAGGTGGTGATCTTGCATGTTTTTAGTGGGGGTATTTTTTTTTATGGAGGATACCCCAGGTGAACATGGGGAGAACATGCAAACTCCACATAGAGAGGTGGCATTAAATAAAAAGTCAGCTAAATATTGATCAGAGTTGCTGTTCAAAAGCCCAGGATATGACATCAGCTTTATTGTTTGCGACACATCGCAAAGTTGAACACTTTTCCTGCTCAGTTTTAATGATGTAGTCTTATTATAGGCATATTCAATGAAACACATATACTGCTAAATCCATTTAAGTTAGCCTGAGTGCTTTAACTACCTTTAAAGCGAGAACCCCTCACCATCTCATATTTCGTTAATTTACTGTTGTTTATTGTTCTTCCTGTCCATTGACTCAAACACTACATTCACATTTATATATAATACACCATTAGAAAACTAAGATTCATGTGAATTGATTGATTTAAACAATGTTGCGATACAAAATATATACAAAATATAGCTATAGAGACCTTATATGAATAGAGATAAATATTGAAATTTATGGAGATAAATATATCGCAAATCGTAAATTGAGGAAATATGAATATATTCAGTTTCTGTGGTATTATCAGTTTTTATTGATCTTGGACTAGGGTAAGGCTGCAGCCCTGCAGCGCCCTCCTTCCCGTGGCTATGGTTAGACATTAATTTTGACCAACTGACATTGAAAATCAATAAGCTAACATTAGCTTTGCTATTAGTCGACGATTAGCCAACAATAGCAAATGTTAGCATTTATCTGATAAACTGCGAATAGTAATAATAATAGTAATGCGATAATGATAGTAAAAGAAATTGTGTGTGTTTGTATAATATTGTAATATTAATAGTATATTCTATATTATGAACTCAGATGAATAATTTGAATTTGCCTGTTTCAATCTTATTACACTCCACATTTCAGGTTTACAAATAAAAACCTACAGACAACCATATCCTGTGAACACTGGGATTTGAAAATAAGGGCAATATTCTGGCGCTTCCACTTCCACTGTCCACAAACCCATTACATTTAGATAAGGGTACACACTGTCAATCCAAAAATCACCACTTGGAAACCATTTGGTTTAAGATGTCAAGGTAAGAAAGATTGGGCTCATTAACATTAGTTCATACATGAAGTGAGTTACTACATTTAGGTGGTCAGAGTCAGATACCTCATTGAATGTGAAAATCCTCATTAAAAGTTTATTTATATGTTCCTTGAGGGACACATATACATCACTTACACATTATGCTTCACTTGTGATTTTTAGATTGGCTACTGGCAATTGAGACAATTGGTAGGGGAGGGTGATTATGAAAATAGATGGGAGACATAGTGTAAAAGCAGTCATTGGCAGAGTATGTTTATGCTTGGCAGATTTGTCATGCAGGCTCACATTGCACCTCCCTCGATGTGATGCACTTTAATCCATGTAGCATGTTTTAACACAAAGCATGACTTTGCTCCTCTTTAAGTATGAGTAAGCCTCATCCCTTTTGGGGAGATACTTGAGCAGACTTTTAGGTAGGCTACTCCATCCCTCTCACATTCGTCCATCTTCTTCATCTTGTTTTATTGGCAGCTGCTGTTTGAGTGACCTCTTCTCATTAGATGTTGTAGCTAATGTTTTACATACTTCCACCTGCATTACCGGTGGACACAGCAGTTATGCTTTCTGTCAGTGCTACAGCCAACCCTTCTTTCCTGTTGTTTAGAAAGGAACAGGAGACAGCTGGAGAGAAGGGCCAAATAAGGGATAACCCAGGAAAAATGGGAGGGTGGACAGGTATGCAGAGAACATTTAGGGAACGTTCCCTGAAGATTTTCTGAATCTTGTCATAAGGTTATTGTTAAGAAACCTTTAAAGAACCTCCAGGAAAATGTTCCGTAAAGGTTTTCTAAAATTAACCATCAGGTAACTGTTAGGAAACATTACCTAAAGGTTCAGTAAAGGTGTCACAAAAATAACCCTCAGAGAACATTCATGGAATGTTCCCTGAAGGTTACCTGTTTGTTGGAGTGGCAGACAATAGTGGACCCACTGAGTACAAAAGTAGCAGATTTAGGGCATGGAGTGATTTTGCACAGGAGGCCCTATTACACAAACTCAAAATGCCTATGTTTTGTGTTGTTTACAGTTGGTCAAATTGATTAAACTGAGAAACCAGGAGGAGCTTTTATTGACTACCAAAAGCTGTCATTCATAAGGGTGAAAAAAATGCAAGAAATTGACCGAAAAACACTGAAAAAATGGCTTGTGAACCTTCATCCGTGGTCAGGAGGAGCTGAGTCGGATAATGCTCACGTGTGCACTGACCACTGTTTCCTGGCTTTGTAACATTAAAGTTATTGTTTTTTATCTGTTCTATTGGAGTTTGTACCCCAGTAAATGAACAACAATAAGCAGCAACGATTACTAACGCTAGCTAGCTTTTAGTGTTTTGCAGGGTGCAGTCGTATGGTTGTAAGAGTTTGCTTACAGTTTTGCTGCTGTCTCTAGGCTGCCCAAGTGCTTTAAACGACATTGAGTGTATTGGCTGGGCCTACAGTTATCTTAGGTTATCATAAAGTTCAGGCCATGTTAGAGGGATCCAGTCTATAAGAGGAGAGGATAACATCCAGAGAAGATCAACAAAGATGGTAAGAAGGTGCTGTTGCTTTTCTGGATCTGTCCGAGTCAGCTGAGAACCAAGAGTCAGAGAAGATCACTGAGAATTTACATGATCAATCAGCTAAATGGATTGTAGCAATGAAAGTAGCCAGTATTAAGGTTGGAAAAGGCAAATGTGATTCCAACAACAAATAATGTATGTGAATATTTAATTAGGCTGGGTGATCTCAGGACCAAATCACCAAATCACCAAACCACTCAGTTAAGGCAAGGGTCTTTTGAGAAGAATGGCGACAAATTTTACATGGGCTTCCCAGCTTCTTAGTTTTAATGCAGGTTTTTCAACTATGTGAGCCTTAGACCTCCAGTGGCCCTTCGTCTGTCCTTTCTAAATTTGAACAAGTCATTTTTGTTTTGCTGAGGTTGAGACTAAATCTTTCTTTCAAAGATTTAGTTTTCCAGTTCAATGTCTCTTAATCCACGCTTTCTAGAGTTTAGCATAAGGTAATTGGCAATCACGTGTAATTTTTAATGGAGGGGCCAGAACAAGATGTACTTCAAGTTACAATACCAATGGTATTCAGACAGGCATTTGGGTGTAGAGTTGCTGTGATTGTTGACTGTTTTGAAATATTTATTGAAAGACCTTCTATTTTGCTAGCTCGATCACAGACATGGTCAAACTATAAGCATCAGCACACTGTGAAGTTTCTGATTGGTGTTGCTCCTCAGGGGTATGTTTCTTATGTATCTCCTGACTGGGGAAGAAGAATTAGTGATAAGCGGATTACTGAAGAGAATGACCTAAAAAACCTGTTATCTGGAGATATTGTTTGAGCAGACCTTGGGTTTAATGTGTAGTGTGATAGTGTAGGGTTCTACTGAGCTTTGCTTCAGATACCTGCATTTGCTAAGGGGAAAAGGCAGTTGTCACCATTTGAAGAGGAACAAACAAGAAAAACAGCTAATGTGAGTCTGCAAAGTGGGGCCTTGCCCATTGAACATATGGTCACAACACCAGGAGAGTTGATGTCATTGATTGACAAGAACAGAGTTATTTGTCCATGATTGAAGTCAGTCGGGCGGACATCCTCCTCTCACCCACCTCCTCGATGGTGTCCAGAGGGTAGTTCAGGACAGAGCCAGCTCTCTTGACCAGTTTGTTAAGTCTTTTCCTGTCCCTCTCAGACCTTCCACAGCCCCAGCAGACCACTGCATAGTAAACTGCCAGAGTCATAAAAAGTTTTTAACATACTCCAAAGATTGTCTTCTTAGCAGGTGCAGATGACTACACATCCCAGTCAGTGGTGTCAAAACAGTCCCTCAGTGTCATGCTGGACTCCTCTGACCATCTTCTCACATGCCTGATGGTTGGTGGTTGTTTATTCACCAAAGGTATGTATGCAGGGAGCAGATAAACCAGATTGTGGTCGGAACGGCCCAGTGGGGGGGAGAGGTGATGAGCTGTAAGCATCCTTAGTGTTTGCATACAGTTATTCCAGTGTTCTATTGTCTCTGGTGGGGCATTTACCATACTGGGTGAAGGTGGGGAGAGTGGAGGACAGGGAAGCATGATTGACGTCTCAAGGGATGAGGAGGAGGGCCTTAGGGTGCAATGTCTGGAGCTGTGAGACTACTATGTGCCGAAGCTTGCATGCTGCCGCGGCATCAGCTGACGGGTGGATGTGCACAGTTATTGCGATAACGTGTAGGAGCTTTGTCTGATACCAAGCTACCGAGGTGTTTAACTCCCAGGAGTGACTTAGCTGACACGCTACCGACACCTTACTGTCTGCTGTATTGTTTCAATAAAGAGTCTGTGGCTCGTCTCATCTGTGCTGCATAATACAATCTATTTATTTTCAGTGTGCACAGTTAATACATAGTCTGAACATCTTCAGATGAACAAACAGCAAATCATATGGCTCCTCTGTCTGCTTGCCACCACAGCGGTCAAATACCATATGCCCTTCCAGGGTCAAACACACCCAACAAGGTGAGGTGACCTACTTAAATACCTGCGCTCACTGCGACAGCAACACCCAATGGCACATAACAGGAAATACACCAGGTGACCATAATAATTTTTGACCCTGAATCTTTATGAATATGGCTCTTTCACTCCGGCCCCTAATTGTTAACAACAGACAGGATTTAACAATTCAAACAAAACAAACAAAGAGCCATTAAAAACAAACAATGTCATTACTGCAGTATCATTAGACATCTTCAGCAGCATTTAATAAACAGAGTTTGGTGACTGGTCTTTCCACAACATTAGACTTTGTCTTAAGACGAACAGACCGTACAAACCCATGTTTGTCAAGAGAGGTTTCAACCACTCACCCGAGCAACCAAGAGCCTCGAGGGGCAGTCGAATCCATGACTATGACAATGTCCTCAGGCGCAAGACTTCTTTTTTCTCTGTTCCATTTTTGCCGATCTTGCAGCAGAGGGAGGTACTCTCAAACCCACCATTTCCAAAACAGATCTGAGATCCATCTTCTTTTTGTATACAGGTCTTGCTTCTCAAACCACCCAGGTAGTAATGCAGGTTTGCCTTTCAGGAGGAGAATATGATTTGGCGTAAGGGGTTCAAGATCTTTGGGATCCTTGGACAGCTGGGTGATTGAAGGTCATTTAATATGGCCTCAACTTCACAGAGAACTGTGAACTGTGTGACGGCTGTCGTCATCCAACTATTGCTGGTGCAACAGAGATTTGAGAACAGGCCTTATTGTTCAAATCATCAAATCAGGAGGATTGAATTTCCAGTCCACGCCAGCTGGCATGAGTGCCCTTTGAATCTGGTCGTGATTAAGTGCAGCAAGAGCCTCCCTCAATTCCCTAATTGCTCCAACTGAAATTTGTGCCATTGTCAGACAGCAGATAGGATACTTGGCTTCTTCTACTTATGAATCACTGCAAAGCATTAATACATGCATCAGTGTCCAGTGAGTTCGCAACCACCAAGTGAACAGCTCAACTTGCCAAACAGGTAAAAATCACTCCATAGCGTTTACACTGGCTTCTTCCTCTCTTCACCTCAATTGGTCCAAAATAATCAACACCAACACTCGTAAAAGTCCTTTCCAACGGCAGGTCTGCCATCTTTTGTTCACCTGCTCTCGCAGCATGGAGTCTGCACATCCAGGAGTCATTTATGACTTTACTTACTGCTGAAGGAGCCTTTGTGATCCAGTACTTCCTCCTAAGTTTGGATAGTGTGTGGTTTCTACCACTATGACCCAGTTGCTGGTGGATATGCCTAAGGATAAGAGTCGAAATATGCTGGTCCTTTGTGAGGATGAATGGATGCTTGACTTCTTATGGTAGGGCTGCCTTACAATGTCTCCCTCCAAATCTAAGCAGGCCGTCCTCCAGACAAGGGTTCAATTCGTAAATTGGACTATCCTTCCTGAGTGCGGACTTTCCAGATGAGAGTGCATCAATTTCGGCTTTAAACCACTGCTGTTTGTGCGAAGCGAACAATTGAAATTTCTGCCTCCACAAGATAATCTGATGAAATGCTCTGACCCACAAATGCACTTCTTATCTTCCTCATTTTCGCCTGCATATGCATAGGTTGTTTGTTTGCATCAGAGATCTACAGCTGCTTTCTCTTTTGGCTTAACTTCAAGAGAGCCCCTTTTATTTTGAGGAACCAGGCAACTGCAACCTTGAGCCTCCTCTTTCTGAGAAACATGTAATTAGTTGGCCAGTCACATTAGGTGAGTCCGTAGCAATTACAGCATTAACAGTGAAGTCTCTCTTAACTTCCAGATCATCCACTGGAATGCTAATCTCTATGGTACTTTCTGGACAATACCTTTCTGGTCCAAAGAAAACTAGGCCCTTCAGTCTGCCTGCTGCCAGTCAGTAGGTCATTAACTTTCCTGCCTCTGGATGCATCATCCACTGGATTATTTTTCATGTTTACATACCTCCATTTTGACACCTTTGTAGCATCTCTGATGGTTGTCACTCTGCCATGAAAGTATGAAAGCATCTGTCCTCATTCCTTATGTACTTAAACACTGAAGTGCTATCTGTCCAGAAGAATGAGTCTTTCAACTGCAGCTGCAGCTCTGCTCTCAACATTTTGTCCACATGAACGGCAAGAACAGCGGCAGTAAGCTCCAGATGTGGAATGGTGACTGGCTTTAGCAGTGTAACTATTGTTTTGCATACCCAATGGCACATAACAGGAAATACACCAGGTGACAATAATAATTTTTTGACCCTGAGTCTTTATGAATATGGCTCTTACAACGTGCGAGAACTCCCGATAACAGGGTCAAATGCTAACAGCTAACAGCTCAATGTGGTGGTGCAGCGCTGCTCTTTTACTGTGATGTGCCCTGCATTACACCATCTGTTGTTTACAAACATCGCTATGCCATCGCTATGTAACTGCAGGAGATGGAGTTCATTTTAAAAGTTTTCTAGTTTTATGTACAGGGACACCAGATATACAGACGTGCTCAAATTTGTTGGTACACTTATAGCTCATTGAAATAATGTTTCATTCCTCTTAAAAAGTGATGACATTAAAAGCTATTTTGTCATGTATACTTGCATGCTTTTGGAATGCCATAGAATAAAGCAAATAAGCTGTGAGAAGAGATAAATTATTACTCATTCTACAAAGATGTTCTAAAATGGCCTGGACACATTTGTTGGTACCCCTTAGGAAATATAATAAATAATTGGATTATAGTGATATTTCAAACTAATTGGGTTCTTTAATTAGTATCACACGTCTCCAATCTTGTAATCAGTCATCCAGCCTATTTAAATGCAGAAAAGTAGTCACTGTGCTGTTTGGTATCATTGTGCACACCACATTGAACATGGACCAGAGAAAGCAAAGGAGAGAGTTGTTTGAGGAGATCAGAAAGAAAATAATAGACGAGCATGATAAAGGTAAAGGCTACAAGACCATCTCCAAGCAGCTTGATGTTCCTGTGACAACAGTTGCAAATATTATTCAGAAGTTTAAAGTCCATGGAACCGTAGCCAACCTCCCTGGGCGCGGCTGTAAGAGGAAAAAAAAATACCTCAGATTGACAAGAAGGATAGTGAGAATGGTAGAAACAGAACCAAGGATAACTGCCAAAGAGGTACAAGCTGAACTCCAAGGTGAAGGTACGTCAGTTTCTGATTGCACCATCCATCACTTTTTGACTGAAAGTCAAAGGGCTGAAAGGGCTTCATGGAAGAAGACCCAGGAGGACTCCACTTTTGAATGAAAATCCTAAAAAAGCCAGACTGGAATTTGCTAAAATGCATAGACAAGCCACAATCCTTCTGGGAGAATGTCCTTTGGACAGATGAGTCAAAATTGGAGCTTTTTGGCAAGTCACATCAGCTCTATGTTCACAGATGAAAAAATGAAGCTTTCAAAGAAAAGAACACCATACCTACAGTGAATCATGGAGGAGGCTCTGTTACGTTCTGCGGCTGCTTTGCTGCTTCTGGCACAGGGTGCCTTGAATCTGTGCAGGGCACAATGAAATCTGTCAAGACTATCAAGATATTCTGGAGCGAAACATACTGCCCAGTGTCAGAAAGCTTGGTCTCAGTTGCAGGTCATGGGTCTTCCAACAAGATAATGACCCAAAACACACAGCTAAAAACACCCAAGAATGGATAATAACAAAACATTGGACTATTCTGAAGTAGCCTTCTATGAGTCCTGATCTGGATCCTATCAAACATCTATGGAAAGAGCTGAAACTTGCAGTCTGGTGAAGGCACCCATCAAACCTGAGACAGCTGGAGCAGTTTGCTCAGGAAGAGTGGACGTTTAAAGTAATGACTACAAGCAGCAAACAACATAAAAAACAGGCATTTTGAGAGTGTGTTATAGTGGCCCTCCATCTGCAGTTTGTGCCACAACTAAAGAGTGATGTGACGTCATCTGCAAACAACCTTATGTCAGTTACACCCAAAAGCTATGGAACATAGTAGCTATTATGGAAACCAGCTCACTAAATATTTTTATAAGAAAGCAAAAAACTTATCTCTTCACTTTGTCCTTTAACTATCTATGTTTTTCCTGACACAGGCCTGAAACTTTTGTGCGTTGTCTTGCGCTCATGCACTGCTGTACTTATTTTAAAATTTGTTTTGTATTTGATTTTATGCATTCAGTGAATGCTATTTTCAAGTTTGTTTGTTTGTTTGTTTTTTTACTCACACCATTCATTGGGTTTACTTTCCATCTTGTGCATTCTCTTGATTCTATTTTCATCCCTATTTTTTTCTTTTATTCTTACTGTTGTTAGCAAGTATGTTTTATTCTCCATCTTGTTCACATTAATTTTCTATCTGTTTTTAATGTTTATAAGATGTCTTCTTTTATATGTGCATGTTATAATTTCATGGTGCGTGTTATTTCTCTGTTGTAATGCACTTCGAGCTGCCTTTCTTGTCTGAAAGATAAATAGTTTATTTATCATTTTATTATTATTTTTTTTTTCACTGTCAATGATTAATTGGAAGTCAGACAGAGCAGTTCTGATGCAAATGTCGCGCGCTCTTCTCTCGTGGAAACGTGTTTGATGACGTCAAAGAAACATGCAGCAGTCTCCGCAGCAGCTAATCGTTGGTAGTGATGATGTTTGTCAACAGGCAATGGCAAATAAACGTAGCTCAACGCCAAAGCTGGTTTCAAAGCCTCACTGCCTTTCTACAACCACTGTCCCTTGCACGTAGTCCTGTTTATCTGTTTATGCCCTGTTTATATAGTTTATCTAACCATTTATGGGAACAGAGAATTTAATGACTAAGCAAGTACACTTGGGCGCAGCGAATTTTGGGCGATGCAGTCAACGAAAATTGGACCAATCAGCAGCTGCACGCGGACGAAGGCACGTACGCGTTCACGGGTACGTTGCGCGGTCACGTTGTTGGTTCTGTCACGAGCTTTATCCTAGGCACGGAGTGGAGGCTGGATAATCTAAACAGACATCAATTATATAGGCTGTCTTATTTACCAAATTTAGCGCGCGTCAAAGCGAACAGGGCTACATTTTCATATCCCTGGCTGGCAGTTAAGACTCTGCTGAGTTATTCCGGTCAACCGGTGATGTTTTCCAGTATTTGATATTGCTAGCCAGCTAGCTAGCTAGCTGTTAAGCTAGCTTTACGGTGCGTGACTCGAAGTAACTTAACGGTATATTTTCGATCGTTATTTTCATTAGCACATCCGACTGCTTTCATCGTTGAGGGATCCAAATAGTGGGTGGTTTTAACTGAAGTGAATTTTTACTGTAGATGTTCTGCACGTAAATCCTAATCTTAGCTAGACAAGGATTGAATGAAATAACGTTAGCTTGTCATAGCCAGCGGAAACGAGCCAGTCAACATAGATAACATTAACTTATCCTGCTGGTTGATCCATCGTCATCCAGCTAATCTAGCAAATGCTATTGCAGCTAGCCACGTACAAGCGTACAGTGAGCTCGGTAGGTAACTGTCAGTGATAGAGTTGAAGTGTGCGACCGGACCTTCGAAATAGCTAGCTACTACCAAACGCCAAGTTGGCCATCTTCCACTCCAGTCCAGTGTGAAACGCTGACCCACGTCAGTTCATTTTTACGGATAAGGCCAGAGTGAGGACAGAAACCTTCAAAAATGCCGGCTGTGTCGAAAGGAGATGGAATGCGCGGATTAGCTGTTTTCATTTCGGACATTAGAAATTGTAAGTGACATTTTATTTCATTGTACTTGTGTAACATTAGCGTTAATTCGACGCCACTGGCATCAGTTGACATTAAGTTACTCGAGTTGCTGGTAGTACCCTGTTTCGTGCTGTAACGTTAGTGAAATGACGTGGGGCCACCAAAGCGGTAATCGCCTCTTAGCTGTTCGCTAGGTGTCTTTTTTTACTAGCCGCCAGCTACTCAGTAATGTAACAGTTATAACTAAGACGTTGCCTGTAACATGACCGTTTTACCTGTACTTGCTGCAGATCCAAGGGTCTGATACTTGGATGCAGTAAACGAGGCCTTTTGTTTTTGTATGTTGATTGTCGCTTTGGTCAAACTGAGACCGTAAACATCTGCACATTATTAGAAATGACAATGTCTAAATTAATTTAGGATCATTTTACAGTTGAAAAGCTGTGTTTATGTGACCATCTTAAGATAGCAACACGACAGTCAACACAGTTTCATAACTTTACTGTAAGGAGGAAACCGCTCTGTGCGCTTAACAGTTGAAAACGGGCAGAAGACCTCAACCTCATCTCTCTTCAGATTGAAACCCCTGCCGTACTGCATTAGCAAGCACAAACCACTGGCCACTATTAAATAGGAAATCGTGAAGTAAATAATTTTTCATGATTATTTAAATGTTGATGATTTAATATTTTTGTATACATCTGTAATATTGAATGAATATTCCCGGTTATTATTTTCAAATTAGTTTCCTCTACATTTGCCAGACTTAGTTGCTGTTGATGGAGGTTTAGAACTACTAAGATGATAAACTAAGTGATCAAGGTGTCTGTCATTGAATATTTTGATACAGATATACCATGAATCCTTACTTAATTGTGGCCGGTAGTGTGGCCAGCACAAACAAAACTGGCTGATAATAATAAAGGCTGGATTAAAAAAAACATGGAAGATTGAATTACCTGTACTTATTTTGAGTTTGCATTTACTGGGAAGCTGGTGACTACAATAATGATCTTTAACAAAGGCCCCATTCAGTATTTCATAATTTAATAATTTTCATGATGTAGTTATGGAATAGAGAAGATTTCTGGAAAATCTGAAAAGAAAATATTGATTGATAAAATAACCAGACAGGAATGTAAGTTTATGGCTAGTCCATGGAATTAAGTACCTGACAAAGTACGCTTAGGTATCTATAAACAGTAAGCAACCTGTCATAATGGCTCTAGCAATGTGTTTCTTATGGAAATATGAACTGATACCCTGTCCTTCCAGCCCTTATTAATTGTTGGCTATTTCAGTGTTTGTAACAATTTCTTTTGGTTTGAGCAGTCATAAACAAGGTATGTTCTTTCTTTTCCTTCTAGTTAGAGTGAAACTGGCTATTTCTGTTGAATTTGTGACTGCTGTGAAGTGTTTCAGATGTGCAACTATGTAGTTTTTAAGCAGTTTGTGTGACACTACAACTTTGGATCACTGTTTATAATCCAAATCTGCAGAGGAACCGTATGAAGCTTTGCATAGCCCTGTCATTAAATCCATTTTAGCTAGAAGAGATTTCCAGTGTAAATCTCATGGTTCTGGAGGTCTACCTGATTGTGACTCCTCTCTACCATCAGTTAAACTAATAATCATTTAAGTTTTGTCCACAATCATTTAGTAACAGTTAAGTTCCACTTGACAAATTGGCATAGAGCGCAAGAGAAAAAATACTGCAGTGAGACTGCATATTGTGACTTAATATGTTTTTTTTATTGTAATTGAAATACAAATTACAGGCATATTGAGCATGATGTTGGTGTGCTAGCAATATGTGTGCTAATGCTCATAAGTAGCAGTTGATGCCTTGTCGGGTATATAAACACAGGTGAGTATATCCAGTTTAAATACAAGCTGGTGTTGTGGAATAGCTGAGATGCTTTAAAAGAGGAGTAGGAAAAGTTTGAGAAACCAGCAAGAGTAAACTAGATTTTAAAAGTATACAACTGCGCATCATTGTTAACTCTTTCATGTCTCATTCACATGAAAGAAACCACCTAACATTATCACAATGAAACAGCAAACATGACTTGTTAATACACACAGCTGTCAAGCTAACACATTAGTATTGGGAAATTTTGGCTGCACTTTCTCTGCCATTCTTGTGCTACTAGTTCGGTATAGCTTTAGCAATATATCTGCCCAACCTTGTGGAGGACCCCAGTCATGCGCAATGAGTGCACAGGCAGAGTGCCTGCAGTTAGGCAGGTATGTTGGTAGACAGGCTGGTGGGCCATCGTTTCATTCAGGTGGTTGAAAGATGGGTTTAATACAGGACTTCAACGGCCACAGATAATGTTACCAGATTTTTTTTTTTTTTTTTTTTTTTTTGTCCGAACATTAGATCTCTTAATTGTTGTCACGGTGTAAAGAGAATTTCAAGACATGGAACAAAAAAATGCTTCTAATGTACTTAATCTACTCCAGTGTTAATTAACCATTCTGTATAGTTGAAGACGGGACGAAACACTGATAACATTCTTGGGTTTCATAATTATATTTTTTAGTGACTACCATTGTCCAAAGTTAAAAATTTAAGGCTCAAAGCTTGCATTAATGAAGCATGCTTTGTGCCCTTTTCAAATGTGGATTTTCACCAACAGTGTTGGGTTTGATAGTGTTTTGTTTCTCAGAATATTAATCAACTCCATTTCATATGAACTGCAGCCATCCTTGTTTGTCATTACAATGGGCTAAAAATGAAAAGCCTTTAACATTGTTTTGCTTTGCACACTGCCTGGCTAATAAGACATAGTGAGGAGAGAGAAATGTCTTGATAGCAGATGCACTGGCCTCAGAGCTTGGTGAATCCAGGTATTTTGCCCAGCTGTGTGTCAGAACTAGAAGTCACTTTCACTTGTATGCTCAGCTAGTTTTTCATGTAAGCGCAAACAAATTGAATTTAAGGCTAGGAAGACATTTGGGGATTTTGTGGCAGTCTTATTTACTATAATGGAGCTAAAATACAATTAGATGAATACACTAGATATTTATCAGAAAGGGTCTCACCCTGAGCACTTGGTTGATGGTGTTGAGATGGTGTTCTTTTTGATACTTGAACTAAAAAATATTATGTTTTTTTAATAACCAGGCCATCATGTCCATATTTTTTAATTTGACATTGTACTACGTCCTTTCCATCAGGCAAAAGCAAGGAAGCAGAGATCAAACGGATCAATAAAGAGCTGGCCAACATTCGCTCCAAGTTTAAAGGGGATAAGGCTCTGGATGGATACAGCAAGAAGAAGTATGTCTGCAAGCTGCTTTTCATCTTCCTGCTTGGCCATGACATTGACTTTGGACACATGGAGGCAGTCAACCTGCTGAGCTCCAACAAGTACACTGAGAAACAGATTGTAAGTCTTCTATTTATTGTGTTTTGTGTGTGTGTGTGTGTGTGTGTGTGATGGAGTTTTTATAAATACTCAACATTATTAATGATTTCTTTTCTACGATACACCTTACTTGCATTTATGACAAATTTATTATTCACTCCTCTGTGCAGTACAGTCAGTGAACCTGCAGTGCCTAGAGTAGAACACTGTTTTTTATATTCTGTGATGTGAAAACATCAGATTTCCTCACAGTTGAAGAAAAAAAAAATAATGTGCGTCCTGGTCATTCTTAAATATAAAATCCAAGAATATATCCTTTTCAAGAGCAGTTAGCATATTTTAGTACAATAAAATACTATTCTGGTTTTGATGACAATACCAATCTCCTGATTGGCTGTCACTTTTTCCAAAAGTCAAGTTCAAATGAATTTGAGACGAAAATAACTGAGAACTTTGAGAACTTTCACTCAGTTGGCAGATCATTTAAATGATTGAGGGTTAGGGTGCAGCCCTACAGTTTTGTCTGATATATACTACACTAAAAACTGTGTTCTCGTTTGTTGTCATCCCTAGTTGGTCTCGATATTTAAGAAAACGATTGAACAATTGTGCCAGTTTGAAACCCTTTTTGTCAATGCCAAATTTGCAATATCACAAATTCAAATTAACCTATGCTTGAAATGGAATTGCTTAAGCAAGCAGTTGATGCCAACAGTGGTACAGATTTCATCATCTAAGAGGGGCTGAAGAATCTGACCATAGATTCATTGCCAAATTTTGGGACTTGACAGGCTTTGGTTCAGCTGTTAATCATAATGCCCTAGTCCTAAATTACAGGTATGCAGTCATATTGGAGTCATTAGAACAGCGTATCAAACACTGCTGCTCTATTGCACCATAGGTTCAAAAGGTTGATTACTGTCGGTGTTGACAGAAGTGGAGATCAATGACCTGTGTGTCATCACCCATATACTGGCCAGAATCACAAGCAATCCAAGTATCACGCTAGGTATCAGCCAGTAGACAATGTTGTTCTAATACTTTCAATACTTTAGGAAGCTATCTAATCCACTGTGCTTCAGGTCCAAACCAAGAGTTCATGGTTGCATCCAACTAAGTGGCCTTGAGTTTCAACTGTGTGTAAGCACAAAAAAACATGGCTTTGATTTTTAGCTTGTGACCTGCAAGCTGAAAACGCTGTGAAATGAAGATACATGTGACACATTTTTTATTATTATTTTTTTTTACTTCAACACATTACATTTAAATAAAGATATATAAAACAATGACAATAAGCTTTAACAATGTTTGAGGCCATTTCATCTGAACATCCAGCTTTTCACAGATTTTTTCTTAAGTAGCAGAGTGAGTTAGGAGAATTTGTGGCATTTCTTGTACTTTCTGGTGACAGGATTTTCTCTGAGATATTAACAAAAATTACTTGTAGTCCAGACATGTTGTATGAGTCATGTACAGATAATCTGTCTTTCCCCCCAGGGGGAAAACACTTGTTTGACTTAAAAATGATAATGCCTTAATGCCTCTGAATTAAGTTTAGATATGATGCCAAAATGAATATTTGGAAAATTGGAAATATTTATACATAGTGTAATGCTCTAAATGTTAAAGCAGAACAAATGCCTCAGCTACTGCAACTATTTCCTGATTCTGTATGGTGGTCCGTTTTCTCAGGAACAGGAAATGTTGACTAAGCAGAATAATGTTCAGTCAGAATCTCGATTTCAAGTGGTTTGAGGGGTGACTCCTTGACTACCATAAATAGCAGCAGTGTTTCCAACAGGATTTTGTGAAAAATTAAAAGTTAAATTCATCAGTTTAGTTTCTTTTAGAGCAAATTTAAGAGGCTAGATTTGTGAAGATCTTTGTGCTCTTGTAAACAATTTTGTGCTCAAATAAACAATTTAATCATGAACACACTGGCTGTTATGGTTGTTAAAAGCAGGTCAAATGGTCAAAATCCCACAAAAAATAGATTATTGACTCCTTTCCCAATACTAGTGGATGAGTTTTCCTTTTTGGTTTTGTGGTCTATGTAACACACGTGATGATGAGGGAGCAGTAGAAAGCAGCATAGAAGACAGTGACAATGTTATGATGGTTACTTTTTCACATCTTTTACTTCAGTCTCTCTTTCATACTCAACACCCGCTGTATGATTCCCCTTGAATCAAGAGAAGCTCTCTCATCTCACTGTCTTAACAGTGTTGCTATAGGCTATAAAAAATAATAAATAATGTTGATGGGTATTTGTGTGTCAGTGTCCAGAGCTTCAGTTGGCATCATAGGTTTTGTGCTGGAAAAGGGGCGAAAATTAGTGTGTACACCCAGTTGTCAGGTTTGCATAACTATGATTGGTGCAGGAGCTGATAAATACCCATGACTGCTGCAGTGTCATTTGACCCAGGAATGAATGCTCATTGTACCCTGTCCCACTGAAAACAACAGTGAGATGTTAGTTGGTGTCAGTGGATTTTTTGTCCAGTGTGAAAGAACTATTAGACTTATGAAAAATACCATGGTGTCATGCAATTTGAAATTATTTGGTTTATATGCTTTAATGTCCACAAGCACTGATCACTGACAGTGAAATGCCAAAAAGCGTTTTTTTTTATGGATTTTGTCACATTTATTGTTTTTCCTTTTCTGTTGAGATAATTGGGATCATTTGAGATATTCCCACCAGATTGGAGTTGATGGTTGATGTTGGAGTAACAGTTTGGATTGCTTGTACTTACTATTTGAACTAGGGTTGGGCAGTAATCCGGTAATAAGGTATCCCGCGGTATCTAAAAATAGCAACGGCATCAGTTTCATTACCGTCATTAAAAAATGCTGCACATATAGGTCTATAGGGGCCTAACATAATTGTAGCATCGTCATAACAAAAATTAAGCTCACTCTGTTCAATGTATCTGGTTGAATTTTTACTTGAGAAAAAGGTGAAAAAGGTTTTACAGATGTTTTAACACAGGCATGTCCAGGCGCTCATTTAGGCGCTTCTAGTACCGTTATCTCGTCCAAGCATACGGAGAAACTCCTCTGTTGAAAACCCTTTTTCAGCCATTTTTCTGCTTGCTATTGTTCTTAGCTCTCATAAAAGGACGAAATGCAAATAAAACAGTAAAATAACATTTCGGGCTGCTCAGCAGAGTCCTCTGTGAGCGCTCTGCTCATTCATGAGACGGAGTGCTGAAACTAACTGCTTGGTTACGCCGGTCAATAGCTCAGCAACCCACCCAAATTCACCGTAGAAAGACCAATGACCATCCAGAAGGAAGTAACCCCAGAGATAGGTTATTGCATGAGGAGCGCTCCCTCCATTCTAGAAACCCTCTCCTCTTTATGTAAACAACCAGGACCTTTGTGATTGATCTCAAACTAACACAGAGTCATAGGGGGAGACATTAGCAGTGTTTTTTCGAGCTGGAATATAACTTTTGACCACAAAACAGCAAAGGTAAGACATACTTTATGATTTAACAAAGTTTTTTTTCTGGGAGAAAAATATTACATGGAGTTTGTTGTTGTTCTTCATTCAGCTTGTTTCAACAATTAGCAAGTGGGTAACTGGACTTTTCAGCTTGACTAGCTTGCCTGTTATCAATAGCTTTTGCCACATTTGTGTGCTCCTTAATCTTTTCATGTTTGTCCAATAATGGATGATTGAAATGTAGAAAACACATCTGTTTTGTCTGGTAGATGTGGATGTGAATGACATCTTGCACCACATCTCGCTGTGGAGATCGTTAGCTTCAAGTGACATCTGGTGTCACTTTTCAAACAAGTCTTTTCTTCTGCTTGGACTAGTTTGTCGTGTCTTTGTAGGTGGCTGAGCACCAAAGTAGTAATAGTAAATAAAATGTGTGTATATTATGTGTATGATATGTACACAGCAGTGGCAGTAATAACAGCTATAAGAATGGTAATAGAATATCACTAATAATAGTCTATGAAAGTAGAAGTATATAGTATGTGTGTCATAGTTTATTTAAATATATATTAATTATAAATATATTATAATTATTGTTCTCCTGTGGAACTTTCTTCCAGTTTCTGTCCGGTAGGCAGACTCTGTCTCTACATTTAAAACTAGGCTTAAAACTTTACTTTTTGATAAAGCTTATAGTAAGGGCTGACTCAGGCTTGCCTTGGACCAGCCCTTAGTTATGCTGCTATAGGATTAGACTGTCGGGGGACTTCCCATGATGCACTGAGCTGCACTGCTCTTCTCTCTCTCTCCACCTGCATGCTTTCATATGGGTTATAGCTACCTCTTCTGCCATGGCCCTGCCTGACATCCACTGCAGCTGCTACTACTGTTAGTCATACTTCCATTATTATTATTACATCTGTAGTGCTGTATTACGTACATATACTATCTGTTCCCAATACGTATATACATCACATACACATACAGTCTATCATTAGAACTCTCTCTCTCACTCTCGCTCTCTCTTGCTTTCATGTGTTTATATATAGATAGTGAGGTCTGTACCAGCTCTATATGGAAAGTGTCCTGAGACGAGTTCTATTGTGATTTGGCTCTATTAATTTAACACACTTAATTTAATTGAATGATAGTATATTTATTTATGTAATAAAAATATATGAATATAATAATAGTGTAAATTTTAAAAAAATAACAGCAGTGTAAAATAACAGCAGTCAAGCAAGGCCATGGTAGTTGGCCCATTATCCACAATCCAGCCACAGCCACGATCCATGGAAACCTGTGAGACAAGAAAGCACGAGGACTCAGGGGAAAAAGCCAAGTTAGCAGCCTCCATCAATTGGACATGAATGCATACAGATAGAGGCAGAGAGAAAGAGAGAGAGGACCTCAGTACGTCATGGGAAGTCCCAAGGTAGGCTGACCCTATAGCAGCATAACTTGGGGCTGGACCAAGGCAAGCCTGAGCCAGCCCGAACAACTCTAAGCTCTATCAAAAAGAAAGTTTTAAGCCTACTCTTAAGTACAGAGGGCGTCTGCTCCCCGGAACAAGACTGAAAGTTGGTTCCACAGGAGAGTAGCCTGATAGCTGAAGACTGTGGCTCCCATTCTGCTTTTTGGAACTTTAGGAACCTTTTAGGAAGTAAACCTGCATTTTGGGAAAATGATGGTCTGATTGGGTAATAGGGTATCATGAGCTCTTAAACATGTGATTGTGCCTTACCATTTAGTGCTTTATATGTTAGGAGAGGGATTTTAAATGCTATTCTAGATTTTACAAGGAGCCAACACAGAGAGGTTACTACCGGAGAAATATATGATCTCCTCTCCAAGTTTTTGTCAGAAAACATTGCACAGTATTCTGGATTATTTGAAGAGTCTGTAGCAACTTTTAGGGGCAGCATGATAACTAGGAATTGCAGTCCAGCCTGAAAACAACAAATGTATGGACTTGTTTTTCTGCATTGTTTTGAGACAGGATGTGCCTCATTTTTGCAATGTTACATAGGTGAAAAAAATTAGCCCTTGCAGTTTGTTTTACTTGGGGGTTAAAGGACATATCCTGATCATGGATAACTTCCAGATTACTTACATTGGTGCTGCAGAACAGGACAAGGCCACCCAGAATAGCTATATCATTAGATAGTGAGTTCCTGAGGTGTTTAGGGCCAAATGCTAAAACTTAGGTTTGGTCTGAGTTTAGTAGCAGAAAGTTGCAGGTCATCCAGGGGCCCCATTAATAATGATTCCTAGTGCAAAGAGTTGCTCTTAGTAACTAAACTCTAAGAATGTTCTTACAATGATGATGTTTTCCTCTACGACCAGATCCTAGTAAAGATTTACAAAGCACCACCTTAAGAGAGCTCCTAAAGTGAAAAGCTGTTAGGAGGAGGACTTTTAAGAGGCTTGAGAGTCCCTTCAGCAGAGGAGAAAAATGTGTAGAGAGAAAGAGGTAGGGGAAATACTCTCCAAATGCTAAATGACAGTAAGTTAATGAAATGCCACAGATAATGGGATAATGTTTGTGGTCGATCTCATTTGAGATGCGCTCACATCTACCACACAGTGCAATAATGGTATAACACCAGAAAAAAGTGATCATAAAATTAAGATATTTGGCAACTGGAAAATACAGCAGTGATGGCCTGGGTCTTTCACAACATTCCATCAGCAGAGTGATCACACAAACAATTACAGCGCTTTCACAACCTCATACTGTGATGTAACTCATCAGGAGCAGGAGTATCTTGTCACTATCTTACTTTGACATGGTATTGAATCATTGACCCTCTGAGAAGTGAACATCTGCTCCACCTGCTGAACCACAGCCGCCTCAAAGGCTATGTAGGCTCCTTTGTGTCATCCACTGCTCTGCATCCTCAGGGACTCCTGAAGTGGTGATCTTCCTGAATGTGAAGAAGGTGTAATCTTTAATAATCTAAGTCAACCTTCAGAAGTTGAGTGTAACACATTTTTTCTCTTGTAGGTAAAATGAACAAACAGATTTTTGTATGTATGTATGTATCTTTTTTTGTATCTATATGTGGCAACCACAGCTTCCCCCAGCCAAATCAGACTTTGTTGATTCCGTGTGGCAAAAGAGCAGGCCTGTGTAAATTTAGTGATCTCACATGGCAATTTTACCTCTTTCGATGCCCTCTCCATCTAGTTTAAATTACAACATCATAGAGTGGAAATCACAACATACACCCAAAGCTTCAGCTTGGATTAGTGATCTTATGGTTTATCTTGAAGTGGAAAAAATAAAATAGTCAATTAGATGATCCTTTAAAAAAAATGCATCTAAGATGGGCTCCTTTAGTATTTTATTTTGAAAATCTTCAGATCCTTCCTCAATTTAAGCCGGAACTGTAATTATTGGTCCCCTCAAGGACTGTTCATCAAGTCCCCAACATATTGGAGAGTAGTGATTAGAACTGAAAGTTAACTAGCCCATTCTATATTTAAACATCCATAGATGCCATGCCTCCTCACTAAGATAAAAGTTTCAGTCCCTTCCTTGCTCAGAGTTGCTCTGAGAATTTTCTTAAATCACTCCTAAGCTACGACTCCTTGCTAGATGTTTTAGGCTAAGTTAGGAGCTCTCTGAGAGTTCTCTCAGAATGTTTGTGAATATGGCCCCAGGTTTTTATGTCCTTCAGACATGCTTGAAGTTTATTTAACTGATTAGTTTTGTCTGGCTTCATTGATGAGTAGAACTGGGTATCATCTATATAGCAATGAAAATTTATGGAATGTTTCCTGAGATTACCTAAAGGAAGCATACATATGGTTAATAGAACCAGTTAGGCACAGAACCTTGTGGAACACCATGACTAACTTTGTCATGCACAGGGCAATCATCTTTTCTGTTTACAAACTGAAACCCATAAGTAGGACTTAAACCAGCTTAATGCAGTTCCTTAAATGCCGGTTTAGTGTTCCAGTCTCTGCATTAAAATGGAACAAGACAAGTACAGAGACAAGTCCTTTGTCTGATGCAATTAGAAGGTCCATAGTAGCTTGAACCAGTGCTGTCTCTGGGTTATAATGCACTTTAAGTCTTGACTGTACAAAGTCACACAACTGATTGCTGTCTGCTTTCTCATGGATTTTAGAGAAAAAGGGGAGGTTTATAGTTGGCTAAAACCCCTGGATCAAGCTTTTAAAGAAGAAGTTTAATTACAACCGCTTTAAAGGATTGTGGTACATATCCTGTTGATAAAGACAAATTGATTATATCTGGTAAATATGTGCCAATTACAGGTTAAACAGTTTTAAGCAGCTTAGTTGGGAAAGGGTCAAGAGACAGTCTGATGGTTTAGATGAAATCGTTGAAGTTAATGGGAGAAAAGCAATGTAAATATATTTCAGGATTAACATCTGTTTCTAAGGTTCTTGTTTTTGATGATAAATCAGTTAAGGCCAAGAGGTGATGAATTTTGTCTGTAATTAAAATTTTATCATTGAAGAAGCTCGTGAAGTTGTTACTACTGAGGGCTAAATGGATACATGGCTCTATGGAGTCTTGACTCTGTCAGTCTAACTACAGTGCTGGAAAAAAAAACTGATTGTTTTTGTTTTCCTCTATTAAGGATGAGTCACAGGCTGCCCTGACATTGCTAAGGGCCTTCCTATATGTTTAAAGAATATGGCATTGAATTAAATGCCCATTGAATCACTTCCTTAAATTTTGCTACAGCACAGATGTGACACAGATGTCACAGATGGACATCTAGTGTGGGATTTTTTTGCGTAATGGCTTGTAGTCTGGTACTAGGAATTCAAAAGTTATTAAATGATTGTCCAGTGAAAGATGATTTTGTGAAGGGGCTACATAAAGTATAGGACTTGTGTACATTATGACATAAACCGACCAAATCTAATAATGAGGTAAACCTAGTACTAAGGCTATCATTGTCAAAGTCCACATGGATATTAAAATCACCTTCAACAATTATATTATCTGTTTTTAGGACTAAACTTGATTAAAAACTCAGAGTATTTAGATAAATGTTCAGAATACGGACCAGGAGCATGGTGCACTACAACAAGATCAGTGAAAAGTGTTTTCCAGGTTTTGTGTGAAAGCCGAAGAACCAGACTTTTGACTGAATTGTTGATTTTAGGTTTAAGGTTTATTAATAGGCTATACATATATGATATGTTCAAGTATGTGATATATGTACGTAATACAGCACTATGTATTTAATATTAATTTAAGTATGACTAATAGTAGTAGCAGTTGCAATGTCAGGAGCGATGGTCTACAATCCAGGTTCAGCCACTATCCATGGGAACCTGCAAGACGACAAAGCACAAAGACTCTGGGAAAGAAGCTAAGTTAAAAACATGCCTTGGTAGGACATGAAGAAACAATCTCAGCAACAGAAATAAATTCTTGCCACCTACTGGTTAATGTGAAGTTAGCCTTACACTTCACCCAGATTTAGTCAGCATAGGTTCATGATGTGGGAACTCATGAATTGGGGGTTGATGTGTTAATATGTTGGGACCCAGGTGGGTGTAGTCTACCCCATTAATATCAGTGACCATAAACTGTATCTTGGAAATGTCTCTCAATATACAGTTGGAGGTTAACACCTCTCAAAAGCAGTTTCAACAAGAACTGAACATTAGAACCTTCTTCAAGGTCTGATTTATTGCACGACTGCATTATTTTAGCTCAGTGGACATAATAAATTGTACACTGATTGCGTACAGATACTATCATGAAAAGTATGATCTGACACACCCACTGTACACTGCATTTCTTTTTGTGTTTTCATATCTGGTTTTCCAGGGCTATCTGTTCATCTCAGTGCTGGTAAACAGCAACAGCGAGTTGATCCGTCTTATTAACAATGCCATCAAGAATGACCTGTCCAGTCGCAACCCCACCTTCATGTGCCTGGCGCTTCACTGTATCGCAAACGTGGGAAGCCGTGAGATGGCTGAGGCCTTTGCCAGTGAGATCCCTCGGATCCTTGTTGCTGGGTGAGTGTGACTTAAGGCTGTCAAAATTTACCTAAAATTATGTTTTAAAAATTCCCTCTAAACAAACCACGTCAGTTCGAACCATTCAGATATCTCTTTTTTGCGAATTACGTCCATAAAAGGGTAATCCAGTATAATGAGACATACAACTTTGATATTATTTCAACATAAACATCTTTTAAAAGATCTACACACCTACACATCAGAAAATAAATACATAAAATAATGTCCTAATAATGACTGGGACATCACTTATTATTATTATTGAATAATGTTGAATTATGAGCTTGTATCAGCTTGACCAACATTTAATTTTCAATCAATGAAAGTGATGTCAGATTTGCTTGTATCAGTGCGTCCTGGAAGATTTCAATGTCTCAGACAGACAGGATGAATTACGATAAAATATTATCTGATTAAGGATGCTATTGTTCCATGTTTTTTGTGTCCAAGTGACTAACGGAGACAACAGTTTTTAAACTTTTTTCAGTACTGAATGAGAGCGCAGCAGTCGGCAGCCATGAAATGCACTGTAGTTTAATCCCTCTAAGTGTTGGCGCACCATCAATGTACATCCACTAAAAGAGTTTGTTTTTGCCATGGACAGGCCCAGATTGTTATAGTAAGTGTCTGACAACATTAAAGAAAGGATCCCCACAGAGATACAGTTTTGTTAAAGGGTAAGATCTATTTTTTTTTTAACCAGAAACAGCTGTTATATCGCTCTCGCCAAAGCCACCAGACTCCATTCACAAAAACAGTGATTTTATCATCGTAACACATTTCATTCAAATGTGACGAAAACAAAATAAAACTCAACAAAATCATCATGGTTTGTCTTTCCGCTGTTCCAGCAATCATTACTAATTCAGGTTTGGTTGAAATAAACCCTTAATTCACCGACTCAGGAGAGGAGCGAGAGAGAGGGAGGACATCAGAGAAGCAGTGGGGGAAACACATGCGTAGACTTAAATATGTTGGACTTTCCTGGTGTAAAAAAATGTGGACAACAGAAATTGGTTGTGAGGCTCCTATCCGTCGTGCAGTGTTTTCAATGCAGCCGTCATGGTGGTGCTGCCTTTTTGCCCCACATTTTAGTATTATTTTTCACATTTGAAGGAATGGGTTGTTTTACAATCTGAATATAAATTTGAATTTAGAATATTCATTGACAGTCCTGACAGTCTGCTTTAGAGAGTTGAGGAAGTAAAATAAATATCTAAAAACCATCCTCATTTCTCCTATTTTTGTTTCTAATGTTTTACTGTGAGTGATGAAGTAAAAGAGTATTCTATCACATCACTTTATATCACTATGACTTCACTTAGCTGCTGGTAATGTGAATGTAATGCACCACAGTGATACGATGGACAGTGTGAAACAGTCAGCTGCCCTTTGTCTGCTGCGGCTCTATAAGACCTCTCCTGACTTGGTTCTGATGGGTGAGTGGACGTCACGTGTGGTGCACCTGCTCAACGACCAACACATGGTGAGAGCACAATTCAGTCCTCCATATATCAGGAGCATAGTTACAATATGCTGCCTTGTATCTTTTTGTGTGTGTGTCATTAAATACAGCATTTATAAGAGAATGAATGCTTTGTAAATTGTAAGTTAGCAAACATATTTTCAATGTGTTGACATTGTATGCTTTTAAAGTCACAATCAAAAGCAGAAGTCTCCCCTCCAGCATGATTTTGAATTGATGAAACCAGATGCACCTGTGGTATTCACTAAACTATTGTATGTGAGGGAGATTAATAATTGCCTTCTTGTGCTTGTTTAGGGAGTCGTGACAGCAGCCATCTCTCTCATCACCTGTCTGAGCCAGAAGAATCCAGATGAGTTCAAGACCTGTGTTTCCTTGGCTGTTTCCCGACTCAGCAGGGTGTGTGTGTGTGTGTGTGTGTGTGTGTGTGTGTGTGTGTGTGTGTGTGTGTGTGTGTGTGTGTGTGTGTGTATTACCATGCTTTACCTCATTACCAAGACAGTCATATCTGTGCCCTTTAGTTTAACTGTAAAATCAAAGCCAAAGTCTGCAAAACATTTGAAAACAAAGTTGACTCACAGGATTCTGATTGTGGATATTGTAGATACTACTCATTTCTGGGCTTCTTGTATGGAGTAAGCTGTGCTTAATCCAGACTGTTAAGTGGTGTCTTGCACAAGTTCAGTTTTGACTCTCCATAATAAGTTGTAAGTCCTTCTCCAGATTGTGTCGTCGGCCTCCACTGACCTCCAGGATTACACCTACTACTTTGTCCCAGCACCGTGGCTCTCCTGCAAGCTGCTGCGCCTACTGCAGTGCTACCCTCCACCAGAAGATGGTGCTGTCAAGGGCCGTCTGGTAGAATGTCTGGAGACCATCCTAAATAAGGCCCAGGAGCCACCCAAGTCCAAGAAGGTGCAGCATTCCAATGCCAAGAATGCAATCTTGTTTGAGGCTATCTCACTTATCATCCACTATGACAGGTGAGCATTCTTAGCAACAACATTACTTACTCCTGTAAATCAGCAGTGCACTGTCATCAGTTTATCTGTTGGAATTTGAAATCACTTAAGGTATTACCATGTTCAGTGAAGACCTTAAATATTACAATGACCAAATATGACTCTAATCTTGGACAGTTAGAATTTTTAAATTTTGCATGGATATTGATGAAACAAATGCGTGTTCACACTATTTTCACAGATGATTACAGGAAAGTGTTAATTCAGTATGAAAAATAGGTGGTCATCATGTTGCTTTATGAGTTCTCCACATCTTTTCTGTGTTTGAATGATTTTTGTCATTTTGGTTCATGAATTTGTATGAAATCAAATTCAAATAGTTTTGCTTATTCCTAATTAGATTAAACTAATCAGAGGGAGTTTTCCCAGACTATCATAAAAGTACGTTTTGATTTCTGTGTTGCAGTGAGCCAAATCTGCTGGTGCGAGCCTGTAACCAGCTGGGTCAGTTCCTGCAACACAGAGAGACGAACCTGCGCTACCTGGCTCTGGAGAGTATGTGTACACTGGCCAGCTCAGAGTTTTCCCATGAAGCTGTCAAGACACACATCGAAACAGTCATCAACGCCCTCAAGGTGGTGCCTCACACTTTTAACTAAAGACAATCACTCAGTAGACATCAGGTCTGAGCAATGTTTTGATGAATCTGTTAAACAATTAAGTGTGACAGACTTGTGCCAGCTGGCACAATCCATCCAACTTCCATAATACCAATTTCACCACCACACACTGTAGCAGGACAAAGGGTACTGTGATATACTGGTTAGTTGCACTTGACAGTCCACACAGTTCTACACTTTTCTGTAGGTACTTTCTACCTCTGTCATGTCTACTTTCTTCCATTTTATCACTGTTTGTCTGTCTCTGCAGACTGAGAGGGATGTAAGTGTTCGACAGAGGGCAGCTGATCTGCTTTATGCCATGTGCGATCGCAGCAATGCCAAGCAGATTGTGGCTGAGATGCTCAGTTACCTTGAGACAGCGGACTACTCCATTAGAGAGGAGATGGTGAGTATTAGTGTTCCAAGAGAAAATATTGTGCCATGTATGAATCTTTTTTTTTTTTTTCAATGTATTTTGCTATATTCCCCTCTGAACGTCAAGTGAGAATTGGTGAAGATGGTTTGTTTCCGCCATCTCCGTATTCCATTCATTAACATCAAAAAATAATCCGGCAGGTTTTAGAAAAGGTTTTCAAAAATATATTAATACTTACAAACTCAAAAAAATGACCGAACTTAAACACTCAGCAGTGTCCTGAATAAAACAAGTCTTATTTGTTTGAAACAATTTTCCAAAGTTAAATAACAACTGATGCATCTCTCTTTCAGGTGCTGAAAGTGGCCATACTTGCAGAGAAGTATGCTGTGGATTACTCCTGGTATGTGGACACCATTCTCAACCTCATTCGTATTGCTGGTGACTACGTCAGCGAAGAGGTGTGGTATCGCGTCATTCAGATCGTCATCAACCGAGACGATGTGCAGGGCTACGCCGCCAAGACAGTCTTTGAGGTGCCTCTACAGGAACTCTTAAAATGTAGCTTTTTGATGGCAGCAGTAGATGCAGTAGATACTGTTCTTTGAGAAAAACAAACATTGTTCTTGTGATGTGGTCATTATCACACCACAATGGTTTTCTAATACCAACTGAAATGTCTGTTGCGTGTATCTGTAGAATATCAAAAGCTGTTGAGTACTGAAAGTTGACATTGGACGAGCTATGATCTGATTTCTTGTTTTTCCCATGACAGGTTTTTAAGCAGTTTGAATTTTCATAAAATCAAAGTAATTACATGTTCTGATACAAGATATATATATATATA
>JBBMOE010000057.1:2166231-2219515 GCA_037975065.1 Chaetodon trifasciatus
AAAATCCCCTTCTCACCCTGCCTGGGGTGGTATTGTGCCTCCTTCAAGCTCGGGTCCTCTACCAGAGGCCTGGGAGCTTGAGGGTTCTGTGCAGAATCTTGGCTGTTCCCAGGAGTGCGCTCTTCTGGACAGAGATCTCAGATGTTGTTCCAGCTTGGGGGTTACCGCTCCGAGTGCCCCGATCACTACTCGGTCATTCGGTCATTCTGGATCACCTTTGAAGGTGTCTTCCACCTTGATCCTGGGACCTCCAGCCCATACTCGGTACAGATGGTCCTGTGTACGATGCTAGCCACCTGGTTATGACGCTCCGTGTAAACCTTCCCTGCCAGCATCTTACACCCCGCTGTTATGTGCTGGATTGTCTCAGGGGCATCTTTGCACAGCCTGCACCTGGGGTCTTGTCTGCTGTGGTAGATCCCAGCCTCTATTGACCTTGTGTTAAAGGCTTTCTCTTGTGCGGCCATGATCAGTGCCTCTGTGCTGTCTTTCAGTCCAGCCTTTTCCAGCCACTGGAATGTTTTTGCTATGTCAGCCACTTCCTCAAGCTGTCGATGGTACATGCCATGCAGGGGCTTGTCTGTCCATGCCAACCCTTCTGGCTCCTCCTTACTGGGCTTCTGCTGCCTGAGGCATTCACTCAGCAGGTCATCATTGGGGGCCATCTTCTTGATGTACTCCCAGAGGCTTGCTGTTTCCTCGTGGATAGTGGCTCTGACGCTCACTAGTCCGCGGCCTCCTGTCTTCCGCGTAGTGTCTAGCCCCAGCACGCTGGACTTAGGGTGTAACCCTCCATGCATTGTAAGGAGTTTCCTTGTCTTGATATCAGTGGCTTCCATTTCTTCCAGTGGCAAGGATATTATACCAGCAGGGTATCTGATTACTGGCAGGGCGTAGGTGTTTATTGCCTGTATCTTGTTCTTGCCATTCAGCTGACTCTTCAGGACCTGCCTCACCCTCTGAAGGTATTTGGCTGTGGATGATCTCTGTGTTGCCTCCTCATGATTGCCATTTGCCTGTGGGATCTCAAGGTATTTGTAGCTGTCCTGAACATCTGCTATGTTGCCTTCAGGTAGTTCAACCCCTTCAGTGGCGATCATCTTCCCTCTTCTGCACACCATCTGTCCACACTTATCTAGTCCGAATGACATCTCAATGTCATTGCTGTATATCCTGGTGAGGTGAGTGAGGGAGTCAATGTCACGCTCACTCTTGGCATATAGCTTGATGTCATGCATGTAGAGGAGGTGGCTGATTGTTGTCCCCTTCGGAATCGGTATCCAAAGCCACTCTTGGTGATGATCTGGCTGAGGGGGTTTAGGCCTATACAGAACAGCAGGGGAGACAGTGCATCTCCTTGGTATATACCACATTTGATGCTCACTTCTGCAGTTGGCTGTGAGTTGGCTTCCAGAGTTGTCTTCCACAACCCCATCGAGTTCTTGATGAAGTGTCCTGTCGATCTTATACAGGTCTAGGCACTCCAGTATCCGTGTGTGGCATCGAGTCATAGGCCTTCTTGTAGTCAATCCAGGCAGTGCACAGGTTGGTACTTCTGGTCTTACAGTCCTGGGTGACTGCCCTGTCAACCAGTAGTTGATGTTTGGCTCCTCTGGTGTTGTTGCCAAATTCATTTCTGTGCTCTACTCATGTACTGATCCATGTGCCTACTCATCTTAGCCGCTATGATGCCTGACAGGAGCTTCCATGTTGTACTCAGGCAGGTTATAGGCCGATAGTTGGATGGTACTGGGCCCTTCTGTCGGTCCTTCATGATGAGGACTGTACGGCTTTGGGTCAGCCACTCTGGGTGGGTTCCTGATCTTAGCAGCTGATTCATCTGTACTGCCAGTTGTTCATGGAGTGTGGTTAGCTTTTTGAGCCAGTAGGCATGGATCATGTCGGGCCCAGGTACTGTCTAGCTCTTCATCTAAGACACTCTTTCTTGGATGTCTGCAGGGGTAATTTCTACTGGTTCCTGTTCTGGGAGGCTACTGTGGTCTGCTTTCAATTTAAGCAACCACTGAGCATTGGTGTTACGCGATGCCTCCTTCTCCCAGATACTCTTCCAGTAGAGCTCAGTTTCAGACTTTGGTGGGTCTATCTGGGTCTTCTTACTACCCTGCCATTGAGAGTAGACCTTAGCTGGGTTGCTGGAGAACAGTCTATTTATTCTCCTGGTCTTGGGTTCTCTGCTATATCTCTTAAGGCAGGTAGTCAGAGCTGTGAGCCTCTGCTTGGCAGTCTCCAGAGCTTCATCTATGGACAGCTTGTTGTATCTCTTTGGCACTTCCTTCCTGATCTTTACACCTTTCTGTAGCTCAGTTAGCAAGCTAACCTCCCTTCTTGTTGCCATGATCTTGCTCTCCAGTCTCCTCTTCCATGGAGGGTTCCCCTGCTCCCTCTGGCTGCTGCTGTTCATCTTGTAGCCTAGCATGCGCAGGATGACCATCGGGTGATTGGTATATATGTATATATATATACGTGTGTGTGTGTGTGTGTGTGTGTGTGTGTGTGTGTATATATACACAGACACACACACACACACACACACACACACACACATATATATATTGCGGCTAAGATGCAATGCAGGGAAAGCTTAACCCTGTCTTGACATTGTAACATTGTGAAATACAGAGAGAATCAAGTAATTGTGCTACATGAGCCTTATAGCAATTTTATTAAGATTTACATTGTCAGTGTCCTCTGCACCCATTATGGTGGCAGAAACAGCATAGCAGAGAGGATGAGCAGAGAAAGGAGGAAGTGGAAACTTGTAATTTCAAAATATTAGTCACTGAATGTCTGAATGTGAAGAATTCACAATAAAACATATTTTGTGTCTTTCAAAGGTAATGGTAGTGGAAACACTGTAAACTCTGGTAGTGCATTTCTTCAGTAAGAGGACATTAAATTAATTTATTGTCTTCTCTAGGCCTTGCAGGCCCCTGCCTGCCATGAGAACATGGTGAAGGTTGGAGGCTACATTCTGGGAGAGTTTGGTAATCTCATTGCTGGTGATCCACGCTCCAGGTATGGGATTTTTTGTTTGTTTTATTTTGTTTTTTTTGCTGCCATGGCACTAAGGTGACAGTGATATATAGTGACATTGCTGTCCTGTCATCCAGCCCCCTGGTCCAGTTCAACCTTCTTCACTCCAAGTTCCATCTGTGTTCTGTGCCCACTCGTGCCCTTCTGCTGTCAGCCTACATCAAGTTTATCAACCTGTTCCCAGAGACCAAGGCTACCATTCAAGAGGTTCTGCGCTGCGACAGCCAGATCCGCAACTCAGATGTGGAGCTGCAGCAGCGTGCTGTCGAGTATCTGAAGCTTTCCTCCATTGCTAGCACTGATGTCCTGGTTAGTTTTGATGACCTTGTTCAACCAAACTCAGGTCAGAATGAATTTGAAAGGAGGATTGGAATATGATCACAGCATGGAGTCCTGCAGTCCTCTTGTTACTGAATGTGCTGTACATAAACTATTATGTCTGTATTTTTGTCACAGCATGATTGTCCTCTCTGTTCCCTCAGGCCACTGTCCTGGAAGAGATGCCACCCTTCCCAGAAAGGGAGTCATCAATCCTGGCTAAGCTGAAGAAGAAGAAAGGGCCTGGTGCTGTGTCTGTGACAGAGCTGGAAGACAGTAAAAGGGAGGGCGGGGAGTTGAATGGGGGGAGCGACCGGGGGCCAGACACAACAGCCATTGCTGCTTCCAACGCTGTAAGCAGACTGTCTGTGTTCACAAATAAACAGAATTGGTTGGGTTCTTTCAGCTGCCCTATGCATACCAGCAGTGGTAACAGAAATACTACATTTTTGAGGCCTTACTGCCTTTCCTTTGTTTTCCAGTCCACCCCATCACCATCAGCAGACCTCCTCGGGATTCGTTCTGCTGCTCCCATTGGTGCTGCTCCGGCCAGTGCTGGCAGCCTGTTGGTAGATGTGTTCTCTGAGGCAGGGCCTGCTGCACCTTCTGCTGCTGTGAATGATGACGGCTTCCTAAGGTGAAAGGTCATCTCTTGATGAGCAGATGTATTGTCTACCATAAGCCAAAGTCCAGTATGAGTGTCTGAACAAAGCTTGCTGATAGTGCTATCAAGCTGGCAGAGGAAAGAGGCTGTGCCTGTTTGAGACAGCAGTACTGTAGAAATGAGACAAAATCAAACTTGCAGTCCTACCTCAAATTGATGCATCTATGAAATGAGAAGAGATGAGAGATGTTATATGACCAAGAGAAGTAAATTATACATTTTTGGCAAGTAACTACAAAAACCAGTTCACTGACTTTATTGACAATAGTGTGAAATTAGTTTATGTAAATGAACAAACTTTTTTCCCATAACTGAGACCAGATGATGCAGAGACAGAATCAGCATGCAGTGTTGTTTGTGTGTGTGTGTGTGTGTGTGTGTGTGTGTGTGTGTGTGTGTGTGTGTGTGTGTGTGTGTGTGTGTGTGTGTGTGTGTGTGTGTTTGTCAGTCAGTAAACGTAAGTGTCGGTTATATGTGGATGGATACTGAGGTGAAAGAGTAGTGGGGCAAACTATATGGGAAATGCTGATGCTTCAGCTATATTGCAGGTTTATTTAAAGCAACAGTAGGAGCTTCAGTATAAAAGTAGCAAGCTAACTAGCTAAAAGTCACATGCCTTGCAGTCATCAACAGCAGCCTCGTATGCACCTAATACCTGGACAGCAAACTTACTAATGTATTTTGCCATGTATTTGTGTCATAGAAATGCTGTGTTTATTTGTCCTTGTCCATTACCATCAAAATTAATTTGAGTTGATTTGGCATCACAACAAATCTGGATGTATCCCTTAAATTGATACCATCAGACCACTAGACCAGACACTTTCTGCAAGGCTGCAGTCTTAATCATTCAGCTGGTGTTTTTCATCAGATAGTGAAGATATGTAATGTGAAATAATTTTGACTAAAATATGTATGGGACTATGGATAATATTCATTTTCTGCACAGTAACCTCAAGGGCAATGAGATACCAGCATAGTGAGTAGCAACATAGTTGGTGGTTGAGCCTGCCAAATAGACTACGGATAATTATGATTTGAATTCATGTTTCTGCATGTTCAATTTTGCAAGTAAAAATAAGCACTTTAAAATGAGTGACTATGTATCCTTAATCATGGGTCAGGTCGTGGGACAGTCATTAATGGGATGGGGAGGGTTGGGATTTGACTTAGAGATAATTGCGACTAACAAGTCGCTTCCAGTAGTGAGCTTTGCGAGTGTGGGTTTGTAAAACTGGACCTGTGCAGGACTCTGCTCTCCTTTGCTCTTGTAGCTGACTGGGAACCCAAATTGAAGGATGCAAGTGGATCTTCAGCTCCTGTGTTTCATTTGCATTCACCAAAGTGTAACTGACTCACACACCATTTAGCTTGCTGTGCTCATCTCAGCACATGTTGCTAATGGCATATGGCTTAAGTTTCCAGGCAAAACTCTAGATTGTGAACTTTGGTTACATATTACGTGCAAAAATCCATAAGCGTGTAGTCTGCGTGCACTGGAAAGTGACACCCGTATCCCATATGGAGGGCATGAATACACAAACCGTTACAGCCCTGGTGTCTGCTGATACCAAATCCGAACCAGTATTTACCTACAGTCGATGATGATTAAATACATCATGTATCTGATTCAGACACATTGAAATAACAGCTGTAGCCCACTTTATGTAATATGTCTTATTTTTAACATGCTACTTGATCCATATACTAAAGGTCTTCATTATATGATAAGAATGAAAGATTAACTAAGAGAATGCAACCCCTGAAACTGACACACTATCTTTAGGATTGGCTCAGGACATCTCTCATTTCTGCTGTACTGCTGCCTTTACACAATGCATGAGCTTAAGTAATAGTCTGAACAAAGAGTCAAATGTGGTTATTTAGACTTTTAAGGGCTATTTTGTGTCAGCTTTGGTTTGATTTGGACTTTGGGTGGAACAGTTTTAAGTGTGAAGACTCATTGCTGCATGTAATGATATCTGCTTTCATCTAAATTCAGAATCGAATTGGCCTTATTGGCAAAGTATGTGTGCACATAAAAGGAACTGACAGACACTGATACTGGACAGGGCACAACAGCTCTTGGATCTTAATGGGGAAGCATCCTAAATTCGAAAGTACTTGTGTTTCCTGTTTTAAAATGTTTATTGTACATAGTTGTGGTGTTTGTCGTGTGTTTGCTCTAGACTATTCTGCAACTAGTTGTAATGTGTCTGTGCTGGTTGTTGCTCACTTGGTTCTGTCTTTCATTGCTCTATCTTTGTCTAATATGGACCTGTCAACCACGAGACATTTGTAGTCAGATACTGCATGATTTATAAAAAAAATATCATAACTGTTTGAAAACCTCAATCAGTCTATCAGGGCTCCTACTTTCACTCCTACTGTCATCCTCCATTCATTCTTTTATGTCGGCTAATTTTTCTTTAGGAGGCGGTGCTGGCTCAAGGCAAACTATGTATGAAGTTATTGTTTTGGTTAGTATTTAGGTTATTGTTGGATATATCAACTTGATAAGTAGAGGTATGTTGTAGTAACCTGTTAGCTAAACATCTCTACTCATCATGCTTATTTATACAATCACAGATTGTCCTGGGAGATGGATAAGACAGTTACAATAGTCACAAGTCTGGTGCTCCAACATTTTAATTGTTGTTGAGCTGGCTTAATTGCTATTTTTCCCAAGGTGAATGGTGAAGCAATGTCATCTTGACCCAGAGACTGGGCATGGGTGGAGGCCACTTGCCTAGTGACATGACAGACTACATGTTGATCACATGATGCCCAACCAATTAGAGCTTGCCATCTGTCACAGCATACATGTTGTCATCAGAAAGGAGGTGCTAGGGGCCAACTTCCATGAACAAGAATTTAAACAATGGCATCGGATGTGGTGTGTATGATACTGGCAGTATTGTGTTCTGAAAAGCCAAAAAGGAAAGAAAAAACAAGAGTCTGTTTCTCATTTCCTTCAGCACTGTCATCCCTCTTACGCTTTGTGATGTGAATGGTTTAGTGAGGAAGAGCAATCTGTGCTTCAATTGGTCAGGGTCACACAACATGATGTGGAATTTGTCACATTAGGTGAGAGAAGGCAAAACAATTCTGATACACTGGTCTTTTGTCAGGATGTCATGAGAAATCACGCATATTGTGATGGTTGTCGTCCACTCTTATACACTACTACAATCAATTGTTGTGTCTCACACCCATTTTTCTTCCCAGTGCCCTGTGCCTTTACAAGTTGTTCTATTGCTGATATTGTCTAATCTGAATCCAGCGTAACAGTGCTGTCAGCAGGTGAAATGGTACTAGAAACCCTTCTCTCATCTCATATCTTGGCTGTTGTAAGGCTCAATCATAGCAGAGGAGGAAAACCCAGTTGAGGATTTTGTATTCATGGTTGGCAGGTTTGCTACACTTGTCTGTTCTTTTTATCTTGCTGTGTATGTGACTGTCTTTCGTCTTTTTCTCTCCTTCCCTTCTCTCCATTTCCCTCTGTGTGACTGGGTGTGCGTATGTGTGTGTTTTGATTTGAATGTGTCTGTCTCCTGTCCTCTACCGTGATTGGACATTGACAGAGATCTGGAACAGCCCACTGAGACCTCTGATTCCCTATTGGTGGAGGGCTCTGGTGACTCAGAGTAAGGGCCCAGCAGTAAACTACGGAATTAGCTAGAAAAATACAAATGTGACACCTCCACATAGTTTTTCTAGGACAGGCTCTTTATCTTTAATTGAACATGCCATTGGTAATATACACCACACTGAGTGGGTAGCTTGATGCACATGAGCTATTTAGGTTTACATACAAGCACCTGCCTTGCCCTGCATATACTTTGATGGCTTTTAACATTTTTTAGAACTGAAACACAATCAGCTGTTGTGATGTGCATTATCACCAAATGAATTGAATACAGTAGAATAGAGTGAAAGTACCACCAAACTCAGCAGCCCTGAAGAGCGTTTTGCCCTCTAGCTCATTGTCTTGGTTGTATGGCTCTCAGAATCAGGTGTATTGCCAAGTAAGTGTTCAAATACAAGGAATTTGTCTTGTTGTTTTGGTGCAAAACAATAAACATAGTAAGTAGAAAATATAAAGAAAGATAAATAGTTGGACACAGAGTGTACCGCATGACAACTACCATATCCACAGTACTTGACTGTGACTAGCTGTCTATCAAGCTAATGCTGTGAAGTAGCCTGACCTACTAAAGTTTTAAAGTTCATGAATCAAGGATTCCTGTGCCCTAAAGCAGCTCAAAGTCGCTAACTATGACCATGTAAGATTTGTTACCAAATTGGTGTGAGCACTTTAACATGCAAACTGAATATGAAAGCCTATTATGGAATTAGCTTTACAGTTTCCTTCTTTGAGGAATGAATTTGATTTGTTACGTCACATTAAGGGAACTGCGTATTGATGCAACTTACTGCATGTTGACCAATGAGCCCACTCTTTATTTTTTTTTCTCCCAAACAATGCACGTTTTCATGAAATGGAAAGAGACAGTACTGCAGCAGTATGACCAAATCATAAGAAAACCCTCACAAGAAGGATGTGTAGGAGAGTAGGAGAATGCTTTGGCTTAGCCATGTTATAAAAAGAAAAAGTACCATTCAAGCACAATTTCTACTATTTTCCTTACTAGCTGTAAGGTGTAGCACACATTTTAACTGAATTTTCAGAAAATTAGCAAAGGGAAATGCTAAATAATGTGCATTTCTGTCCAGTATTGATGTGCGCATATCATGAGTTGAGTACATCAACATGAACATCTGGTGGCAATAATTTTCCAGTGGGTGCCATTAAATGATTGTAGGAGAAGTGGATACAACAAGATGACAAAATGAAAAGAGGGCCAGTCATTGCTCAAACAGTGAAAAACAATGAAGAAAACAGGATGGAAATATGACATTTCTGTTTACTTAGGAAATTATACACAGGACATTGTAATCTTTCAGCAATTATAATACCAAGGTGCAAACTTAAAACCCTAAACTAAATTTCAATGCTGCAGCTGTTGTAAAGTGGGACAAATGGTGTGCACACACATTTTTCACACAAAAATGTCATAGTATCAAGCTGTATGTATAGACTATGTATGTGCTTCTGAACTGTCTGAAGTAGAGTGCAGTCTTTATGCATTCGGACAGTGAATCTTTTTCTGTTTTGGTTCTGTGCTCTCACACAGGATTTCAAATGAACCACTTACTGAGGTGAAAGAGCTGTCTAAAGTGTCATTAAGGATGAGGAGAATCCTTGCCTCACATAAACTATGAAGTGTGGCCCATTTTGTGTGTTATTGCCCCAATTTTTTAACACTGCTGTTGGACACACAATGTGTTCACCCAAACTGGATATAAACACTGTCTAACCGAAGCTGAAAGTCTGTGCTTTACCCTCCTAGCGCTAGTTTCATTTCCTATGCAGTGTGTTTAAGTATAGAACCATAATAATTTATCCAAATTCATACTGACTGCACTGGTTATTGTACTGCACTGCATATTTGTTACACAGTTTAACTACCCAACAGATACCTTTGTAATGACATCATTTTTGTGCAAGCTGCTTTTACTAACCTCTACATTTTATCTTTTTATCCTTCTTTCTTATTCTCTCATGCTTCTCTTAACCAATCTTAATCACATTGTTGCTGTACCCTGTGTTGAATGGGTGGCTTTTTCATTTTCCATTTCTGCTCTATCCATTCCTTCCTCATTTGTCCTGTTGCCTATCTATATCCATCCCTGCTCTGTCCTGTGGGCTGTCTTCATCCCTGCTCTGTCCTGTGGGCTCTCTTCATCCCTGTGCTGTCCTGTGGGCTCTCTTCATCCCTGTGCTGTCCTGCGGTCTCTCAGCTCTGCTCCTCCCTCTGAGGATCCTGCTCCTCCTCTGTCTGAGGCAGACGAACTTCTCAACAAGTAAGGTCTTTCTCTATGTATACGCTTTGTCATGTGTCAATAAAGATAAGCACTTACAGTAAACTGGGATTAAGCTCCATACACCAGTTTTATTTAAGTGCAGCCATCTGACCAACATAGTGCTGTAATATCTTGGGCTATGATCCAGTCCTGATTGCTGATGGCTTCCTGTTTTAGACACTAAAAAATCTACCACTTTTCTTCTTCTGTTAGCCAGGTTGTTTCCAAGCTGGACTCGGTTCAGTAAAATTAATAAAAAGAAAAGAAAAAGTAATCTATATACTTATTTCAAATGTGATTCATTACGTCTGATAAATTCTATTGCATTTGATGACTGTGTTCTTACCTTCGAGTCAATTGATAGGTTCATCTCTCCTCTCTACAGAGCTTAATTTCACACTTGCTATTGTCACTAATCCATCAAGCCTTAAGACAGTAAAGAAGCAGCAGACTTGTTTTTCTAGTCCTACAGCGATCTGTTTTCACTCCATTTGCAATAGGGCTGCTTTAAAGGATTTTCACTTTTGATAATTTCTAAAATATACTTTGAATTATCTTTAATTTGCAAAGTTTTTCTTGTTTAGCCTAAACAATTCTCCAAAACCCAACTGTACTTAATTTACATTGAAATAAAACAGAAAAGCACACATCCTCATAGTGAAGAAGCTGAGAATCAATCGATTATTTTAACAATTCTCAGAATTCACTCATGTAATTGATAAGTCAGCCAGTCGTTTCAGCACTCATCTGGAGTCAAGATATGAAAATAAGTTACACAGGATGAGTGAGAAGTTTGTTATAGGAATACCGACATAATATAATCATTGATGCAATATTATCAGCTGATTGGTTCCTGACAGATCAGAGCATCCACAGTAATAACATAACTGGGTCCCTTTGGTTTTGCAATTGGGACTTTCCCCCGTGTCTCAAGTTTTATTTTCAACAGTAGCTAATGACAGTTTGGCTGCCTGGCTCGGTTTGCTTGCCAGTTTATCCTTAATTATTGACAATACCATTAAAAAAGTGAGTTCTGAATACAATAAATCACTTTGTAAATGTTGCTATTTGCACCCCTTGCACCAGGAGTACCAAAGATCTGTTCAGACAGGAACACTCATGTAGCCTGTATTGGAAAATTACCGGTGTCAAATGTTATATTGCTCCATTCACTTGCTTTTCTAGGTATGATAAAACAGCAATTGTTAAAGTGACATTTCAGCATTGACTAACCCTTTAAATGCCTTCATGCTACAGGTTTGTGTGCAAGAACAACGGTGTTCTGTTTGAGAATCAGCTGCTACAGATTGGCATCAAGTCAGAGTATCGTCAGAATCTGGGTAAGTTCTCTAAACAGAGAAGTGGGCATGGCTTGGCAGGTTTTATCGACACGTGGTTGGAGATGTTTCTGAGTCTGAGCAGCATTGTTGGCAAGTGGGCATTAGCCATGGCCAGAGGCATTATGTTTTCACTTTGTTCATCTGTCCCATTTTCATGAATTTGATATCAAATTTGGCACAAACATCCACTTGGACTTAAGGATGAGTTGATTCAGTAGTCAAAGGTCAAGGTCATGAACCCTTATCCAAAGAATTTGTATGCTATTTATGACAAAAATTAACCCAAATGTCTAATAGGGTAAAATGAGAAGTGATGACTTTTATCCAGAAGGTCAAAAGTCTACTTCACTGTGACATTATCAAAAACACTTTTGTCAGTATTGTTGTCATTATTCAATGCCATAACTCAGGAACAGAACATACATATGTGCTGGCTTGGTTTGATTCTGCACAACAGCCAACACAGCACAGACAATTTGCTCCTCCATTACTGCAGGGCTACCCACTTGGTCTACCTCATATTTTTTCTGCACTCCAACCTTTTAACAACTATGTGTGTGTCTCTCTCAGGGAGAATGTACTTATTCTATGGTAACAAGACGTCAGTGCAATTTGCCAGCTTCACCACCACAGTCAGCTGTCCTGGGGAGCTGCAGTCTCATATCCTTCCTGTGGAGTTATGTTTCAGTATGTTTCAAAACCACCAAAGCTTCAGATGGGATGAGTGGGACACAGCATGGTGTTCAGCCATTTCAATGTAATCTCTCTGGGTTCAAGATAGAGCCCATATCAGCTCATTGCAGCTATATCAGTATGGGCATATACACCGAACAAGCATAACATTTTGACCACTGACAGGTGAAGTGAATAACACTGATTATCTCTTCATCATGGCACCTGGTAGTGGGTGGATATATTAGGCAGCAAGTGAACATTTTGTTCCCAAAGCTGATGTGTTAGAAACAGGAAAATGGGCAAGCGTAAGGATTTGAGTGACTTTGACATGTGCCAAATTGTGATGGCTAGATGACTGGGTCAGAGCATCTCCAAAACTGCAGCTCTTCTTGGGTGTTCCTGGTCTGCAGTGGTCAGTATCTATCAAAAGTGGTCCAAGGAAGGAACCGTGGTGAACTGGCAACAGGTTCATGGGTCATTGATGCACGTGGGGAGCGATGGCTGGCCTGTGTGGTCCAATTAAACAGAATAGCTACTGTTGCTCAAACTGCCAAAAAAGTTAATGCTGATTCTGATAGAAAGTTGTCAGAATACACAGTGCATCGCAGTTTGTTGTGTATGGGGCTGCATAGCCACAGACCAGTCAGGGTGCCCATACTGAAAGCGGTAACGATGGACACGTGAGCATCAGAGCAGGACCACGGAGCAATGGAAGAAGGTGGCCTGGTCTGATGAGTCACATTTTATTTTACATCGCATTGATGGACAGGTGCGTGTGTGTCGCTTACCCTGGGGTACACATCACATGTCACCAGGATGCACTATGGGAAGAAGCCAACCCTTTGGAGGCAGTGTGATGCTTTGGGCAATGTTCTGCTGGGAAGCCTTGGGTCCTGCCATCCATGCGGATGTTACTTTGACACGTACCACCTACCTAAGCATTGTTGCAGACCTTTGTACACCCTTTCATGGAAACAGTATTCCCTGATGGCTGTGGTCTCTTTCTGCAGGATGATGTGCTGTGCCACAAAGCAAAAATGGTTTAGAAATAGTTTGAGGAGCACAACAACAGTTTGAGGTGTTGACTTGGCCTCCAAATCCCCGGATCTCAATCCAATCGAGCATCTATGGGATGTGTTGGACAAAGGAGTCCAATCCGTGGAGGCCCCACCTTGCAACTTACGGGATTTAAAGGATCTGCTGCTAACATCTTGGTGCCAGATACCACAGCACACCTTCAGGGGTCTAGTGGAGTCCATGCCTTGATGGGTCAGAGCTGTTTTGGCAGCTAAAGGGGCACCAACACAATATTAGGCAGGTGGTCAGAATGTTTTGCTTGATCGGTGTATGTCAGCTGATGAATGACAAGAAATTGAAGTAAAATACCAAAGACATGTTTTGAAACAGTGTCACCATGCTATAGTTTGTCCACCGGACAGTAGTGACAAGGTTATTCTTCAACTCTAAAATTTCCTGCCCAGTATATATCCTGGTCGTGATTGTGAAAAAGCAAATTCAAAGGAAACTTACCAAAAACTGTTTATTTGTATCATGGCTTGTATTAAAAAAAAATAATATTGGGTCATTTTTATTTTTTAAACTCAAATATTAGTACTGGGTGGCCTCTGAAATCCTTTATCTCTGAGGCTATTGTTAAAAATGTAAAATCTCTCTGTCATCATATGTATGCAAAATGTTGAAGTTGAACAACTTGTCCTTGTTTAACTTAGGAGTAATTGAGAAAAATTGCATCTTTACGTTTCAAATCATCAGTGGCAGAAAACACGACAATAGGATATACTCTGTAACTTGCACAAGGGTATTATCATACAGGGAACACAAATGAATGACTGATTATGGTATGTAATCAACTGCTTGTAGTTGTCACATGTATGTTACAATTTTGATTAAAACCTTATAAATCATCATAATGTTACCTTACATAGAAAACCAGGGCCCGTATTCACAAAGCATCTTAAGGGTAAAAGTAGCTCTTAGGGACGTCATTCTTAGAAAAATCTTAGAATTCCTTAAATTCTAAGATTTTTCTTTTTTTTTTCGGCATGTGAATGAGGTACGTTCAAACATTTTGAAGTCATGTCAGAATTAATTTAATTTTGCTGAGTTTTATCATCATGACATAAAATTAATGTCACGATTACACATTTCTTAATACAGTCCAGGTTATATGATGGGTTGATTTTACTGTCCATTCATTACTAGGAGTGCGGACTGCATTTTTTCTTTTCTTTTTTTTTTTTTTTTTTGTCTTTTTCCCTTTTTGTAACAATCAATCACAGCTTTTAGAAGACTGCGTCATACCTAGCAACGGGGTCAAACACACCTCCTCAAAGTTTCTGTACCCTCATCGCTCAGAGTTGCTCTTAGACACTTCCTGAATCACTCTTAAGCTAAGATTCCTTGCTAGGAATTTTAAGGCTAAGTTAGGAACTCTCTTAGAGGACTCTAAGAAGCTTTGTGAATACGGGCCTTGGGCTACACTGCCTCTGCAAGGCAGTGTGAGCACTGCTCACAGTTGGAGGTATTTGGAAGTTAGTCTGTGTGATGTCTTGATGTTCCTTGACAACCGGCCACAGCTTAATGTTCAGACCAAACCAGTGGAGCCACTGGTAGAGGGTGGGGCCCAGATCCAACAGGTCCTCAACATCGAGTGTCTGACTGACTTCTCTGATGCCCCACTGCTCAATATCAAGTTCAGGTAACCTCATAGAAGCAACCCTAGCTGTAATGGTGAGCAGTGAAATTCTACATGTTGAAACTCAAACTCTGGAAGATTGAGTTTGAGGAATTGAAAAGCTGAAAAATCTCTCAAATAGGATTGCAATGGAGGGCCTCATATTATTTAAACTTTCACTTTCGATATTCTAGTTTAAGTTTTCTATAAAGTTTTCTATAAAAATACAAAATACAGTCTAACACTGGACAAATTTTGATTTAAATCAGGACATATCTGATCAAAGAGTTATGCCAGGATCAGTCTACACCAGTGGTCTCCAGCCGTTTTTGCTCCAGGGACTGGTTTCACATAAAGCAATATTTTGACAGACCAGCATAGAAACAAATAAAAACAAATTATTAAAAATATAACTCACCATTACGCTGAATGTAGTTGTTGTAATTAGTAGGAGCCCTGTGCTTGTTTCTCTTCAACGAGAAGGCTTCATTGCCTCATTTGCGAGCCTGTCGCCACATATTACACAGAGTGGGCTTGTTGCGTGAGAACCACCTGAAGCGATAAACCCATATTTTAAGTAACTTCTTCTGTCGCATCACTTGGCCTTTTCCCCTTTCCAAAGAAGCTCTCCAAAGACATTTGTTTTTTTATTCATTTTTGCTAGCTTGTGGGCTGACTTTTTTACTACCGTATCAGGTGACTGAGACGAGCAGTTTGATGTGTGTACAGAGGTACAGGCAGATGCACCCGATTTTCAAAATAAAACTTCTTTCAGACTCTGACGATAAATAAAATATTTTTTGTTCAGTCTCTCTGTGCAGCCCTGTACCGGACCACTGGTCTTACACAATTGTTTTGTCTTTGATGGTCACTGCGTCAGATCAAACAATCACAGCGCCATAAACTCTTGCTGTGTCTTGCTCGGGTGACTGGCAAGACCGCACGTATGACCCCGACCAATCACAGCATGTTTTATTTCACGATCTGACACAAGTTCAAATGTCATCAGGGAGGTGGGTGAAGCACCTGTCAATCAAACTGAGGGAAGAGTGACAGTGTAAACTTCGGCGCATTCGGTCATTATTTATACATCTTCTGGGTAGCATCTGCAGCTGGTAGCATATTCCTGCAGGTAGGACTGAGGATAATTTTATGACAGCATAGCCAACTACTCACCTGGTTGATGAAGTGCTTCCGCTATTTCCTGCCTCCTGCATTCTGGAGAGAGCACCTGATTGGTAAATGCTCAGAACATGTGGTGGGAGATGTCACACTGGGCATGTTGAGACAAAAAAATTCTGACATGTTAGACTTTTCGTCAGGGTGTCGGGGGGAATCCCAGATGCTGCGTTTAGGCTGTAACACTACAAGGGTCTAGACTCCTGATTCTTCTTCACGATCGGCCACAATGCTGGTAATTGGTTGGCTGCGACAAAATCGCCTCAAAATGGGGAAGGATTCTGATCCTGGTGTAAGTTAACTTAATTAGAATCTCACCACACATTTGGTGCCAACTTCTTTTGAAAGCACAAGGTTTCAACACAACTGATTAAGACCAATTAGTGGACAAAAAAAACAGTAGGTAATTGGGATCATAGTTATCACTGCAGTATGGGAAGAAAAAACATGTAGATGAGTGTGCGTGTGCTTGTGGGTACGTGCATGTGTTTTCTTCAGATATGGTGGAGCTCTGCAGAACCTGACCCTCAAGCTGCCTGTCACCATCAACAAGTTCTTTCAGCCAACTGAGATGACCTCACATGACTTCTTCCAGCGCTGGAAACAGCTAAGCCAGTAAGCATGTGTGTTTTGTTTTTGGTCAGTACATTTGGATTCCTTTGTAAAGTTTAAGTCTCCTATGTGAACTCTTCCTAGGCCTCAGCAAGAAGCACAAAAGATATTCAAAGCCAACCACAGCATGGACACTGAAGTACTTAAGGCTAAGGTACCTATTCAATTCAATTCAATTTTATTTATGCAGCACCAAATCACAACAGAAGTTGTCTCAGAACACTTCCACATAGAGCTGGTCCAGACCAAACTCTTTATCTACAGAGACCCATCAATTCCCTCATGAGCAAGCACTTGGTGACAGTGGCAAGGAAAAACTTCCTTTTAACAGGCAGAAAGCTCTGGGTGGGCGGCCATCTGCCTCGACCTGGGTTAGAGAGAGACAGACAGACAGACAGAAATGCAATCACAGTAACAGTGAAAGTTCTAAAAATAGACTCTTAACTACATGTAGTATATATAGCATAGTATATACATGTATGATACCTCTATGTTTGTCCGTTCCTCCTGCAACACTTTATCATTACTAATCTCCTTATCAACTGCACGTTTACATAATAGAGGCTTGAATTAACTGTGTACTTCTAAATGTACAGTATCTTACACTCCAGTACTCTGGCATACAACCAGGAATTTGTTATTAATTGACAATGTTACATGTTAATATTTCCTTGTCTTCGTTTACCAATCAGCAATGGAGAAAAGATGTTAACTTGTCATTATACAGTTAAGGATAAAAAAACAAAAACTGCTCTGTATCTATTGAACTGATTATGTGCTGCTGTAGATACTTAAGTTTAACTGGTTTTGGAAGTGTATGAAAATCCATATTTAAAACCTTGTATAGCAATATTGCAATATTCCCATTTTTGTCAGTGCAAGACATAAAATGTATCTGAATGAGAAATAACAATTATCAATGAAAAAAAATCCCTCTAGGAATCATCTGTTGGCCATGTCTGAAATCCCGCTATAGTCTCCTTCATTCTTTGATATGTGTGTGGTGATGTGTTTGTTATATGTAGCTACTGGGACTAGGAACGGCCCTGCTGGACAACGTCGATCCAAACCCAGAGAACTATGTGTGTGCTGGAGTGATCCAAACCAAGAGCCAGCAAGTTGGCTGTCTGCTAAGACTGGAGCCAAACACCCAGGCACAGGTACAATATATTTACTTTGACAACTGTTTTTAAAGTTGATGTAATGTTGCAGGTACACAGTTCTGTTTATTGTTTAATTAGCAGGACAAATGAATAATTACAAAGTCAGACAGAAAAGCCCCCAAATGAATAATAGCTCTGTGTGTGTGTGTGTGTGTGTGTGTGTGTGTGTGTGTGTGTGTGTGTGTGTGTGTGTGTGTGTGTCCGTCCATCCGTCTGTCCATGTGCATAGATGTACCGCCTGACCCTGCGCTGCAGCAAGGACTCTGTGTCCAGGCGTCTCTGCGAACTTCTGGCCGAACAGTTCTAGAGTCCAGACCTCTACCATGACCAGTACTCCCCCATCCCCACCAGCGGACCTCTCCCTCCTGCCACACCTCTCCTCCTCCCTCCAGCAAAGAATCTTTGAATAAAAAAAAGTCGTAACCTACTTAAGGGAAAAAACAGCCACTGCCAGCAACAGTGGGAATATTATTGTCATTATTCTTGTCCCAGATTCTGAATCCAGTTCATCATCTTCTACTTGTTTATTAACATGATGCTACATTCTTGATTTTGTTGTTGTTGTTGACCTGTGTGTGTGTGTGTGTGTGTGTGTGTGTGTGTGTGTGCGCGTGCGTGCGTGCGTGCGTCTGTCTGTCTGTCTGTCTGTGTGGCTATATGTTTGTCCCATAGTTGTACTGGGGTCCCATTCTGCTCCATCCTGACTACTCACTTGTTCCTATGGTGTGTGTATGTGTGTGTGAGATTTCATTTGAATGGATAGAACATTCCTTGAGTCAGATTGGTGAAGCTGCTTCACACACATGCACCCATCCCCTGCCTAGCCATTCACACACATTCTCACACAGGCACATACATACACATATGTACAATTCCTTTTGGTTGTAGTGGGACCCACTGATGAAGCAAGACGAGAGGGCACAGCACTCTGGTCTCTGCAGCTTTTGCCCAGAAATTTCTGTCAAGCATTCCTGGTGAAAATGCTGAAGGCGTTGGGATCCACTTGTAGGCCCTCCAGCATGAGCCCCCATACTTTATCTCTGAATGAGCCATGAAGCCCTGTAATAAGTAGCCCTTCATGTCAGTGAACTAGTACCCTTGTTCATGTTATTGATGTGTATGTAAATATGTGCAGGTGCATTACTTTATTGCTTTCTGAGACATTCCCATCTTGCTTGTTTGGACCGCCTGTAATTTTCTCACTCAAGCTGCCTATGTAGGAGAGTGGCACAGACAGGACACTATGTAGGTGACAGGTGTGGGGTTGAGGTTTGTCATGTTAAAACATGTGTGTCTCATCCACTGTCTGGGAGATATTTCCATGTGCTTGCCATTGAAAAGCTTATGCGAAGGGTGTGTGAGCTGCTGTTGGACGTTGGGATATTCTTTTTGGAAACGCTTCTGACAAAACATAAATTTCACCATTGTGCAGCTTGTCCAAGGATGCTTTTCAAGTTCATCTTCTCTTCTAAGACAGGAGAAGGTGAGATTTATGCTTTATTAAAAGTATTTCTAAGTGACATGCTTGAAATTCAGTGATGAATACAAACAAATGTCTGTTGTATTAAGTTCCCCACCTCTGATGAAAAGCAGTCCACAGATGCGTCCCTTAGCCTTTCTGTGGGAAGCACCTACATCTTGGAGCCATCATGGCTACAGAGGACACTGATAGGTTGCTGCAGCTGTGTCTATATTGAGTCCTGTTGCTTTTCTTTCCAGAGACATGTACAGACTCAACTATGATCAGAATAGGGAACAAATAGATGCACCATTATCATTTAAGGAGATAACAGTTTTGTAGTCAGGCAGTGAAGCTCTGACAGATGCCGGTGCTGCTGTGGCAGCTAAATCCAGCACCAACATATGTATGATCTCATTCCATCCCAGGCTGGACAGAGTCATCAGTCTGTCATTGAGATCCAGACAGCCTCAACAGTGAATGTTTAGAAAACACAGATATTCAACAACCTTAAAATGTTGAGGTCCACAGCTTTGTAACTCTTTCCAGGCATCCTCTCACACACACACTGTTGTCATGGGAGAGGACAGGATGTATGACACCCAGATGTCCATTACAACTACAGGGGACTCAGTATATGTGTATGAATGTGGGTGTGACTGTAAGCAGGTAAGAAAAAAAGCCTGAAGACATTTCTAATACATGGTTACATTACAGTCTGTGGCTGCACGGCAATCACAGGACATTGAAACTTGTTGTGGAAAATGTAGTCATTCTGTGAGTATGTATGTGAGTTTCTGTGTGTTTATGCAGTATCCACTAGCTAATGCAGACTCATATATCGGTGTTAAGAACCTGTCCAATACCTGTGTTAGAATTAAGATTTACTCTGTAATGAAAAAATGTGAAAGTAAAACTATGCCATATATCTAAAATGACACCTCCTGTCTTGTGTTACAGTGATTGGTGAGTACAGCAGTGTCTTACATTACAACACATGTACAGTACATGGGCAACAGAATTGAAGAGTTTGGGAGAGCATCAAAGGAGACATGAAACAGTTCCTGAAAGATGATTAGAATTTGGCAGAAACAACCATCATAAGTCAAACTTCCAGTACTCAGATCTACATACAGTTTGGTGACTTGGAATTGGCTTGCAATGCTGTAATACTTGAAATACCACATCATTGTGAATATTACTTAAAAATATTCATAGAGTATAATCATTTCTGATTTTTCAGTTGTAAATTTTATTGTCAGTCATCTGCTAAGACTTTTTTGACTGGGTTGCCCCAAGTGGGGCCCTGACTTCTCCAGGGGTGGCATCAAGCATATGCGCACACGATGCAATAGCATTAATCCACCATTTGTCATATCTAATTGAATTACCAACATAACACTATCTTATAGTTTGTTATGTTCCTCTTTCAATTTTTTTTATTTAGAAGATAGTCCTACCAATCACAACAGAGAAGCACCAAACAAGCATAAACCTTCTATAGAATTCTTTAAGTCAAAAGACAAATTGTACCTCCTAAAGTGGGCTACAAAAGAAAACAAACACCAAAAGAAATTGCCGCAGAAATAAGCCCTAAAATTTAGGAATGAATTATCATCATTGCATGTGCATTTCCTTTGTTTCAGTGTCAATGTTTTTTTGGTTTGTTTTTTGGAATTGGCTTTTGGTTAGATGCCTGAAATGGCAGCTTATCGGAAGCATTATTATCTGGGATGAATTTTTAAGCTTTTATGTGTCTTTTAAAAGGCTTTTACTAACAAGTGGCAAAATGAGACTACAGAGGTTATCGGGGGCCATGGCACCAAACACAGAAGCTCATGTACTTGCGAGTTGGCCTTTATAGTCTTGTGTTTATATTCAGCTCTTGCAAACTTTTCTATCTTTGCAACTTGTAAATTTATCAGTTTATAGTGAAGTGTTTACAGTATAGTGCAGTAGGAAGCTTGATGGTGGTGGCGTTGAAGTCATGGTGGTTTAGTTCATTTATGGCCTAATGTTGGCTTATTACCTCTGGCGATTGCATTTATGCTTCAAAAACCTTACAGGTGGTGTTTGTATGTGAAGATCATGTTGCTGAACAAAACATGTATCCTAAACTTTTGTTTGCCACAGAGCTTACTTTCTGCAATAATCCAAAATCCGATGAAAAAAAAACAAAACAAAACAAAAAAAAAAAAAACCTGTCCCTGCACTCACTCTGCTATTAGGGGATAGAGAAGGGGGATTGCAGGTTAACATGGGGTACGGATTTTGGTCATTTTGCCAACAAGGGGGATGGCATCCCCCCTCAAATTGTCTGTTGAGTTTAGGATAAGTATTGTTAACAAAATCTGTATTGTTCATTCCTTTTATCTTCCTTTTATTTTGATGCTGCTTTACAATGATTCACATTGGAATGTCACATATTCAAATGAAATGTTACAAACGTCCTCTGATTATTAATTGTGCATATGTCAGCTATAAACTAACACGTAGCTGTAAATAAACAACAGATATTTCACCCTGACAGTGAAGTTGTTCATCAGAAAACAATTTATGATTGTGAATGAAGCAATAACTGTGATAAAATCAACATCTGGGCTGTGGTTAATTTACCTAATGCCTTGCCACCGTGTAAAAAACTGTAAATTACATAATATTAGCTGTTAGCACAGTTTATCTTAACTTTAGTCTGTTACTAGCCTCAAATATGCCTGAGAAGCCCCAGTCCATTATAAATCTAGCATAAATATATGCACTGGGTTTGGTTTTTGTGATAGGCACTACTAACACTGCTACTGCTGCCTAGGGTGAGGCAATAGGTACTGAAGGCTGTGTGATCACAATGAGCTGACATGTCTGATGAACATGAACATGACAGCACATCAGGAAAATGCAGACTACATCCATGTTAGGTGTATGAAACTGAACTGCATTTGTGGTTTGTTTAGGAGCCGTTTCTCTGGTCCTGTCTGATCTTTTCTACTCAATGGACATCATGCATTATAGAGTCAATAAACTTTAAATGATACTTGTGAAATGTTTTTCAGATATGATGCTCTTATTAAATTGCAATATAAGCCTATAGTGGACTCCATATCAGGAATACAATCCTGATTCCAAATAAGGATTGGACACTGTAGAATGTAAATTAAAAACAGAATCCAATCATTTGCAAAATAACTTTGTTTACCAACAAGTGGTTAACCTCATCCATTCCTTGCTTGTGAATAACTGAACCTTTCAAGAATGCCCCTTTAAAACCCTATCATGATTGTAATCAACCAGTGTTCTGAACTGGGTTTTTTTTTCGAGCATTCCAACTTGTTGGAAACTTGTTGCAGGCAGCAAGTTTAGAATAAGCAGATTTTTAAAAACTCAATGAAGCTGATGTGGTAAACCATTAAATTAACTGTCTTTGTGCTGTTTTCAACTGAGCATATGTCTAATAGGATAAGAAAATGATCACATTTCATTTTATTTATGTTGTACACAACTTCCCAACATTTTCGGAATCAAGTTTGTGGAAAGAGCATTGAAATATTATAGCAAATAACATTTTGCTAAGAGGGAGTAGTGGATTTATACTCATCAGCCATCAGAAATAGTATTTATATTAAATAACAGAATTTGTCTTGTCTTACATTAACCTCAGAGCACCACCCTTCAAAAAAGAGAAAAATTGATAGCAAATTAATGAATGTAGTCTTGATCTGAAGGTTGCTACAGAGTTCTTGACTCATGTACAGTCATTGTAATACTTCATACACACAAACCCTCATAACTAGGTTCTTTATAAATGAAAGATTTATTACAACTAACTACATACAAAGCAAATAAATACTGAACATACAAATCTATCTTAATCAGATACATTATTAGTGGAAACATAAGAGAATCCCTAGTGGATGAAATCTTTAAAATTAAACAGTGAAATGTACTTATGCCAGGATCAGAATACACAATATTTTCGTATTTGACAAAGGTCCCCATGTCAGATCTAATGATTGCAGTACCATAAAGTCTTGCTGTGTCGACAAGTCCTACGAGTTAAAGTTTCTTTTTGGAAATCGTGGACACCACGTCCTCTGGAGTAAGGAGGAGAGGGACCATCTGGCTTGTTAACAGCACACAGTTCAAAAGACAGCATCTGTGATGGTATGTGGGAGCATTAGTGCATGTGGCATGGGTAACCTGCACATTTGTGAAGGCACCATTAATGTTGAATGATATAGACAGGTTTTGGAGAAAAATATGCTGCAAAGTAGATGACGTATTTTCAGGGAAGGCCTTGTTTATTTCAGCAAGACAATGCCAAACCACATCCTGCACGTATTACAACAGCATGGTTCTCTAGTAAAAGAGTAAAGGTGCTAAACTGACCTGCCTGCAGTCCCAACTTGTTACTCATTGAAAACATTTGGCGCATTATGAAACCTAAAATACAACATTCTATGGAGCCCCTTAGTGCACTTTACAATGTTACATGAAATCATGTCTGCAAATCTAACTGGTTGTCTCAGGCTTGTTGGTCTAAATTGACATTCTGATTTAAACACCAGTCAAACCATTTAATCAAGACTTAAAATACTGATCTTATTTTCAACTTCATGCTCAGCTACTGTTTGCTGCAGTCAACTAGAAATAAATCATGGACTAATGATCCACACTCACCATTGCCCTCAATGGGCTTCTTGATGGTTTAGTTTGGATATTCTTTTGGTCTGTAGTCTGTAAGTGTTATGGTTTGCACCTAAAGTTTTGATAGGACCCAAGGATGCAGACCAGACAGAAGGTAGTAAGGAACAAAATTTATTGATAACAAAAGGCGCACTCAAAAGGAGTGGAAAAATAACTGGTAACAAAAACACACTTTAACAGATTGGAGAAAACTAAAGGAGCTCCATCGTGACGGGTCTGAGGCAAGGCACATACAGACATGGCAGACAGGCAACTGAAACAGAGAGGCACACCTTAAGTGGTGCTACATATAAGGAACATTAGCACTGTCACGAGTGGAGGGGAAAGACAGTAAGTACTCACAATATGGAACACACGATCACACCAGGAAACAGGACTCGGGAGGAAGGAGTGTGGAACAATCCGGCAACAGGTAGGCTAGAGCTCTCTCCTTTTAACCTGTGCCTAATCAGCGTCATGAGTCTCCGGTGTGCTCTGGGAAAGGCGGAGCTGGCCAGGTGCAGAGACACACCCAGCTGCACAGACAGGGGAAACAAACAGACACAATCTACACTGAGGAGAGGGAAAAAAGAAACACAAGGATAAGATAGACTGCCGGGTCTTAACAGTAAGGGCTACTACCACCTCTGAGGTGTTGTACTTCTGAGCCACTGCTTGGCAACACCTTCTCCAACACGCTGTGTAGTGTTTGGTATTGTGATGGTTCAAATGGACATAAAAAATCACATGAACAACATTAGTGGTTACAGATAGTTATGGGATGAGGATGTTAACAAAGTGCTGAGAGGATAGTATGCACACTTGACAGGGAAATGGTGGTTCATCCTGGTCCCTGGTCTTAGTAATGCCGTTAAAATGTATGACATGCTGTGACATGCTACACAGCCTTCAGCTAGTAAAATGAGCAGCATGTGTAAATAAACTCTGAAGGAGGACCAGAACAAAAATGAGTGATAGTGAAAGTGACTCTGTGCTTTAGAGCTGCATATTCCCATATACCCCAACAAAGTTACATTTAATCACATGACCACAAACCAATTACCTTTGGCGGGTCTTGGTGCCTGGGCAGTAAGTGACCCAGACTTGGTTTGCAGTTCTCCACCACAATCTCCTGAATTCTGCCGGTATTAATAACTCTGTCTCATTCATCAAAATATATTCACTGTCTCTCTCCCATCAGATAGTCATCTCCAGCCTCCTTTCTGATGGATCTTTTTTCAGTTCCGATCTGATTTCATGATGAATGTGCACTATTCAGCCCAGTTCACTTGCATTTGAGGAAGATTTGTGAAGGTTAAGTGGTTGGTTAACTAAGAGCAGTCAGAAGGCAACAGAAAATACAATACAGATGAAATCTTTTAAATCTGTACTGTGTGCAGGTAATCAGTGGGGGGGGGGGGGGCACTGCACTGGTATAGATACTGCAGTAAAACAAGCAGTTAAAAGCCTACGAAATGCTTCTATTGAATAATTCCGAGAGAACTGTGCATGTGGTGACACATTAAGCTGTCTTTTAGAATTTGAATGATCGTCGAATGCTGTTGAGACAGCTCGAGGATGAACTGTTTTCTGCTTGCCTCACACAGGGCTGCTGGCAGACAGCCTGCCCCCGCTGCTAAAGCGCGCGCTGATACAGCTGAGATGCGTCTGCGCGTGTGGAAGTCAGGCAAGGCGCTGATTGGCTCAAGATGACATCATCCAGTCAAGATCTATTGTTGGAAAGACGATGAGCTCATCATTTAGAAGCCAGTTTCGGAGAGCGGAGTGAGGGAAGACGACGCAGTAACAACAGAGGACAGACAGCCTTTAATCAGAAGTCAGCAGTGGACAGAAAGCGCTCGAAAACCTTTGTCTCTACCGGCTCTGGGCTTCTGCGCAAGAAGAGGACGTGCCCGGCTATTTCAGACAGGGACACTTTGAGTGGGTAATATGAAATAAGCAGCATCATCATTTTGCGGGAGAGAAATCTGAATACGAAAAAAGCTTATTTTCACAATTTGCTCGTCCTTTTTCATCTGGAAACTGTGTGCTTAGATTTGGAAAAGTTACAGGAGATTGCTTCCAATAACGTTAAACGTTCTGGTAAAACAGACCAACATTTTGGGATCGTCTTATGTCATGCAAGTTGTGAGAAAAAAAAAGCCTCAAGCTGTTACAATGGGTGCGCGTTGTGCTGCAGGTATGGTCTGGTCCCGAGAGAGAGAGGCGGAACGGCCTGCGCTGTCCGTCATCCTGCCGCAGCTCTACCTTGGAGCGGAGAGCGACGTGACGCAGGTAAGCACATGACTAGTAGTGATAGAAGAAGAAAGGCTGTTGACATTCTTCACACATGTAAAAGTACCAGTTCAACTATGCAAAAATACTTGTTTCAATTCATGTCCCAGTAATGTAAATATTATACAGCAGTGGGGGACCTTATCAATGTTATATTATTCTATTATATAGCCTGTAGTGTTACTGGGTTATTATTACTGATAGGGCATTTTACAGATACATTTATATAGCATATAGCATTTGTTGTATAGTTTGTTGGTTATACTTTGTTTAGACAAAGACACTGACATGTTTTGTTTGTAAAATCTAAATCTGCAAACTGGATACTGCAGTGGAATGTAGTGGAGAAACAAGTAACCTGCAGTATTTGCCTCTGAAATGAAGTGAAGTAGAAGGAGCAGAAAATAACTCACTTTCCACCACTATGGAATACTACCAATAGTGTCAGAGCTTATTGAAACATGACCATGACAGTAAACTGAATACAGTGACCTCACTTTATTGGGAGACAAAATGTCCCAAATAATCCCAAATAAGGTGAGACAATATCACTGAAAAAGAGAAGTGTGTGTGTGTGTGTGTGTGTGTGTGTGTGTGTGTGTGTGTATTTGTAGGACCTGTTGGCCTCTCTGGGTATTTCCTATGTGCTGAGTGTGAGCCGCTGCAGCCCCCAGCCCTCCTTTCTTCCCCGCTCCAGATATCTCCGCATTCCCATTGATGACTCCTTGTGGGACAACCTACTGCCCTGGATCCCACAGGCTCTGCACTTCATCGGTCAGGACTCTCACTCACCCTTGCACAGCTTTACTGCAGAAACAAATATGTTCTTAAAAAGCCATTTTTATAAATGATTAACTCCAATTTCTAATGCACGTATTTCCAATACAAATAACAGCGCAACTTCTCCATAACTTGTTAAAATGTGTGATATTGATCCTTTTCATGTAAGTATTGTCTTGCTGCTTGTCTCTCACTGTTCAGTTTGAGTCACTGTCTCAGTGTGGTGTGTGTTCAGATGCAGCCATGTCCTCTGGGGCCTCTGTGTTGGTTCACTGTGCAGCAGGAATCTCTCGCTCCCCGGCTCTGGCTGTAGCCTACATCATGTACAGCTTGGGAATGGACCTGGATCATGCCTACAGGTATGGCTGTTGGCACAACATCATGCTGCAGCTGTTTCTGAGCTGTGCAGTAATTCACAGCCAGTGTTGTTGTGAAAGATCTATATTTTCACCCTGTAATTTTTTTTCATTTTCATAAAATGTTAAACAGGCTAGATTTGAACACATAATATACACCTAGTATACAATTAGGTATATGGACATAATGTTAAACCTCTGGTAACACCTCTGAACCTAAAAAGTTCAAGCCTGTTTACAGAAAGAAGCAGAACAGTGGGCCAAAATTAAAGTCATAAGCATCAACAAGAGTGTTTCAGGTTTCACACAGGTGAGCAAAGTAGTAAGACCAATCACACATTGGTTTCATCGTCACAAATCCTCAAACATTTCAAGATTTGACCAAGCAGAAAAGTAGAGAGAAATAGAGGGAATTTCTGACAGCTGTTGTGACAAACTACAGCATTTCACCAACTAGCCCTGAAAGAACTCACTGAGCTTCTAGTCTGACCTATTTTACATATGCACAAGCTAATTTCACTTTGTGGTGGACTGTTGCTTTGTGTGAATGAGCAGAGTGTGAGCCACTCCCTCTGTAGACGTTTTTGTGAAGAGATGAAGCTCTGAAAATGTGCCAGTTGCCTCCAGAAAGTAGCTTCTTTGGAAAGGTTAACCCGGAAGAAAGGTTGTGTCAGACATTTTTCTTTACTTCCATCACTTAACAATTCAATTCAATTCAATTCAATTCAATTCAATTCAATTCAATTTTATTTGTATAGCGCCAAATCACAACAAAAGTTGTCTCAGGACACTTTCCATATAGAGCTGGTACAGGCCGAGCTCTTTTATCTACAGAGACCCAACAATTCCCTCATGAGCAAGCACTTGGCAACAGCGGTGAGGAGAAAAACAGAATTGAAGACATTTACAATTGAAACGAGACTGCATTGTATAGGCTAATTACCTCACAGTTGAATCTTGTTTATGTTAGCTAGCTAGCTAGTTAGCTAAAGTTGTTGACTACTGTAATATTTACCAGTGTGCAGCTGTTTGAACTTGAGCCACTGAGGAAAACTAGAAATTATTCATTGCATAGCTCACCTTTGGTGTCCCTTTCAGGAATTGCTCTTGTGATTTTTTATGTGTGTTGCTAATAGTTCAAGGAGCAAATCTCACACAACAAATCATGTATAAAATAGGACATACCGACTCACCAGAATGTTCACAGTGTACTCTCAAAGGCCAAAATAAGCAGTCAAGGCAATGGCTGAGCAGTCAGTCTCACAGACACCAGACAGCCAGGGTTTCACACCTCGTCAACTCGTACGATGGGGTTTTCTTTGACAGTGTAGTCAAGCTAAAGGCTCATTACGTTTCTAACATTAGAGAGAGTGATACACAAAATGCATGATCATTTTGATACATCAACTTGTAAGTGACCCTGTACAATTCATTCTTCTTCAAAATCGGTCTCTGGTTTTGACATGCAAAACTGAAACAGGCAGAGGTTTGTGTGGTGGATGAGCAGAGTCCAAGGGCGAGCAGATAGGCTGAAGCTGCAGGCAAACATGGAATGATAAATGAATAAATATCCAATTGTCAATTATTGATGTAGCCATTGCCAAGAAAACCACTGTGAAAAATTGGAAAACATGGAGACAACTGCTTCCTCTTCATTTGATAAAATAGATCAGGGCAGGTTATGGCTTCCTTTCATTACCTCTCGAATATTTTTTCTTTTTTTGCCTGCTTAGCAAAAATAGATAACCACACATACCCATTAATCAGTTTCAATAAAATTGCCAGCACCCATAGTAATTATTGCTCGCCTTACACAAACACACACACACTTTATCTTTTTCTTTTCATGTTTTACAGTAATTGTCCTTTTTATTTTTGTGTACCAATTAATTAAAGCGAAAAAGAAAACAGAAAATACAGATGTCAAGGGTAGAATATCAACCAGAGTCTGTATGTCAGCTGTGGAAGACCCTAACCCACATCCTGTCTGTCCCCTTATGTAAGGTTTGTGAAAGAGCGCCGGCCGTCCATTTCCCCAAACTTCAACTTCCTGGGTCAGCTGCAGCACTTCCAGGGAACTCTGAGTCAAAAGTCCTCTGGTGGCGACCTCCTCATCCAGCAGATGGATAATCACCTGCCATCTATCAATGACAGTGTTACCCACACTCACACCAGTCAGAACATGAATTATCAGGCTGACAGTATCATCAGTGACTCAGCAGAGGTCAAACAGGCACACAGGTTGAATTTCTACCACACAAACAAAACACTGCAAAGACAGTCACTTTCAGATACAAGTGGAAAGCAGCAACTTTCCCTGTCAGGGAAACTCCGGACTCTTCAGTTGACTCTCAGTCATAACCAGCAGCAACTCCAGATGCCATGTGAGGTTCAAGGTATAAGCCCCTGTGAGCCAGTCAAATCAGCAACAAACCCTGCACAACTACAACTCCCAGCAGGCTCTTCATCTTTACTAGAGAAACGCAAAAACCTCACCCTCTCTTTGACCCCTTTGGGAATTTGCCCTCCCTCTCTAGCAAGCAGCAGCCGGCAAGCAAGGGACACCACCACGTCCAAAACTTTATACAACAGGGAGATGAGAGAAAGGCCAGAGCCAAAGACACAGAGTAACACTTGCTTCTACAGGCAGGCAGAGGACACCCATTGGGAGCAGAGTCCCCCCCACAGCAAGTGCAGCAGAGCTGAGGTGAAGGAGCAGGGCCTGTTGTCGCCATTCAGCTTCACCCTCAACAAGCTGCTGGGCTGGGGGGAGAGGGTGCTGCTGGGAGGGGTGTTTGCCCACCCTGTAAGGATGGGACAGCCTGCACTGCCATACAGGTGCTGAGGGTGCTGGGGGCAGGAGCAGCTGATGTTCAGGATGCTTGATGTCTCTGTTTGTCCGTGCATGTTTGTCAAAAGGAATCAAACTGACACATACAGGAGGTCTGAAAGAACTTTGGTCTTCTATTTATTTATTGCAGAGCTGAATATAGCTATACTTGACAAAAATGGGTCTTGTTTATGACATATTGACACTGGTCACCTTATCTAGCCATTTGTAAGATGCAGTTATTTTAAAAGACTTAAAACCTTTTGGCACAGTGGCTTGAAATATATTTGCATTAATGATTAAAGATGACATTCCAACCGTGTCTCACTGCCTTTTTCTCAGTATGGGGATTTGTTTTAGAGCAGAGATTCTCAGCATTGTTATGTGGTTTTTAAGGTCTCATCATGCTCATGACCCCAGAAATTGGAGAACTTGTCCTCAGGGAAAACATTAAATATTATCTGTTATCTCTGTTTAATCATAAAAAATATATGATCATACAAATACATGGTGCTCAAGAGGTGGCATTTGGCCATTATTTTCTGATGGTTGCATTTCTCACAAAATTGAGTTTTGCCAGGATACACATGATGCGAGGGAAGGCAAATATATTGTGCAGGAGTGTAAAAGTATTGACAGGATACAAGCGTAGTAATGCAAGTATTAAAATGGGTAACAACACTTTTTTTCTTCAAAAAAGACACTTTGTAGAGACTGTATATGCTTACAATCTGTTAATCATGAAAATGATTATGCTGTATAATGGGCCTAATGCCACCTGAATCTGAAAGCAAGATAATCTGTCATCAGTAGAATTAGTTTAGTTCAGTATTCCAGACAACAATCAAGGCTGAATTACCATGCAAGCAAAGTGAACAATGTCACCCTAGAGGCCCTGATAGCTCTAGGCTCACTGGGAGTGGTTTGCACTAATTTAACTGACAATGTATTTTGGGATCTGTACCACAAATCACATGTGAATCCTCCTTTACTACCTCACCTCATGGCCCTGTGATGAGGGTTCTTGTTTAAAAGTGTAGCTTTAAAAATACCATCATTTTAGCAATGTTGCAAGTAGGGGCGGCACGGTGGCGCAGCAGGCAGCGTGCGTGCAAGAAGGTCACCGGTTCGATCCCCGGGTAAGGCGGGGGCCCTTCTGTGCGAAGCTTGCATGTTCTTCCCGTGCTTGCGTGGGTTCTCTCCGGGCACTCCGGCTTCCTCCCACAGACCAAAAACACGCCCATTAGGTTAATTGGTGACTCTAAGATTGCCCTGAGGTGTGAGTGTGAGAGTGAATGGTTGTGTATATGTTGCTCGGCGATCGACTGGCGACCGGTCCAGGGTGTACCCCGCCTCTTGCCCGTTGACAGGGGATAGGTCCCCCCCCCCCCCCCCAACGCCGAAAGGGATAAGGTAGGCATAGAAGATGAATGAATGAATGTTCTAAGTATGCTGTACATGATCCAAAATTAATTTTACACTTAATGTAATCCAGTGACCACACTGCAAACCACTAATCTATTTTTTTCAGTATTCATCTCAAATGTCCCAGAAATTGTGCATTTATGTGTGCAAAAAACATTTTTTTGCGGTGTGCACGGGTGGGGTGGGGGCCCCAGGGATTTCTTGCTTGGAGTCCAAGACGCCCTAGCAACGCCACTGGTAGACTGAGCAGACTGCCCTCAACACAGCTCACTGAGAGCCTCAGGTTCATGACTGCTCAACTTTCTGGCAAGTGTTCATGCAGAAAAGTGAAGTATGTGTCGTGTATGTATGTAGGTGGCAGAATTTCAAAGCATTTCACGTTTGGGTTTAAATACAATGGCGTGATGGTTTGAGATGACATAAAACGTTGAACATTTCGACGGTTTGGTACAAAATAAGCTGATGTTTATTAACAGAGCGTTGTGAAACTGCATAATTATTCTTATTCCGGCTGAAATTCTGGAGGCAATGAAAGGCTTGCCAATCAACGAGACATCTGTTGAAAAGTAAATGGACAATCGTTGCCTGATTACTAAGTAATACTTAGAAGCTTCGTGTTGCTTTTACACCCTGCGCGAGCCTGTAGGTTGGAATGATGTCACGGATCTTCTAAATGACCAAATAAGGAAATTGACACATGTAAGTGGAATCTGTTCTGCTCGGTTTTCCGTTGTAATGAGAAGAAAGCTGAAGCGTGTGTTCTCTATCATATTCTCTATCATATCGTGTTCGTGCGTGCCACCGACACACCGCCTGCTGTGTGAATATTGGTTTTTTAAGCAGCTTTAGTTTCTTGAGGAAAGAGGAAAGAGGAAGCAGTTCCGCCCTCAGAAGCTGCCTGGAGGCCGCGTAGGAAAGAGCAGAAAGAAAAGAGAAGCGACTCAGGCCGCCTCAAGCAAAACTAACGCAAAACACGGTTATTCCGTCGTTTTGTTTTGTTATTTATGTGTTTATTTATTGTGGCGGATGGACAGTGCAACTCCGGTGGGACATTAGATTTCAGGTGTGATGCTGAACGCCGTGGTTGCGTGATGAAAAAGTCGGTGAGGAAAATGAGCTTCATGTAAGAAGTTTGAGTTTGAGGCTGCGCTGAAAATCCTCCATGCTCGTGCCTTTTGCTGACATTCACGTTAACAGGCGGATCGACTCCAGGACTTTGCTTTGTATTTTCTCTTGAATCGAGTTGGCTTTAACTGCTGCTGAACTGTGGGTCTGTGATTCAGGACCTGAAAGTTTTTGATCAGACACATCCAGTTCAAAACCAGTATGAGTGGAGAAGAGGAAAGATTCAAACTGGTAGTGGTGGGAGGAGGAGGGGTGGGGAAGAGCGCTTTGACCATCCAGTTCATCCAGGTACTGTCTCTCTACCTTTCACGGTCCCCCTGTGAACTATTGACACTTAAAGTTTTGGCTGTTGTACGTAGGCTACTCTGTTGTATGTTTAATGTATTATGATCATAATAGTATGGTACAGTATGACTTCATTTTCAACCAAATTATGAAAAATCTCTCTGCCTTGTAAGTCATTAATTGTCAAGTAATTATTCATCAGTAAGTGTCACAGGTTTCTCCCTCTCTCATGAGCCATAGTTATTGAGTCTTATTGCAGAATGCTAAAGTAAAAAACCCTTAGAAATCCTTTACAAAGGTTGCAGCAATCATGCGTAGGCCCACCTTAGTTCTCTGCACAAATTTGCACACATTACTGTGTTAGATGTTTAACGTATTTTCCCACCTTGTCTGCAGCATTGGTACCATGTCTGTTAGCGCTGGAAATAACAAAAATTATTGATGAAAATGGAGGTGATAAAAATGCATGTGGGTTGAAAAATGGAGCGGTAAAATTGGATGTGAAATGAAAAATGGAGTGATAAATGATCAAGTGGTATCAGTAATTGAAAGTCAGTTTGATTAGAACAGCTGTGATATGATGAAAACAGAGCCGTGCTTTATCATTTTCACAGTCTTACATTAATCTTTCACCATTCACAACACATTTGCCATTTATCATTTAAGGAAGGTGGCTACAACAAAAAATAATTAAAAAAATTGGAAGTGATGATGCTTAATATTACACCAATTAATGTGAGTAAAGTGCAGGATAATTTCATCAGAAAGGCGCTTTGTGAAGTATGCTCAGTTTGCTGCTGTCCATGACTGGTGAGCTGTTTTTTTTTTAATGTTTTGGTAATTAATTACAAATCCCATATACTTTATGTAGCTGCTGGCCACATTTTTGGATGTGGTTTTTCTACTCTCCTGGCAGCCATTGTTTTAGAAACTGTTAGTCAATGTTTCTGGCAGATGCAAGTTGATATAAGTTAACATTCACATACATTACACATATAGTGATTTGAGCTGACTGTTAGCTACAGATCTGTATTGGAAACTACAGAGTAGACCACAGTCCTGTTACAGGCAGTGGTGTATTCAGTATTCAGATCCATTACATGTAAAAAGTACACTTGCCTGTTAAATTCAATGTAATAGAAGTATAAAATTGAAGTGCTCAAGAAAAGTACAAGTTGTTCAAAATTTTTCTTAAGTCCAATACTTTAGCACCTTTATTTAGTTATGTTCCACCACTGCAGGAACACAAATCTACCTTATTGGAGTCATCGCATTTTTAGCACTGCTGAATGGATCTACCACATCTTTCCCTACCTGGGTCATACTTAACCATTAGTAACAAATGGCCACTCTCCAATAGTATGGAGCCAGATATTTCTTGGGAGAGCTGTGAGACAAGTCACTGTAGACAGCATAAAGTGTGCCCTGAGTGCTGCCAGTGCAGTTTGTTACTAACATTTGGTGTGTCTCACAGTCCTACTTTGTGTCAGACTACGACCCCACCATTGAAGACTCCTACACCAAGATCTGTACTGTGGATGGAAAGGAGACTCGGCTGGACAGTAAGGCTCTTTCACACTGGACATAAATTCATATCTCACACTGTTTGACAGAGTGATCGTAGGGTGTGTGAAAGGCTTTGTTTGAAAGCAGAAGGCGTGTTGTTCTGTGATGTGATATGACACAAGCAGTGTTTTTGCTCTCTGGATGTTTCATTCCCTTGTTAGGACTTGTACTTGGCCAGTGTTGCTGCATCAAACCAGGCTGTAGTGTGTTGGGTCACACTGCTGCTTCACCACACAATAATATTATCAGGTGTATAAATACTGAATCTGCAGAGTCTCTAACTTTGGCTGGCTGCTCTTTATACTGAATGTGTGATTTCTTTTTGTTTACAACACTGTAGATTTGACTCCATTGTTAGAATGCTGTATTCTGGGTTATTCTTCTCTGTACCTTGCCCTTCACAAACAATAATGTAAAACAAAGTAAACAATTTTGGTGAAAGATAAGGTTCTGGGATGTACAGAAGTAGTAGGAGGTCATTATCTCTAAACCACATAGATTTGATTTTACTTTCATTGGGAGCACTTGTTATATGTTATGCTGTATGTCTTCAAGTGATGGGTATGCAGATGTTGCAGTGTGTGTGGTGTGTGGTGGGTGGTGTAAAGGGTGGGACCAGCATATCATGACACTCACTCATGTTTGTGCTTGTCGTGTAGCATTATATATGAGTCACACAGTTAAGCATTCATTTTTCTGAAAGTTAAAACCTTGAAGGTTTTCAAATAACACTAGCTGTTTTAAAGGTATTTCCAAAATTCTCAAAGAGTCATCTATCTAGACAAAAATAAAAGATTTTTACTTGTTTCTCAAGTTGTGACTTGAAATTACACATCATTGGCTATTTTGTTGTCAGTATTTTATATCCGTATACCTAGGTATACCATTATTTCTTATTTTCATATACAACCAAGTTTTTATACTTTTTGTGTTATACAAAATGAAGAAGTAATTTTTGGCAACCATTTTAGGATTAATAAGTAGAGTTCATAATCGTTTTTATTGTGCAATGGAAAGAATAGAAGAAGAGAATAAGACACACAGCATCTTAACCTGTAACATGTTGCAGCACCACTGTATGATGAATGTGTAACATGACTTACAGTCAGTTAAATGCTAAGTTTACAATGCATTTACCATCCCCTTCAGCACCATGAACAGCTCTTCCTGTTTGGAGTTCTGTTCTGTTGATTTTTACCACCTAGAACCCTGCCGATGCTTCAACATTACCATCCATTACCTAATACAGATAACCAGCTCTAAACACAACTATTCCTCAGGTTATAGCTAAACGTAGCCATCATTCATGCCAAATTTTTTTGGTTATACATGAGCTCAGTTATCTGTAAGACATACTTTACTTTCCCTTGCCTCAAGCTTCATCTGTTAAAGATTGGAAGTAATGTGTGTGTGTGTGTTTGTCAGTTTTGGACACAGCAGGTCAGGAGGAGTTTGGAGCGATGAGGGAGCAGTACATGCGCTCAGGAGAAGGCTTCTTACTGGTGTTTGCACTCAACGACCGTGGCAGGTAATTGAAAGTGTGTGTGTGTGTGTGTATCTTTCAGCTCCAGATAAGTGCTTGTAGTTTGATAAGTGCTTCAGAAGTGGACAACAGTGTGCTAAATGGTTTGCCAGTGTAATAGTGTGATGCTGTCGCTCAAGGTGGCTGTCTGTCTTCCTGTTTAAGAGGAAGTGCAGTGAGCTGTTGACTCACTGTCCAGCTGTTATTAAGTTAGGCATAGGGATTGGACTTAATATTATGGATACCTGTGTGTGTGTGTGTGTGTGTGTGTGTGTGTGTGTGTGTATACACACACACACACACATTTTAAAACATGTTTTCTGGACCATCAAACTGTCTGCTGTGATTAAAACAGGTGAGAGGAGCTGATTTGATTGGTCTTTACTATGTCCATCTGTACATCTGTACATGGTATCTTCTTTCCTGTAAATCAGTATGCATACAATCTATGCCTGTTGATACTGTGAATGTTAATTATTTCCCTTTGTCCTCTCAACAGCTACAATGAGGTCCAGAAATTTCACACCCAGATCCTGAGAGTGAAGGACCGAGATGACTTCCCCATGGTGCTGGTTGGAAACAAGGCTGACTTGGAACTGCAAAGAGTGGTGAGTAACACCATCATGCATCTAACATGCATGGTGTCAGAAGCTTTCCCACTGTTCCTGGTTCCTGGAATATATTGGAGTGCAGAGAGATGTGCTCCAGAGAGAAAGTCAAGGACTTTGACCAATTTTTATCCAAGGTTGGGCGATAACGGGGGATTTATGAAACTGACTCCCTATTCTGAACACATAAACAAAAATAGAAAAGGCAGGGGAGAGCACAACACAGAGGCTTCCATCCGCAACAACTTTTTGATACCATAAATGTCGAGTTCATCTTCTTATTTGATTGCACAATGAAAATGTACTTCCTACACCAGTATTTCTGCCTTTAAATTAAACTGCAACAACCATGGATGCAAACAGTAATCTCTTACCAAGCAAACCCAGCCTCAGACAAATATTACAATTACAATTAGTCATTAATCATTGGATTGCCAAGGCCAGGGATCAAACCACCAACCTCCTGATCAGTGGACAACTGCTCTACCTCCTGAGCTACAGCAACCCTATCCTCCTACATTGGTAATGAAAGCTTTTATCTCTTATCTGGGCTAATCTCCTCATAGTACTGTAATGTACAGGTGGATCACTTATTATAGGAGAAAATAGAGAGTCTAACAAGACCACAGCTGTACAGAATATAAATGATGAGATCACAAAGGGTGGAAGCTGGACCTGGATATTGTTTTCTTTGTCTTCAGATTTCCAGGGAGGATGCTCAGGCATTTGCCAGAGAGAACAGGATCCACTACATGGAAGCTTCAGCCAAGAATCGCTACAACGTGGATGAGGCCTTCTTGGAGCTGGTGCAAATTATCAGGTATAGTCCTTAATTATTTTACTTCGTTTTAGTTTACCACAGGTTTAGTCTAAATCCCGGTTCCTGCTTTATAGTTTCCCATTTTTCTCCACTGCATACATTGTTATTATTTATTTTTCTGTAGTCTTATTAAATCTTTCCTGCACTGTTTTGACCGTGTGTTTTTCTGTCAGACCCTGAGAAATCTTCTGGTCCACCCTTTTGGTTTCTAACATATAACTCTATCTTCCTCTGAATGTCCTTCACTTCCCTAAGTGGGGAAGACCAAAACATCCGTGTGTTCAAACCGGGGGCATGTTATTGAAGATACCAGTGACAAAATGAAATATGATCCAGACAGTCCAGATTATGTGTTGCTACACAGGGACTTGTAATACTCACAGACAGTATTTTACAACTCTAGAAAGTTGTCACAGCTGCAACCAAACAGGAATGTGTGCCATTGCAGCACCTTACCAACAACCCTGTGCCAACACCCCCAAATGAGAAGGCTACGATTTTTTCACACAGGGTTACTATCAATCTGAACATGACCAAATACTAATGAGGGTGTGGACATGTCGGTTTGTCTGACAATCATTCTCCACTGTCCTCCTATTTTAGAGTCTTGGTTGTGGACACAGATGCAGTAGTAAAACAATGGTTACTGTTACTGCAGCACTGCTGCCAACCCCTGAAGATACCTAGAGCTTTAATGTAGTATCACTTTCTGAGCAGTGCGTAAATATAGTTCCAGGAACTATATTTACGGGGTACAAATCAATACCAGAAGCGGTGACAATGGATACACATTACATTTTGTTATGTTCAAGCAATGGAAAGGGTTGTAAGTACACTGAACAAAAATATAAATGCAACAATTTTGTTTTTGCTCCCATTTTTCAAGAGCTGAACTCAAAGATCTAAATACACAAAAGATCCATTTCTCTCAAATATTGTTCACAAATCTGTCTAAATCTGTGTTAGTGAGCACTTCTCCATCCCACCTCACAGGTGTGGCATATCAGGATGCTGATTATTGCACAGGTGCACCTTAGGCTGGCCACAATAAAAGGCCACTCTGAAATGTGCAGTTTTATGACACAGCACAATGCCACAGATGTCGCAAGTTTTGAGGGAGCATGCATTTGGCATGCTGACTGCAGGAATGTCCACCTAAGCTGCTGCCCGTGAATTGAATGTTTATTTCTCTACCAAAAGTGGTCTCCAAAGGCGTTTCAGACAATTTGGCAGTACATCCAACCGGCCTCACAACCGCAGACCACGTGTAACCACACCAGCCCAGGACCTCCACATCCAGCATGTTCACTTCCAAGATCATCTGAGACCAGCCACCCGGACAGCTGCTGCAACAATCGGTTTGCATAACCAAAGAATTTCTGCACAAACTGTCAGAAACTGTCTCAGGGAGGCTCATCTGCATGCTCGTCGTCCTCATCAGGGTCTTGACCTGGCTGCAGTTCATCGTCATAACCGACTTGAGTGGGCAAATGCTCACATTCGATGGCGTCTGCATGTTGGAGAGGTGTTCTCTTCACGGATGAATTCCGGTTTTCACTGTTCAGGGCAGATAGCAGACAGCGTGTGTGGTGTCGTGTGGGTGAGTGGTTTGCTGATGTCAACGTTGTGGATCGAGTGGCCCGTGGTGGCGGTGGGGTTATGGTATGAACACAGGTGCATTTTATTGATGGTATTTTGAATGCAGAGATACCGTGACGAGATCCTAAGGCCCATTGTTGTGCCATTCATCCACGACCATCACCTCATGTTGCAGCATGATGATGCACAGCCCTATGTTGTAAGGATCTGTACACAATTCCTGAAAGCTGAAAACATCCCAGTTCTTGCATGACCAGCATACTCACCAGACATGTCACCCATTGAGCATGTTTTGCATGCTCTGGATTGGCGTGTATGACCGCGTGTTTCAGTTCCTGCCAATATTCAGCAACTTCGCACAGCCATTGAAGAGGAGTGGACCAACATTCCACAGGCCACAATCAACAACCTGATCAACTCTATGTGAAGGAGACGTATTGCAAAAGTGGCAAAATGGTGGTCACACCAGATACTGACTGGTTTTCTGACTCCCCCAGACCCCCCCAATAAAGAAAAACTGCACATTTCAGAGTAGCCTTTTATTGTGACCAGCCTAAGGCACACCTGTGCAATAATCAGGCTGTCTAATCAGCATCGTGGGGAGGCTGTGGCTCAGGAGGTAGACCGGTCATCCACCTATCCGAAGGTTCGATTCCTGACCTTGGCAGTCCACATGCTGAAGTATCCTTGGGCAAGATACTGAACCCCAAAACTGCCCCCGATGCTGTGCCATCGGTGTGTGAGTGGATAACGCTCATAATGAGCAGGTGGTTTAGCTACCATATGAATGTGTGTGTGAACAGGTGAATGCAGAATTGAGTTGTAAAAGCGCTTTGAGTGGTCTTCAGACTAGAAAAGCACTATACAAATACAGTCCGTTTACCATTTACCATATCTGGATATGCAACACCTGTGAGGTGGGATGGATTATCTCAGCAAAGGAGAAGTGCTCACTAACACAAATTTAGACAGATTTGTGAACAATGTTTGAAAGAAATGGATCTTTTGTGTATATATAAAATGTTTTAGATCTTTGAGTTTAGCTCTTGAAAAATGGGAGCAAAAACAAAAGTGTTGCATTTATATTTTTGTTCAGTGTAGTTTTATCTATCAAGAATCTTTCTGAACACGTTTCTTTTCAGATCTTTCAAACCTTTTTTAAATCTGCATTAATCAATATTTGGGATATCAACAGTGAATGGAATAACACTGCATAATATTAGATTAATTCCTCTCCTCCTGTTTCTACTCTTCTTCATCCACAGAAGGTTCCAGGAGATGGAGTGTCCTCCTCCTCCAGCTCATCACACAGGGAAGCAAAAGAGAGGTGGCTGTCCCTGTGTCCTCCTCTAAGGACTTTTACTATGGACACCAAAGCCTCCTCCCTCTACAGCTTGTCCAAAAATATGTGTGTGTGTGTGTGTGTGTGTGTGTGTGTGTGTGTGTGTGTGTGTGTGTGTGTGTGTACTGTATGTGTGTGTGTTTCATTTGCACTTTTGCCAAAAAACAACTTTTAAATCAGTGTAATGATTCATTTTAATGAGAGGATCTAAATGGAGAGGTGTCAGTACTAGCAGTGTTAGTTTGATGGAAAACAGGAAGTTACTACTCTGGCCTGTGTACCAATGATGTGTAATGCTGACATTACTGTACATAGTTAGTGTCCACAAATAAAAATATCATTGCATCATCACATTTCGTAGAAATGTTCAAATGACTGTTAGAAAGGATGTTGTATCCTGCAGGTACAGATGTCAGCAGTGACATCACCACCACATAGCTGACTGTGTTCTCACATGAACAAGTTATTTCAAAATAGTATGTCTTTAGTGTACAAAAATGTATGTCAAAAATGTGCAACCAACACCTACCCAGCTTTCAATCTATGTTGCCATAATCAGATAGATTATTGACATGTTTATAAATACCAGTTTGTTCATCATCCAGATGCAGACAAATTCAGTATTGGAACTACTGGTCCTTGGCCATGCACAGCCTAGCTCATTGAGAAAGTCTAATGAAAAATTTGGTTAATGTACTTCCACCTGACATAACAGCAGAGCTTGTTTCTGTGTTTGCTTATTTCAACATCTGACCAGTGGGCAATATGTTGGGCTGACACAAACGCTCTCTGGATGCATATTGTTTTGTTTATAGGTGGATGCATTCTGGTACTAATGTCTTTTTTTATGTCTACATCATCAGTGTCTGAAAATGAGGGAAAATGTATAATGATGAAGTTAATGATAGATAACGTAAAGATGATGCACACCAAGAAAAGGTTCACTAGAAAAATGAAAAAAAAAAATATATATATATATCTAACAGTAACTTAGTTTTTTTTTTTTTTTTTTTTTCCCCAAATCTCCCATTTGTAATCCTTCAGGCAGTTTGGTTTCACTTTTTTTTTTCCCTTTAAAAAGAATTCATATTAATATCTGCCTTACAAGTTGCAATTCACATTATCAGTTTTGTACAAAAATAAAAACATAAATTACTTTTATACATTAAAACATTTAGCCATTTCTGTCTGTTGTGTCCTCTATGACTCCTCAAAGTGACACAGTTTTGAGTGATTTTTTTAGGGCTTCAGGTGATCTTCAAGTCTCATAACTTGGATTTTGTTGTGTCAGATATTGGTCCATGAGTGGGATTACAAATTTTACTACCAGTCTTAAGGTAGAGGAGCTGGAGTTGTTAGTTAAGTCATATGAGCATTGTTAGATTCATATTCATATTCATATACCCTCTTGTTTGGACTATCACTATATTGTGGGATTGTTGTTTTGAAGTGAAAAATGGAGCCAGTGTGTCATTGTCAGGTTCCAGTTGATAAAATAAGTTTCATTCCATGTTATCAATATCTACATACGATGACACCACACTGGCACTATTTTTACCTTCACATTGCCATGCAGATCATAGCTCCAGTGAATCAAATTAAGTGAAGAACTGAGAACTCAACAACCCAATAATGGGTTAATAATGGGTTTCCAGTCCCCACAACATGTCAAATCAAAATAAATTTTTCTTCACCACCATATGCAAAAAATATTGAGTTCAAAATGTACATTGTACCACCACACTCTTGACTTTAAGACAGCCAGCCATATCTACCAGCATTCAACATGCCTATTTATTGACTTTTGACTTTTAGTGTCAAGCTTTTTCACCAAAATATCAAAGTGAAAAATACACAAAAACCTATTAGTTTGTAATGAAATATACTGTATGCATGCTGCTCAGCAGTGTGCCATCATATTTTTCCCTTTTCTCTCACACTCAGACAGGCAGGAGTGACAGTGAATTACTATGGTTTTGGGGATGCTCTATGTCACTGTCGTCCTGCAACTTTCTCGTGGTTCCCAATAAGAGGTTTGAGGTTCAGTATAATGCAGAAACATGCGTGTAATTGTAATTGTCATTACAGAAATCTATGAAAATGGGCAGAACAGAATTTATATCTTTGGTTAACAAATTTAATGCATAATAATAAGAGGCCTCAAAGCCACTCCTTCATGAAAAAGTATAGTTGTAATGTTAAACAGGCTTTCTGTGCACACAGGATAAAGTCTGAACACCAGGCTTTAGTTCACAGAGGTGCACACGCACACACACACACAAACACACACACACACACACACACACACACACACACACACACACACACACACACACGCATGTACTACTCCCTCATTGTTCCAAACTCCTCCTGACCCGCTCTGTCCAAGACTGACAAACACACACACACACACACACACACACACACACACACACACACACACACACACACACATATGTATATACACTGTGTACAACATATCAGTTGTTTTTAAATCCTTGTTTAAATCCTGTCAGCAATACATTTCAAAAGAGTTGGCACACGGTCATATTTGCCACTCTGCTGCATCACCTCTTGTTTTAACAACACTCTGTAAGCATTTAGGAACTGAGGAGACCAATTGCTGTAATTTTGAAAGTGGAATGTTATCCCTTTCTTGCTCGATGTACGATTTCAGCTGGTCATCTTTGTTGTATTTTATGTTTGTAAGCATTTTCAATGGGTAACAAGTAAGGACTGCAGGCAGGCCAGTTTAGCATTCAGACTCTTTTACAAAGGAGCCATGCTGTTGTAGTACGTTTGCAAGGCCTTCCCTGAATAAGATGTCATATACTTGGCAGCATATGTTGCTCCAAAAACTGTACATGTCGTTCAGTATTAATGGTGGCTTAACAAATGTGCAGGTTACCCATGTTGTGTGCACTAATGCACCCCCATATCATCATGGATGCAGGCTGTTGAATTTTTCAGGTTTTTCAGACCTCTCCCGATGTCTCCGGCATTGTTCCCCTGAAGGTGCTCCTACAGCTTCCTCCTGTAGCTGTCCTTGCCTCTCCTTATCTCCCTTTTCAACTCCCTCTGCACCCTCAGCTCATTTTACTCCCCAAATCCAAAAACCCTCTTCTTGTCATTCAGTAGGGCTTTTAGTTCAACCAGGGTTTGTTTTTTTGGGAAACACCGCACCTTTCTGGGCAGTGTTTTCCACACAGAAGTTTATGTAGTCCCTGATGCAAAATGTTGAACTGTCGATGTCCTCCCTGTGTGGACACCTCCCATTCAGTGGTTTCAATGTAGTCCCTCTGTATGACACTGTATGACTCTCCTCACATATCTTATGGTTGGTGGTTGTTTTTTCTGTAGGGATCTCCAGTCTTTTGGGAGTACCTTACTGTTGCACTGTGCTAATAGCTGTTCCCATGTTTAAACAATGGAGGCGTGACTGAATGGATCTCCTGATGTGATTTTAAATAGTCCAGAAAAGAGTAAAAGCATGTCACTGGTCTCACCAGTTGTACATCTGTGAACATGCCTGAGACTAGTGAGAGAAGAAACACAAAAAAAGCACAAAAAACAGTAAATCAAAGAGTAAAAACAGTAAATTTTCAGAAATGTCATTGTGTTTCATGAAATGCTGTTACCTTTTCTGAAACGTTGTGTTGTTTGAAATGCGTTTTGTGAAATGTTATATTCTGTGAAATTCCATGTTTTCTGAAATGTTGTATTTTGTGTAATGCTGTGTTCGTGAAGTGTCGTGTTTAATGAAACGTTGGGTTTTAGGAAATGTTTATTTCTGAAATGCCTGTGTTCTGTGAACTGTTGTGTTCTGTGAAATGTTTTATGTAATATTGTGTTTTGTGAAATATTGTTTACATGCAACTGGAAAGTAAGATTTTAACACATAAAGCTTCTGATTCATCCCAACTGGAAATACTCCTCATAACAGGTTGTTTACAGTCACGTGACGTCAGATCCAGATGGAGGGCAGGAAGTGAAAACTGAAATGGATGAGATGGAGAAAAGTTCTTACTATGCTAGTAGAAAATCAGAGCATATGTTAGATGTGACCCTTACGTTTTAAAGAGCAGCGATTTTTCAACTGAACTGAAATATTTAGATATAACCAACTACGTGGTCATTCAGACGTCGTCCAACTAGAAACCAAATGAAAGCATACAAAATTATGGAGGCATACAACTTTTTTGTTAGCGGTTTGGTCCACCACCTTGGTACCAAGGCGCTTTAGGACCACTGTCATCTCATTTTTGCTCAGGTGCCTAGCTTTGATTGTCCTGTGGATTAGCCTAGCAACAAACTTTCAGTGATGCAGTGCTGAATGTTGACGTTTATGTTACAGTTGCCAGATTAACCAAAGTCTGGTGAAACCCCACTAAAGACGTGGATCATCGCAAAACAATGTATGTCATTTATGTTCACCTGTTTTATGTGAAACTTTTCATGCCAATTTAATTGTGCTTCCTATGCAGAAAATCCCTTCTTGCCCTTCATCTGCAGACGTGCCACAACAAAAGAGTGACATGACAGCATATGCAAACAACCTACCAGGGTTCTGTCCAATCAGTGTAGTCCCTCCTTTTCCATAATCTGAAATGTCGGGTTTTGTGAAATGTCATTGTGGTTCCTGAAATGTTGTGTTGTGTTTTGGGCCATGTTGTGTTTTCTGAAATGTTATTGTCTTTTGGGTCATGCTTTTGTGTTTTCTGAAATGTTGTATTTTGTTAAGTGTGTTTTGTGAAATGTTGTGTGTCCTAAAATGTTGCTGTGCTTGGTGAAATGTTGTCATGTTTTGGGAAATGTCGTGTTTTTTTGAAATGTGTTTTGTGAAAAGTTGTTTATATGTATTTGGAAAGTAAGACTGCAGTCACTGATGATTTGTAATACATAAAGTTTCAGTTTCATCCCAACTGGAAATACTCCTCATAACGCCAGGGTTCTGTCCAACCACAAACTGTTAGGATTTGCTTTTTGTCTTTTCCCAACGTTTTCTCTTTCCCTTTTTCCCTAGTGTTATTTGTCTGTTTGTTTGTCGCCCCTGTCTGTCTGAGACTGGGCGTGTCTTCCTCATGCACTGCTGGCCCTGCCTAATTACCTGCCCACCTGAGGTGTGTTGCCATATTGTTTGTGGAGCAGTGAGAACAGAGATATTGTTCACTTAGCAATTCAACTTTTTTTTTTGTCTGTTTAATGAACCGTTTCTTGACTAGAGATATCTCTGACTTGGAATGAAGTTGGTTCAATAGAAAAAAATTGCTTCAATCTACTAAACTACTTTTGCCATGTTGTTGTAACTTAGCTTGTAGCTTTGGTGTGAGTGAATCTTAATGTACTGGTGGCTTAGCTCATTACTCTTTGAAAGTAGCTTGCCAAACACTGTTCAAATACAAGAACAGACACATGTCCAATTGACAAATGATGCCAATTCACCAATTACAACCTTCTACAGCCATGACATGATGTGGAATTTAAAGGCACAGTTAACTTCAGGGGTTGTGAAATTTACTACACAAATCTGATGTTTATCCAAGGTTAGAAGTCCGGAACGATTAGTGATAACAAAAGAATATTTAATTAATTAACGTTACATCTCCTGATTGGGCCAGCACAAACACTGAGGAAGACAAGGCTCAGACAGTTCATATTTATTTCTGGTGTATTCTTACAACTACTTTTACACTAGAAATTGTGTACTTCAGAAATCATTATATTCTGTACCCATGATTTAGGGGCTAATAGCAAACTTTTTGGTGTAACTCTAATGAACTAGTGAACTCAGCAGGAACAACACACAACACTCTCCAGCAGTCATGTAGCATCGCCATGACAATGATGTAAACCATAGGGAATCAGCCATATTAAAACCATATTCATCAGGGGACAGGTCTCTGTGAATAAATTGTTAGTGATGTTGTATGTTCAAACGGAAACCAATAGTTATTCCACTGCCCACTACACATTGTTATCACATTCAACTAGATCCACTGTCATTATTTAAACATTAACACAAAACATAAGAATCATCCATTTCAATTTTAATTAATTTCATTAATTTCAATCATTGTAGATAAATGATGATTTTAGATGAAGTTGCAATCATTAGATAGACAGTTTCCCATAGACTATATATAAAATACACATCCAATATAAATATAAATACACATCAAAGGGTAACATGATGTTCCTTTATTGAATAAGGATAAATCAAAGCATCAGCTCCTTTCAAAACTGAAGTCACACAGTGACTCTACAAGATAGAAAACACAGAATCAAAGCATATTATACAACACAAGAATAAATACACATTCAAAGGTCTGTATATAATACACCCCACATGTCTGCACTTTGAAATAAATGCAGGACAAATCTGTACACAACAAATGAACGGACAAATGAATGGATGCAGTAGCCTCCCTGCAAGCTTGTATACACACAGTATACAGCACAAACATAAGAGGCCAAATCAATCTAAATTGGAAAAAAAACCCAACACAAATTCCTCTGCCCATGCAGGACATATTTAACTGAAATGTAAAGCATGCATGTTAACTAAAATAATTTAACACATATTGGTCCCTGACCAGCCGACCACTGTCATCAGGGAAGATGGCAGGATTGTCCCAGTCCATGTGTGATGGCACTCTGGGGGCCCTCTCCTTCCTCAGGCAGGCCACACTGTGGAGGACAGCACAGGCCACAGTGATGTCACATGCCCTCAAAGGGCTGACCCGTACGTCATGAAGACAATGAAAGCGTGCCTTCAGGAGGCCAAAGGTCATTTCAATCCTGGCCCTTGTCCTGGCATGGGCATGATCGTAGACCTGCTGTGCTTCCTAGGGGTCTGTGTACAGTGTCAGGAGAAAAGGCTGGCAGACATACCCCCTGTCCCCCAGCAAGACACCAGAGAATTCACCTGTCAATACAAAATCTCATCATCACAACCTCATAAATAGAGTGACATTCTTGACACAGCTATGATGTAAAAAGTGGTTATTAATAGAGGCTGTGTGGCTCACCCTGTGATAGGCGCTGATAGATTCCAGAGGTCCGAAAGACTCGGGAGTCTTGGAGTGAGCCAGGCCACTTTGCCACACATTGCTGATCAGACAGTCAGCATTGCAGACCATCTGAAATTATACAATGAAGACTATTAAACCTGTCAATGCACATCACAAGCAATGCACAGTGTTCATTAATTGACAATGTCAAAAAGTCATGTTCACCTGAACATTAATACTGTGAAAGGATTTCCTATTCACAAAATCCGCCTCATGGGCACCTGAGGGGGATTTTATCTTGATATGTGTGCAGTCCAATGCACCAATGACATTGGGGAAACCTGTAACACAAAGCAATGAGTATCCTACTATGACTGTTAACAGTTGTCCTGTAATTTGTAGTTTCTCTTACCTGCAATTAAACTCCTCCTTGATGTCTCGGAGGCTTCTGTGGCCAGGGAAGGAGATGAAGACATCTGACAGTGTTTTAATAGCTGGACACACACTCCGTATTGTGCGGCAAATTGTGGCCTTGTTCAGATGTTCTGCATCCCCCACTGAGTACTGGAAGCCTCCACTTGCAAAAAAGCGCAAGGCCACACAAGTCATCTGCTCGACACTCAGTGCATGATGCCGTGCTGTGCGGTGTTTGATCCTGGGACCCAGCAGTCTGCACAGATACCTGATGCCATCTGCAGAAATCCTGTAGCTCTCATAAAGGTGGTCATCAGGGAAGGCCAGTGGGTCCAACCGGTCCCTGAAGACCCTCTCTCGCCTGAAGGCTCTCCTGAGCACGAGTGCTTCCTCATCCATCACATCTTGCAGGAATGGGCACGCCATTGTTAGAGCAGAAAGGAACACACCATTTTGGGCCTTCATATAGGCTAGTGGCCCACTTGACTTAATGAGGAACACATTTGCACCTTCACTCCTCACAAACTGCAAATGGTTATTTAGTTATCATGATACTTTTTTTTTTTAAATAGTCATCTACTACCTCAAAGAATAGATAATCAAACGGTTCCCTCTACTCACTTTTTATTGCCATAAGGTGTTTTGATATATCTGGGAAATTGCATTTCAGGGTACATTATGTGCCTTTCTTCTAGCCTTAATACAGCCAGTGTTTCAACTTCCAACCAATCACAGCACTTAAGTGGGATGACAGATGGAAAATCCACAGTCCATGTGCCTCATGTCATCTCTATGGTAGCCCTAACTGTGCATACATTAAACAGACAGACACCACCAAAATTCCATTTGACCTTTCATGTGATTTTTTTTTAAAGATGTGTCATCTTCTTGGAGCTGGGGGAGGAAAGGAGGATAATGATGAATACATTATTTGTGTTACGGTCAGCATACAGTGTGCAGTGAAGGCATAACTCACCTCCCGCTCAAGTTTTTTATTTCGAGGTCCAATTTTGTCATTGTCATGTGGTTATGTCCCATGTAGAAATGGAAGAATGTATCTTGTATGAAGTGGGTGGCATCTTGGGAGGGACATACGTTTGTGCCTGTCCCCCAAGGGATCCCCTCCAACACAGGTCTGCCTTTGTTGTGTGCCAAGGCTTTGTCCTCTGCTGGGGTGAGGTCTGCTTTTGGTGACCCACCACCCGTGCCTTGAATTTGGGTTTTCTTTTTGACCGCTAAAACAGTACAGACAACGTGTGAGCAGGGTACACTATGCTTGTGCATTCTTAAGTATTAGTCAGGGCACTTACCATCCTGCAAGATGTTCTTGTATTTAATCTTGACTTGCTGCCATGTCCGTTTTGGCCCAGTCACGTTTAATCTATACACACACACACACACACACACACACACACACACACACACACACACACATATATATATATACATATATATACATATATATAAACAACATACATGAGATAAGAACTTTATTTATCCCAAAGGGAAATTATCAAGGAGTTATACAGTCTGATGGAGCTACATTTACACAATTTCACTTCACATTTCGCTTACAGTTTCAACTGATTCATAATCAGAGTACGTTTTCAGAGATGTTAATAAACTATTTGGATTGTAATTGTGATGGTTTCAGCGGAGCAGTGAGTGTGTATTTGTGTGCTACTTACGCATTCAGGCGGTCTGCAATACTTTGCCACGCTTTCTCTCATTGTTTTATAACTGTGGCGGTGTTGCCTTTCTGTTTAATTTGGTCCTTCACCTCCTCGTGAGCCTCCATGAGGATTTCTGCCTCCGACGGGGAAAAGTACGCTGCTCTAGTTGCCATAGTGAATCGGTGAATCTGTGATCGATGGCGGGGTCTATTCGAGGAAGCCGCATGCACATATCCAGGATAGGTTTCACCTGGCTTGATGAGTCCGTGTCTGCTCATCCTGGCTTGCTCTTTGTACAACCTATTAAGCCTGGACGCTCATGTTTTGGATTGGTTGAACTCAGCTCAGTCACTTATCCTGGATGTCTTAATCCTACTTTTGTGCAACGGGCCCAGTCAGTGTTTACATATTATCTGCACTACTGCGATATTACCGTTTATTCTTTACATTTATTTATCACTGCAACATTGCACATATTTCACTGATTCTTGAGAGAGAAAACATGTCCCACATAGAAAAGTCTTATTTATATCAAAAATAAAGAAATTAATAATGATTGACATACTCACAAAGTTAAATTTAAAGGAATTGTGAGTACTGATGTTATGTATTAGCATAGATAATTTCTTTATGGGGGGATATTTGTTTAAATGTATGACTAGTGGTTAAACGGCCCGTGTTATTTCTCTTGTCCACAGCAAGAGGTCACAATATTCACCATCCCAAAAACACTTTAAAAACCTCTGCAATTGTGAAAACATTTATATCAAATCAAAGATAAGGGTTATAAATACAATGCATACCATGAACATCTAAAAATATTTTTAATAGAAATCTGCCTATCAAAGTTGTGTCCTCTGTCAACTCTGTCAGATTTTTTCATAAACCTCATTAAATCAAGCAATAGCATGGTCAGTTATATCCCTGAGGGTCCCTTTTCATTCTCCTGGCTGTGGCGAATGCAGCAGTACCACACATGGTCTGGTTAGTTTGACATTTTTTCTATTTTAGATGAACAATGCCAATTTTTCTATGGTCACAGCTGGAGCATGTCAACACCATCTCACCGTCATGATCCTTTTTTGAAACCATAGTGGATTCAATAAAAGTATTTTATTGAGATTATGCAGACAGCTAGCAATAGCCAAAAAACTAGCTAGCTAGCTGCAGTGTTTTTTTCTGCAGAGGGAAAAAACCTGCCATTTTGTCAACTCTGTCAGAGTCAACTCCGTCAGACATAAAACCTGATGGAGTTGACATGTAAGCAGACGGAGTTGACAAATCTAACAATAACTGCATAATGTGCTAATATTATACTATTTTGGATCATAGTAAAGGAATAGAATGTTATTTTAGGGTTTTATCTACACACTAATGTACATATATAGCATGCAATCACATTATTCCACAATATACTTATGATTTGTTGGGCATGGGCAGGCTGTGGTCTCCTTATTGAATAATTTTTCTTTTATCTGCTTATTATTGAAAAACTTTCCAGCACGTGTGTTATATAGCACTTGTCTACATGATTGATTGATTGATTGATTGATTGATTGATTGATGAAAAATCTTTTTCAAATCCGGTTTACTTGGACCATCAGACGAAAAGTGCACCTGTGGTAATTTTGTATTGATATATTTTAATACAGGATCCATAGGCTATGTGTCCACAATGCCACAGCATCCTGTCTGTTTGACTCGGACAGTGTGCAAGACCCTGCCTTTCATTAGTGTAATACATTCCAGTACAGTGTTCTCTGTGGCAGATCTGTCCAAAACAGACAAACAGACATCCAATCAGATGCTAGATACTGTGACATAATAGAATGGCTTCAGAGCACAGAATGAAGAGAAGCTCAGCTGTGCAGTGGGGTTCCTAGAGGAAATCAGTGTGGAAGCTGATCATTGAGTCTGTCCGTATCATTCTCTGCTACTTCTTATTAGTTACAATTATATCAGTTGTCACACGTGCAGAGTTCAGAGAGAGATCCTGAACATTTTATGTTATACTCTTAGGAATATTGTAATGGCTGTGTCTTATCTCCCACTACTTCCACTGGACATTGATTTTGTCTGTACAAGCCAGTGTGTAGATGTTTTCAACATCTGGTTGTAGGAACACACACTGCACCTTTAAGATTTTACATCAATCAATCAATCATGTGAAGTAAATGGTCATTTGATTCCATAGTAATATTCAAATACACTTTTCATGACTTTTGTATTAAAGGAAAGCATGGCTAGAGAGAAACTGTCAGTTGAGGAGTGAAAGAGAAGAAACAGAGAGTACCAACGAAAGAGAAGAGAAAAATTAAACAGTGACCCAGAGAAGAAATATGCTATGCAAGCAGAGGAAAGACAGAGATGGAAGAGGAGAGTTCAAGACAAAAAAGTAATACAGATAGACAAGATGGGAGAAAGGGCACAGAGGAATCGGAGAAGGTATTGGTGAGAGGCACAGAAAAGGTCCAGACAGAAAAGGTCCCGCAAACGTGCAGTGCAGGAGGCAGATACCCCCCCAGATAGTCCACAAGAACAAGATTTACTAGAATTCAGTGTCAGAAGGTCTCGCAGACAGGAAAGGGAAAGAAAGGAAAGAAGTAAAACATGAAAAAAGGCATTCAAGAGAAATAAAAATTTTGAAAGAGAAGCTTAAGAATGTAAAAAAGCAATGAAACAAGCTGAGAAAAAAATATTGCGCACAAAAAAGACTGCATTCATGCTTTAAAGCATAGTGTGTTTTTTTCTATGTATGCGCCTCCTCAACACCTGTGTGTTCCTGCTCTGTTCCTTTTCCTAGTTTTGAAGCGTACTATGTTTTGCAGCAACACCTATAGCTGATTGTTATATAAGCTTAATTACATTTCTACACTTATTTTTTTTAGTTGGAAACGGTGTAATTTGTTAGTTTGAAATGGTGTATTTACAGTTTGTTTATTACAGTTGAATTACATATATGTTCAGTAGAAGACAAAATTTCTTCATAGATCAGAAATGCAAATACAATTTTGTCAACTCCGTCAGTTTCCCATCAACACCGTCAGATCTTCATCAGCGCGGTCAGATGTATGTTTTTGGAATTTTTTTGAGAAAAAAAACAAATTCTTCAGTTTTTGTTGTTGAAGTAATAAAGGATCATCAGATTTACATCCTCTTGTGTCTTATTCACTTTAAGATATTTTTTCTATTCTACAGTTTGAAAATGCAAATTTTTAGAAACCTGTGTATTCATAAGCCTTCAGTTTATATATTATATTTTATAGCATATCAGAGTAACTAAACACTATTACAACATACATCAGAACTTAAGATTCTTGTTGGGCTATTATAATTATATAATTATGATTATATACTTTTAGTGTGTCTGACGGAGTTGACACAAATCAAGTTTTTAAGGTAAACATGAATTTGTTAAAAATGTTTTTTGACCTCCAGCCTGCACCTTTACATGGTTAAATAGCACAGATCTTTATCTACATGAATATATAACTCTAATGAACATAGTGTAAATTTTCAAAAAGGTCTTTTAGAAAGTGTTTTGTCATGACTCTCAAGAGTCAGTGATTTTTTCTGGTACATAGTTTATAGCTCTAGCTCTCTCTCTCTCTCTCTCTCTCTCTCTCTCTCTGTCTTTAAGAACTGCTGTTATTCTTTGTTTATATATTTAGTTATATTGTATTAAATTATCATAATATATATTATATAATATATAATATATGTTATATAATGTGTATTATATATTATAATACATATTATCTAACTATATACTTGGTGATATTTTTAACATTTGCTATCATTCTATCTTTATATATTTAGTGATATACAGAATTCAGTTCAAAATGGAAGCTCAAGGATGGATCTATC
>JBBMOE010000057.1:2219678-2235657 GCA_037975065.1 Chaetodon trifasciatus
CACACACACACACACACACACACACACACACACACACACACACACACAACTGACAAGTAAGCAAAGCAGCATGTGGTGGGTAGACAGTGAGACACACAGGCAGACCGACAGGTTTGTGGAGGAACCTCCCTCCAGCGGGTATGCTGTCCAACAGGTTTGTGACGTTAACATTGCTCTTGGAAAACAGCACAACACTTTGTGATCCGACGGTTTCAACGGAAAAGTCAGCAGAAAGAAGTGTAGTTTTAAGTAGTATTGGTGCCTCCATGTTTCTAAAAATCTAGAAGATCAGTGTGTTTTTCTCTTGGAAAGCTGCAATCTGCAATCTGGAGCCAAGTAACCAGACAACAGTGCTGGACAGGTGAGTGCTACAGACTCATCCTCTTCCTACTCAGGCATCTGGATAGGAGTGTTGGAATAGTTACCACAGAAGTCCATCCATGTCATTTTCTGTGTAGCTTTTATTTTGCTTCAATGGCAGCCTTGTCAGCAATGTGGATTACCATGCTGTCCCTGCTCCAGCTGGCCCACTGCTCTATCACCAACAGACACACTCCAGGTAAACCACACCTCTTCTCACTCACTCACAGTCAGTCAAAGAATAAGCAGGCAGTATATGGTTTTTGTATCTCATTATTCAAACTTTGCGTGATTATTAATATTATTAATATTGTGATAATATTTGATATTTAATTAACCACACAAGTTAAACACTTTTGAATGTGTGAAGGTTCTGACTCTGAGGTGTCATTAGTGTATGAAAAAACAATACAAAATAAATACCTTTTAATTTGAATTTCATTTATTGTTCATTTTTGTAAAATAAAGATATCAAAACATTCTTAATTACACGCTGAAATGTTCACCTTCTGGGTGTTGTACTATACGTAATATCATGCAATACAACAAATCTCATGAAAAGACTGATACCAACAGCAACTTTGTTGATCTCTCAGTACTGTCTGATTTAGCTACATGATCTGTTGCACTCCATCCCAAATTCATTAGTTCCTACTGAAAACATACATTTTTGAATATGTCAAACAATTGCTCAGTAATTTCCTTAAACAGCCAGTCAAGCAAACGTTACTCAAGAAGGACGATATCGTGCATTTGTGCAGGACTATTTTCAGCAGTGGATTAATACATATTTGGTGCTCTTGTGAGTGTTTCTGGCAACGAACCATTTTATGTGGGACTGTGTGTGCGTGTGTGTGTGTGTGTGTGTGTTTGTGTGTGTGTGTGTGTGTGTGTGTGTGTGGTCATTGTTGGTTTGGCTTTGAATCTTTCGGCTGAAGTACAGAGCCAAGAAAAAACAGTGAAAATTATTTCTGCACTGGGGTCCATGGGAAAGGTACTGTTGTCACTCATTGTGTACTCTATGGGGGTATATGGCCTGTGTTCTGCAGGAGATCCAGTGTTGGTGGATGAGCAGTCAGCAACCTCCTTCCTGTCCCGCTCCCTGCTCTATAACAGCTGGGACCTTGAGCTGGTGGTGTCTGACAGTCTGGAGAGGGAGTGTGTGGAAGAGAATTGCAACTATGAGGAGGCAAGAGAGGTGTTTGAGGACGACACTCAGACGGTAATCCTACTAGTAGTGACTGTCTCTCTACCCTCCTGACTTAAATTTTGTGTGTTAATTGTGTGAACAGTGACAATCATTTTTTTGTTTTACAGGCTGCTAGAAATCATAAACAGAATGTTTTTTTAGTTTCATAATCACTGCATCATTGCATTTGCAGTCTTAGAGTAAACAAAAACATTATTATCCATTTACTTGAAAAATTAATTACCAGAACTTTATCTAAACATACTTGAGAAATTTTTGAGAAAATGACTCTCAAAGCATGTCCACATTGGCTTAATTTAAATGTTCTGTGGTAGCTGTTTGATGTTTCAGTTCTTCTATTTGAATGAAGCTACTTCACTAAATCTTCTTTTGTTTCCACTTTAAGAACTTATTTTGGACCAACTATGTCAACAGTCAAGGTAATGCTTTTAAAAGGGAATATTATCCATGGCTGTAGTTTACAGGACTTGGTGTTGGGCTCATTCCTTAGAATGTGGTGCTTTTACATTGAAAATACATGTGTAACAATAAATATATTATTATAATTTACATTATAATTAGCATTGTTTCTGTATTGCTAATATTTTATTTATTGTATCTGCTTAGTTGAAGGTACACTCATTTGGGGATGCTATAGAATGCAACATAGTGTCAGAGTGTATCTTTGATCATTTAGAGTATCTCAAGTCATTTCAAAATAGGCTGTACTTTATAATCAAATACTTGGTGACATAATAGTCAAAATATAGTCCTTACTACAGAAAAAAGTGTAATGTGTGCATGCTTACTTCTTCTGCAAACTTATATCTGGACAGAAATGACAACAACAGCTCAGAGTTCACTGTTCAGCACGTGTCATATTCAGTACTGTACCGAGCACCACTGATGACTGAGGCTCATTAGAACAACAGAGGACAGATTGAAGTCATCACTGTAGTGATTAGTGACTGACTCGTTGACTGACTGGTATGAGAACTGTTTAAGAAACAATGGTGTGATGTTAATGATGTTTGTCTTTGAAGAGTACACACCCAGAGTGGATGTGTCAGGGCTGGTGGCAGGGATCCTGGCTGTCCTAGTGTCTGCTGCTATTGCAACTGTGCTGGGAATCTATTGCTACAAAGCCAAGATGAAGGGTGGACAGAGGTCAGCCCAGTAAGTTTACTCTGAAGTCCAGCTAACCAAAGGGTGTGAAATTTAATGAAGTAAATGGTAAATGGACTGTATTTGTATAGCGCTTTTCTAGTCTGAAGACCACTCAAAGTGCTTTTTGGTCTTCAGTCCATCAGGCCTTGTATTCTTTTGAGTGCATTTTCTGTACATGTGCTGCTCTAGAACTCCAGTGAGAATGGCAGCAGATAGTCGTCCAGCCCCAGAGTCTGTGCCCCTTGCCGGGATCATTGCCCCAGGTCTACCCAGCTACAGTGAGGTTCTGTACCGCAGTGGGCAGCATGATGCCCCACCACCTCCGTATTCAGGGTAAGTGGATGCATCAGTATGCACCATACCTTCCATGGATCCAGCCAAACACCTACAAAAAGAAGGATACAGGTGTAGACCTGAAAAAAAAATGACACAAAGTACTGTATGTTAAAATATACATTTTATAACTAACTTTCTGACAAAGAAACAAATTTGATGACAGGTTGGATTTTTCAAGTAATAAACGCAACTATGTTTATTTCAATTAAAGAGAAGCACATAGATATTCAACACCTTACCACTCCATATCTCCACCTTCAACTCCACACCATGCTACATCATCAAACATTGAAATGAGCCTGAAAACCTTCAAAGCAACATATGCTTCATATTTCAATATGTATATCAACATAATCACAGTAGTATCAGGATCAGTATCAGGACTACAGACATCTAGTGAAAGCAGAGAATAAAAAACTGATTCTTGAACAGCACTTTAGGAATGAATCACTTCATGATGTGGAAATTTCTCAAAATAACTGTAACAAATACATAGCTGTATGCCCCGAATGTATTTAAAAAAACAAACAAACAAACAAACAAACAAACAAAAAACAGTTAAACCACATTGCAACAACACTTAACCACACAAGACTTTTCTTGTCTTTCAAAGTATTTTGTATGTCGGTTACAACATATCCATTCAAAATAACGCAATTTTAAAAACATTTAATAAATTGATGTTTACAAAATGCAATCATGCTGCTTTGAAAACAAACGTTGCACGGTGGAACAGTGGTAACACTGTCGCCTCACAGCTAGAAGGTCCCTTTACAAAAAATCACTTTACATCATAGCATTGGTTAGAAAGCAACTTCAAAAGCAAGTGTTCCTTATAGTTAACCTGAGCACCAAAGACTAATTTCTAAGAACAATGTTATTATTGGGTTGCACGGTGACACGGTGGTAACACTGCCGCCTCACAGCTAGAAGGTCCCGGTTCGAATCTCGCTGTGGGCGCCGGGGGTGTGTCCTCCACCATACCTTCAGTGCCTGCTGCTTGAGGAAAGGGGGCCTTTCTGTGTGGAGTTTAAATGTTCTCCCTGTGTTCACCTGGGGTATCCTCCATAAAAATCTATCCCCCACTAAAAACATGCAAGAAGATCACCACCAACAGAGTTGGGTCCCCGGGTGCCACTGTCGGCCACGGAGGAAGGACAGACCAAGGATGGGAGAAATGCGGTGAAAATAATTTCACTGAAGCATGGCATGTGTGCAACTAACTATGTGTATGTGAAACATGCATTCATTCATTCATCTTCTATACCCCGATTACCCCTTTCGGGGTTGGGGGGGGGGGGCTGGAGCCTATCCTAGCTGTCAACGGGCTAGCTGTCAACAGGCTACACCCTGAGCCGGCAACACACACACAACCATTCATCTCACATTGGTGACAATTTAGAGTCACCAATTAACCTAATGTTTTTGGTCTGTGGGAGGAAGCTGGAGTGCCCGGAGAGAACCCACGCAAGCATGGGAAGAAAGGCCCCGCTCAACCCGGGGATCGAACCGGTGACCATCTTACTGTGAGGCACACGCACTACCTGCTGCGCCACCATGCCGCCCTTGCAAACATCATCAGCATTTTGTTGGCTGTCTTATTAATTCTAAAACCAATTTGGATTTGAATACTCGTTAAGCCTACATTGAAGGGATGTTTGAGCTGGCAATCCACCTGATTCAGGATGCAGCCATAGGATCAACAACTCTTGTCACATTGTTGAAAAAAGGATGGCATGGAGGCAATTGAACAGTCCTTCAGAATGGTGCATAATTGAACTAAACTTCTAAATGGCAAAGACCTGATAAGGGTTGGGTCTAGGTCATTTGGGATACATCTGCAGTTTTCTACGCAGTGGTCTGCTGGGGCTGTGGAAGTTCTGAGAGGGACAGGAAAAGACTAAACAAACTGGTCTGGAGAGCTGGCTCTGTCCTGGACTGCCCTCGAGGAAGTGAGTGAGAGGAGGATGTTAGCCAAGCTGACATCGATTATGAAGAACCCATCCCACCCCCTGCATGAGATGGTGGGGAGCTTAAGCAGCTCCTTCAGTAACAGAGTGCTGCATCCAGTCTGTAAGAAAGAACACTACCGCAGGTCCCTCATCCCAACAGCTGTCAGACTGTAACTCCAGCATCATGTAGTGTAGCAATGTGTTCATGCTGTCTTTCTACATCATACACCTGTTTTTGGTTTGCACTACTGTTATCAAGGCTAATAATGCTCTAATGCTAATATCTGCTCACATTTATCCATTTCACCTGGTGCAATTTTTACATTTCTAAGTTGTATACTTCTCTCAACTGTGCAATAACACTATTTATTATCCATATTGGCAACTGTATTCTTATAAACTGTATATATTGTGCATATACATAGACCCAGTATTTCCCAAGTGAAATAGTGTTTTTCTGCAATAGTATTTTTGCAATAGTATTCTCAAGTGCAATACCACACGTCATGTCATTAGTTAGTTTTTTTTCTCAATAAGACTACTAGCAACAGTATTTTTTATGGCAGTAGGATTCTTTAGCGTTTTCTATTTTTTAATAATCTGTACAAATGTAAATGAAAAAAATTGTAGATTTAGTGGTTTTGTAACTTCTGGAGAAAGCTACAGGAGCAAGCAGTACTTGTTAAGTCTGCTTACAAAATAATGTTTTGTTTTTTTTCAACTTGAACAACCTTTCATAGATAGTGTTATAAAAAAAACTTGGCTATATCTTTTTTTATGTTGTATTTGCGGCTATACACTTCATACATTCCATCATTTAGTAACTAAACATCTCTGAATTCTCTTATGTCTTTCCATATCTTATCTTATCTTATCTTATCTTAAAGAGATGAAACAACACACTAGTTTTAATGTGGCAATTCAAAAATGCTTAACAACTTTGGAAACTTTTCTGAACTTCTCATGTTGATAAGTTGTACATATTTGTCCATCCAAATTTCTGTATTTTAAGGTGTCTCCTCCATTGTCTGGATCTTCAGATACGCTGTCTATTCTGTTAATGTATTTGATTTAAGTGTAATTGAGGGTGTTTGTAATTAGTCTCCTTTTTTGATCTTACTGCTTGGAGGAATTATCTGCCTTTTTTGCATTTCAACCAAAAACATCAGCAGCTAAACTCACAGCATGCTGCATCCCTCTCTTTTTGAAGACTCTTTCTAGGAACAAAAACACAGACTGTTTCACCCTCATGGACCATTCTGCTGTGTAGAAGAAACCTCACAAAGATCTTTTCTTTCTTTGACCACAGGGGTGCGCCATCAGAGGCTGCTGATCCAGGAGACAATGAATGAGAGGGCTGGCAGAGCCTCTTCATTATGGTTGATGGGCACTGGTTTGAACTTCTGCATGTTTTTTATATGCTGTATTTATGAGTGAAGTTACAGCACAATCACAGAATGGACACTATTAAAAGTAAGATCTGCATGTTGGCTGGCCACAGTAGTCTGTCCACTACAGGTCCACTACAGGTCCCTTACAGTGGATACAGCTAAGGGTGGGTACCATTTTTGAGGTTGAACTGTCCACCCAACTGTGTTGTGTGTGTGAGGTGATTTTGTGCAGAGCAAAAGAAGACAATCTATTCCTATATAATATTGATTCTTCAAGAAAACACATACATGTTTTATATAATAAATGCCACAACAATTACAAGTCTCCAGTCATTTTATTCCTCTATTGTAACTTGTCAAGGCAGTAGAGACAGGCCCATGTGCATAGATTTAACTCAGGAGCATGCCATCACATAATTCTTTATATTGCATGTTGCAACTTGTGTGTTTGTTATTTATTACCACAGTTTATCGTAGAACTACAGCTGGCTACAGAAGCAGAGCTCTTCCACCAGACTCAGGTTTTACTATCTTCCACAGTGATACACCACTCCGCGCTGCTGTGCGTGACAAATTGTGTATGTCTGTGTGAGTATGAGCGAGGGAGGGAAGGAGAGGATGAACGCTAGCCCAGTCATTCCTCTTAAAAATGGCGTCTTGTGATCAAAACGAGCGAAAATAGCATTACAGTATAGTGAGTGAGCAGCAGGATAGCAGTTGTCGGCGCTGGATCAATGTGAATGTTGTTTCGCTTATCAAAGCTGCCAAGGAACGTGGGGCATCTGTTCTACAGCCCATCAGCCTAACACAGGAGACAATAGACAGTGAAATACATGGGGGAGAGGAGAGGAGGGAGGAGGTGCTCCTAGCTGCTGTGACCCCCTCCCCTCCTCCCTCTCTGGTTCCCTCTCCTCCCTCCATTCCTCCCAGTCTACAGGCTCGTCAAGCGGAGAAATAAACAGAAGCGAGCGCAGAGAAGACAAGACATTCCTCCCTCCCCTCCCCCTCGCTATCTGCCCATCTTCATCCAGCCCTTTCTTTCATGGAGAGGAATTATCCCGCTGCTGGCTTCGGAGATCTAGGGGCTGGGACGGGATGGAGTTACGACAGATCAGCCAAAGCAAGGTAAGCTTTGGTGGGCAAAGCATGGGCACCAATATACTCTCCTTGATGCACCAGTGTACGTCAATTGGCTCTAACAATACCATGGGCACAGCGCTGCCTGCGCCTCTGCATTCAGCCAGGCTACATGGTGCTGCTACATGGCCACCAGCCTCAGGTACAGCCAGCCGTATTGTGATTCGGGGGAGGGGAGGGGTATGGGGGCTGTCTCCAAAATGCATGGAATGCCATGGAAGGTTAATAGTGATACGGATTCATCGCTGAGGGGAAAAACGAAGGGGGATGGGTTGCTGGAAGTCGAGTCTGTTATTTAAAAAAAAAAAAATGAAAGAACACATCTAGCTCCAGCACTGCATTGTCTCCGCTGCAGCTTTGTCTTGCTTTTGAGTTAACAAATGCATGACAGGGTCTCTCGCAGGTTGGTAGGCAAGGCTGGTTGATAAAGTGCTAATTGACTCCAGCCTACAATCAAAGCAATGCGATGCGTAGAGCTGATGCCTTCTGTCTAGCAACGGGAAACAAGCCCCGAAATTCATTAAATGGGATAACAAACAAACAAACAACAACAACAACCACAACAACAACAAAGAAGCAACTTTTGATATTATGTGTGAAATACACAGTAATCTGTTCTAACCAAGTTTGAGACGAAATAAAAGTCTTAATTCAAAGACGGTGAAACCAAAACGGAACGGTTACCGCAGCTAATAATGGCAACAGCTGCTTCATTAATTTATTCACAAATATGTGTGAAATGTGGTTGATGCTATGAAATAAATTGCTGGGCTCTAACATCAAAGGTGACATTCTCCCTTATTAGTAAACAGTCCTATACAAGAATGTCACATGACTGACAAACGTGGCCTGACTGTCACCAAATTAACCGTGAGCTAATTTAAGTTAACGTTTGTAACGTAATGCTGATTGACGTTAGCTACTGCTGTATTAACACTGGGTCGCTTTCAGTCCAGTCAGGCTACATTTCTAGTTTCCTTCCTCTGACTGCATTTGTGCAGCATTCAGCTGCAGCCAGTTCACTTGTATGCCCATCAAACATGGCAAGACAGCCTACTCGTGGCTCCAATAAACGTTAGCAGTCAGGCTAATTGTCAAGAAAGACACGTAATGGCATCTTAAATGCCAGCAAGCTCCAAAATTCTGACCATCTGGCTCGGTGTGTCTCAGCTGCCACTGTTAAGAAATGACAGATGAAGGGGGTTTCCTTCCACGTCAGTATCGTGTGTAGGAATTGCGGCCTCGACCCATGCTAAACTTAGCTAGCTCATGTTAGCATTGCTCAACGTTAGCGGTCGCCTTGACAACCCCATCAGTCTTCCGTCAGACTCCACGAGTTCCATCTCTGGAACAATGCTAATTGAGTTGAGTGCATGGTGTTTCTCTTTATAAAATTTGTTTAAATGTAAGTCAATGATTTCATTGTCTCCTCCTGCCCTGGTTGAAGGTGAGCTCTGATGCGTGAGCTCTGATGCTGTTAAAATGCGTATATTCTTGCTTTCAGTTGGACATGCCTACATAGTTGCTTCACTCAGCTCAGACAGTAATAAATAATCAGTCACTTAATTGATTAATTTACAGCATATATACACCTTGTGATTAAGCAGCTTGTTTATATATTGCCTGGCCAAAAAATAGTCACCGCTTGGATTTAACAAATGAAGTGATACAGCATGTATACAACTTGCAATTAAGCAGCTTGTTTATATATAGATTGATAGATATAGATATAGATATTGCCTGGCCAAAAAAATAGTCACCACCTAGATTTAACAGATGAAGTGATGCACCCATCATGCCTTGTGCCGACTGTACAAGCTTGGTCAGGTCTAGGTTCAGCAACATTATGTGCCCAAAGAATGAAGTCAGCTGACTACCTGAATATGACCAGGTTATTCCATCAATGGATTTTTTCTTCCCTGATGGCATGGGCATATTCCAAGATGACAATATTAGGATTCATCGGGCTCACATTGTGAAAGAGTGGATGAAAATAAATCTTGTGACATTGCAGAAGCTTATCGAAACAATGCACAACGCGTGCCGTGATCAAAGATAGAGATGGTCCAAAGAAATATTAGAATGTGTGACCTTTTTTTTGGGTTAGGGTTAGGTTTGTATTATAGGTATATACTCTCACGTGTGTGTGTGTGTGTGTGTGTGTGTGTGTGTGTGTATGCGTGATTAAGCAGCTTGTTAAGATTGTGAAGAGCATATTTATCAACCTCCCCAGATTTGCAAAAACACATCTGGGCACAGCCTTGCAAAGCATTTGAAGCAGACAGCTGCAAATCTGGAATTAGCAAATTTAAAACATGGATTATGTCAAATTCATAAAGATCTTTTCATGCACTCATATATCTGTACAAATGTACATAGACATAGTTGTTTTTTATGTATCTTGTAAACTTTTCTATTTTTATTTTGACCTCTTTATGCCACTGTGCTTGTTTTTTGTAACCTGCTTGCTGTAACGACCAAATTTTCAATATCAATAAGGTCTTATCAAAGCAAATATAAGCAGAAAAGTCTTATGACGGTATGTTTTGGAATTATATATATATATATCAAAATCTAATCATCTAGTCATTTTTGATCATTATTTGTTGCCATCAAAGTGAAGAAAAGCCTTTTCATTGGTGAAGGCAATGGCAGTTTGTTTAGTGGTTAAGAAAATAATGAACAAACAATTAAATGACACTAAAAAACAAGGGACATATCATATCATATTATTCAAAATAATACCAGTTTAATTTTACATATGATTAAACAAAAATTGGATCTTGATAATGGAATTGTTCAGACTTGTTGACATAATGACATCGTATCTTTATGCCCAGAGAGCATCATTACAATAGATTTTTTTTCATTTGTCAAGAAGCCTGAGAGTTTTCCTTATTGATTAATATCCTTCAGCAGAGCAGGTATGGCTGATGAAGGTTTGCTATTGAATGCTAATATCATCTGCAAACAGTGGTATTTTGTGTTCTTTATGTACATCATTAGTTATTCCACATCATCAGTTATCAGATATATCTTTATTATGTATTATAGTACTCTGACAGCAGTTCAGTACTAATAGCATATAAAAATGGAACAAGACAGTTCCATTGTCTAACCCAGTGGTTGCCAACCTGGGGTTCGCACCCCCCCATTGGGTTGCGCCAGAGATCACAGGGGGTGCGCACAATTTTGTCTGCACTGAGGCTGTGAGATTACCAAAATTATATTTGTGCACATGAAATTTATAAAATCCCAATAACACACCCAATTGTAAAATCAAAACTCTGTATAATCCAAATTAAAACATATTTTTTGTCTACATTTAAATTCATTAAGCTATTTATTACCTGTGACCTCTGAACTCGCGTAAGCAACCTTCAGGTCAGTTAGTGGGCTGGGCTAGGCTAGACCTGGGTAATCAAAGGGTATCAAAGAAGAAAATGGCAATATCTCGAGTTACCTTGATTTTGGTTTTATCGAAGCACAGGACAGTTTGCGGCCAGAATGCGTCATTTGTGGAGAGGAGCTAGCTAATGACAGCATGAAGCCAAGCAAACTGAAATGACATCAGGAGACCAAACACCACCAGATTATCGGTGAAAGCTGAGAATATTTTGAGAAGAAGAAGCAATTGGAACTATCAAGAAGATCCATGGACATCAGAAATGCTTTTGAAAGAGCAGGTTGTGATGCACTTAGAGCCATGGAGGCATCATTTGACTGTTCTTTGTTAATTGCGAAGGCTAAAAAGCCACACAATATTGGAGAGCAGCTAATAAAACCTGCCTGCCTGAAAATTGTAGAGAGGCTGTGTGGACCACATGTTGCTGATAAAGTGAAAATTGCCCCACTCGGACAACACTGTGAAAGATAGAGTTGATGAAATGGCTGTGGATTTGCAAAACCAGCTGCACGAGAAGCTGAGGAATGTTACCTTTGCCATTCAGCTGGACAAAACAACAACAGTGTCAGACGAGTCCGTCCTCATTGTTTATGTGCAGTATATTGATGTTGAGGACTAGAAACAAGACATTCTTACATCTAAGAATCTAGCAACAACAACAACAACCGGCCAGGATATATGGCTGCGGACTCATACTCTCATCCAACAATCTGCTCTATGAAAACCTGGTCACATGTTGCACTGACGGGGCCGCAGCAATGATGAGCAAAAACAAGGGGTTTAACAACCGCCTGAAGGAAAAAGCCCCAGGGTGCGTGATTTTCCACTGTATGCTACATCGGCAAGCAATAGCAAGTAAAAAACTTTCAGAAGACCTTAGTAGCACCCTGTCAACTTTTGTTAAAGTTGTAAACTTTATTAAAACTCGCCCATCTAACAAGAGACTTTTTGCTCAGCTGCGTGAGGATGAAGTGCATCAAACACTGCTGCTACACACGGAGGCGTGGTGGTTGTCATGTGGACAAGTGCTTGTGCGTTTTCTGGAACTGCAAGAAAAAATCAAGGATTGATGCATTTTGGATCAAAATGGCATACCTGGTGGACACGTTCACGCTCTACAATGAGATGAACATGGGGATGCAGGGACCTGAATCAAATGTCATGCAGTGCAAAGATGCCCTGGATGCTTTTGTGCAGAAACTGGATTACAGAGTTGAAAAAATGTCAAACGGGGAATTACAGCACTTTACACTGCTCCTGAAGCAGTCTGCTGGTACTGTGCTTATGTCTTTACGTACCGAGTTTACCTGGCACCTAAACCTGCTCCGTGAGCCAAACTGGCCAAACACACAGTAACAAGGGTTATTCTCACATTCTACATTATATACCTGTCTGAGACAGCATTCAGTGCCCTTGTTACAATAAAAACAAATGCCAGAAATAGGGTTGGGCGGTAATCCGGTAATAAGGTATCCCGTGGTATCTAAAAATAGCAACGGTATCAGTTTCATTACCGTCATTAAAAAAAATGCTGCGCATATAGGTCTATAGGGCCCTAACATAATTGTAGCATCGTCGTAACAAAAATGAAGTCCACTCCGTTCAATGTATCTGGATGAATTTTTACTCGAGAAAAAGGTGACTGCGCAAAAGTAAAAAATGAACCTGAGCAGTTTTACAGATGTTTTAACACAGGTATGTCCAGGCGCTCATTTAGGCGCATCTATTACCGCTATCTCGTCCAAGCATACGGAGAAACTCCTCTGTTGAAAACACTTTTTGAGCCTTTTTTCTGCTTGCTATTGTTCTTAGCTCTCATAAAAGGACGAAATGCAAATAAAACAGTAAAATAACACTTCGGGAGACGGAGCGGTGAAACCAACTGCGTGGTTACGCCGGTCAATAGCTCAGCTACCCACCCAAATTCACCATAGAAACACCAATGACGATCCAGAAGGAAGTAACCCCAGAGATAGGTTATTGCATGAAGAGCACTCCCTCCATTCTAGAAACCCCCTCCTCTCTATGCAAACAACCAGGACCTTCGTGATTGATCTCAAATTAACACAGAGTCATAGGAGGAGACATTAGCAGTGTTTTTTCGAGTTGGAATATAACTTTTGACCATAAAACAGCAAAGGTAAGACATACTTTATGATTTAACAAAGTTTTTTTTCTGCTACTCTTTGGCTGCTAGCTTGCCGAGTTTTCGTCACACAGTGAGGAGGCAGACATCTTCGTGATCGTCAGCCTCTCTGCTTTCATATGATACTAGGCTTTTGTGGTTTGCGTGAAGTGGTGAAATCAGCAGATGCAGTACCTTTGACGTGCGGTATTTTCATGTTGTCGTTACATGCGCATATAATTTCTTGGGGCATGAATTATGTTTCGTTTGGGTGGCAATGCTTGGTATAGGCTTTTAGCTGAGTTTCTCCCCATCATTCCGGTTTGCTACAAGTTAGGATTGGTGCTTCTTAGTGTGAGCATTGACCATCTGAACCGCACGCATGTCACGCTGCCCTGCAAAGTGATTTTTAATCAGTCACGGTAATACCGTATACCCCGGGAAAATGTGGGGAAGGTTTGACGGTATCAAAATTTGGATACTGTCCAACTCTAGCCAGAAACAGACTTGATGTCCACCAGGACTTTAGACTGGCTGTCACAACCATCACACCTGACATCGCATCCCTGGTCAAATTTATGCAAGCCCAAAGTGGCCATTAGTTTATGAATGAATAAACTGGCTCAGAGTGAAAAACATAAGGAATAACTTATTTATTGTTATTGATGTTTGTTGTTATTGTAATTATTACACATAAATGTGTATAGCTGTGTCCCAACCTGTGTTGACATGATGTGCATGTGAATATCAACAGACTTCCCTCGTTTAAGTTAATTGTCTGAAGGAGATCTGTGACAGAGCTATATGTATAGGCCTAGATGCTGATACATCTCTGAAAGTCTATCTTTATTCCTTATGTTAGAAGGTGTGTGTGTGTGTGTGTCCACTGTTTATCTGTTCAGTTGTTAAAGGAAAACTGTTAAAGCTTAATGTTTAGCTTTCAAGAACTCAAAAACAGCTTTTATCTACTTAATAAGAGTAGATTTTTTTTCTGTATCTTTTGTGCAATAATATTAGTGTTATGATTTTTAAGTGGTTGAGCAAAAAAAACAAGGGGTGAACCCAAAGGTGCAGACTTAACAAAACAAAAAGCTGAGCGGAGACAGTCCAAGCGATTTATTTAACAAAATATAAGGCCAAACAAAACTCCACTGTGTACAAACTACAAAAATCAAAGAAATACCAAGAACAAACAGGGAAACTAGACTTGAATACTCACAAGAGTCACAGGGAACAAGGAAAACCACACATAAGGGATGATGCCACAAAGACAAAGGAAACACACAGACTTAAATAGACAGGGAACAAAATCGGACTCAGGTGAACACAACCACACAATCACACAGGTGGAAAAAATACAGGAAGTAAAGTAAACTAAGACACATGATCGATGCCTACCAAAATAAAACAGGAACTAACCACAAAATAGTCTAGATCCTAACATTACTTAATATTTTCAGTTCTTGCATAACAGGTTAATTGATCCCTCGCACTTCACTGGATCTTTCCTCCCTTTATGTAACACAGAGATGCCTTTAGGCCATGTTTATAGAGGATTGCCTTTTGATACCGTATTTATTTAAGACTTTCACTAGTATTGGTGTAATCTGTTCTGCAAACTTCTGGTGAATTTATTATTTTTCAAAGATTATATAGTTTTCACAACGTCCTGTTGTATTATTTGTTTTGTCATATCGAGTGCCTCTTTCTCTGTCAGTAATGGTAAATGTATTTTTGAAACTAAGTATTTGTTTTCATTCCTTATCGAGGTTTAGTCTGCACAGAGATCTTTAAAATAAGATAATCACCTGTCAAACATTCCTCACATTTTAGATGTATCTTTGCCACCATTGTACTTGATTGGACCTTTTATTGTTGGAGCTCTAGTAAATGGCTTGCTCTGTCACCCATTTGGTAAAATCCGTGGTTTGAGATGTGTAAAGCTCTGTCAAGCCTTTTACATAAAAACTTCATTCTTTGTTGGATGTCATTTTGTGTTTATTCTCCAAAATCTCAATTTTCTCTCAAAGTTCTTCTGTTTTTATTTTTATTTTTCAGTCTTGAGGATATTTTAAGCATTTTTCAATCATTATCATTGTGCCTCCCCCTTACTTACTATTACATTTTCCAAGGTTTCAGAAAAGTTATCATTAGCTTCATTCTGGCCATAGATGTTTACAATAGCCATAACAGTAGTGTCATATTTTCCCAACTACAGTATCCTAACCAGATCTTCCTTCTATATTCCATATTAAAGGTCTATGTAGTTGATAGACGAGCTATGAATAGACCAGCTTAACCCATTCCTAATACTGCTATGTGTCAAATGTTCTCATTCTTTTCCAAAACTGGCATCTTTTAGGTAAATATCAGCTAATCATATCTTTCATAGCTCAAATTCACAAACCGCTTTTGCAGCTTTACACAGACTAAAAAACAATTGTTACAACCCCTAGCTCGTGGTGGAAAAAGGGAAGCAACATAGACCAAAGTTATTTATTATAAAGGTAAGGAAAATTATATTTACAAACAAAACCTGAGGCAACACGAAAGGAGATGGGCCTGCAAGTGCTGATAAATCAAAAAACAATCAAAACCAAAAGAGGACTCTCAGCTAATTAACAAGAAACAATCCAAAAACAAAACCCTGTCTGCTTAACTAGAATTTAACATAAACAACAAATCAGCACCCATTCTTCCTAATGTGGCTAAACAAGGTCTTCACTACATCCGTGTAAACTATCAACATCAGTGCCGCTCGAGCCTTTCAGCATCCAGTCCTTGATTGGCGCCTGGGGATTGGTGAACAGACCCCGACACTGCACCAGTCCATGATGAGCCGATCCCGCACTGAGGTCCACTCTGCCTTCTCCGCATACACACTCCTCCGATGCACGGCAGGTTAGATGGGGGGGG
>JBBMOE010000057.1:2240034-2303722 GCA_037975065.1 Chaetodon trifasciatus
TGGTCAGATGAGATACTGATCAAAATATATAAATTTAGGTCTAACTGTATGTGCTGACTCAGACAGTTGCATTGAATCGTGGCTGTTGCTAATTATTGATCACAGTGAAATGCCAGACACTGTGGAAACCTGCCTGTGAGGTATTGGTGACGTGGGCGCACGACTCCGCTGGTTTACGAAAATCCACTTGCCCAGCGGTGCGCCACTGGTGCGCAGAGTTGACCAGGTCTGGGATGGCGAGCTTTCAGCGCACTTTTATGTCGCCGGCGTGGACCGAAATGGACCGAAAATCCAAGTCCGCAAGCTGATTATGCCGACACCTCCCCCTACTGTGTCGCAACGCCCATCCTGGCGTACCTCTGTGCACCTCGGTCTACCAAAATACCGCCCGCCTGCGCTGCACGAAAATACCACTACGCGGGGTGTGCACTCTGCGCCCCGCCATCAGCGGGGACGAAAATAGAGCCCATTATCTTTAATTAATAACACATCCTCATGAAACAGAGAGCATTTTTTTTTTCTCAGTATATATATTTTGTTGTATATTTTTTGTTGTGTATTTTTGTTGTATATTTTGTTCTCTCTCTCTCTCTCTCTCTATATATATATATATATATATATATTCATTCTCAGTATTAATATTTTGTTTTGTTTTTATACTTGATTTTTATATGTATTTTCCTTCTCTTTTCTTTCCTTTCTAATTTCATTCTTGTATGGTGTACCTGCGACAAAAACAATTTCGCCTTGGGGATCAATAAAGGAATCTGAATCTGAACCTGAATTAATCTGAATATGATCATATGTTAATATTGATGGGATCTTTTTTATGAGGATTGGTCTGCAATTTTACTAAATCTTCAGAGATTACTAGTGACTGTCTCAATGAAAAAAAAATCCCTATACATCATAGCATAAGTTAGAAAGCAACTTTAAAAGCAAGTGTTCCTTATTGTTAACCTGAGCACCAAAGACTAATTTCTAAGAACAATGTTATTATTGGGTGGCACGGTGGCACAAGTGGTAACACTGTCGCCTCACAGCTAGAAGGTCCCGGTTCAAATCTCGCTGTGGACGCCGGGGGCGTGTCCTTCACCATACCTTCGGTGCCTGCTGCTTGAGGAAAGGGGCCTTTCTGTGTAGAGTTTGCATGTTCTCCCCGTGTTCACCTGGGGTATCCTCCATGAAATATACCCCCACTAAAAACTTGCAAGAAGATCACCACCTGACCAATGGTGACGAGTCCCCGGGCCCACTGTCAGCTGTCAGATGGCAGCCCACCGCCCATGGGTTAAATGCGGAGGAATTAATTAATTAATACCTGAATATTTACAGCCAAGTTCTTAGACTTACTCCTTTGCCCAAAGAGTGACCCTGATCTAATAGACGTTTGTAGATATTGAGGCCTCATTCTAAGATAACGAAAACACAATTCATAGCTTATACACTAATGAAAAGATAATCATATTCCATTTGTGTTAATATATCCCCCTACACACTGGTTCTTTAAGGTGTTACAGTGGAGTAACTAATTTCTACATAAATGAAACAAAAATACAGCGCTACACAAATACATATATTCACATAATTTTGAATGGACAAATTTTTTCTATTACTGTGTGATTAAAAATACCACCATAAAAAATCCATTTGGAAATATGGAGGTAGTAGATACAGCGGGGAAAATAAGTATTGAACATGTCAACATTTTTGTCAGTAAATATATTTCTAATGGGGCTATTGAAATGAATTTTTCACCAGATGTCAGTAACAACCCAAGCAATCCACAAATACAAAGAAATCAAAACAAATAAGCTCATAAATTATGTGAAATAAAGTGGAATGACACAGCCAAGAAGTGTTGAACACATGAAGAAGAGGAGGTGCAAGAAGGCATGGAAAGCTAAGAAACCACCTGAAATCTGTCAGTATTTAGAATGCAGTCGTGCCCCCTATCAGTGCAAATTAATACCAGCTGGTTTAGTCCTCATTGATGGCCGATAAAACGGTTTCTTATTACTAAGGTGTCACATAAGAAACATCTCATGATGGGTAAAAGCAAAGAGCTCTTGCAAGACCTTTGCAACCTCATTGTGGTAAAACATAGTGATGGCATTGGTTATAGACAAATTTCTAAACTTCTGAATGTTCCAGTGAGCACCACTGAGACCATTAACCGGAATTGGAAAGAGCATAATTTCACCTTAAGGTGGCCACAACCAGGTGCTCCTCGCAAGATTTCTGACAGAGGAGCCAAAAGAATAATCCGAAAAGGTGTCCAAAAGCCAAGGACCACTCGTGGAGAGCTTCAGAAAGACCTGGAATCAGTAGGCATACTTGTTTGAAAGAATACAATAAGTAATGCACTCAACCCCCATGGCCTGTATGCACGCTCACCATGCAAGATTCTACTACTGAAGAAAAAAACATGTCGAAGCTTGTTTGATGTTTGCTGCACAACATTTGGACAAGTCGATGCAATACTGGGATGAAATACATAGTCTGGTCAGATGAGACCAAAATTGAACTTATTGTATGTCTCACACCATGTTTGGAGGAGAAATGGCACTACACATCACCCCAAAAACACCATACCAACAGTTAAGTTAGGAGGTGGGACCATCATGGCATGGGGTTGTTTTTCAGCACATGGTACTGGCAGACTTCAGAAATTTACAGACATTCTCGATAATAATGGTAAATGGACTCTATTTGTATAGCACTTTTCTACTCTGAAGACCACTCAAAGCACTTTTACAACTCAAGTCTGCATCGAACCACCAACTTTCTGATAGGTGGACGACCTCTCTACCTCCTGAGCCACAGCTGGCCCACCATAATCTGCTGCCATCCACTAGGATGCTGAAGCTGAAGTGAGGGTAGACATTCAGACATTTCAGCATGACAATGATTCCAAACACACAGCCAAGGAAACTATCAGTTGGTTTCAGAGAAAGAAAATAAAGCTGCTAGAGTGGCACAGTCAATCACCGGACTTAAATCCGATTGAAAATATATGGAAAGGACTGAAAATCAGAGTTCATAGAAGAAAAACCAAATACAGAGGAAAACCAAGGATCGTTTACATTTTCTATTTTTGCAACAACATGCTGTGGTCAGACAGTAGAAATTTAGTCATACTCCACACTCCATATGTCAGTTGGTTTGCCATAGTAATTACCAGCAAGACACATTGGATTCAGAGCATGTCCATCTACTTAACAACTGACAAACCAATTCCTGTACATACCTGTGGTAGAACCATCATAACTAATCCGATAACACATGGGTAGATATAGTAAAAAAAACTCTGTAAAGCAACGCTATCCTTTGCCATTTTGGCTATTCTCCATTTTACTTTGTTATGAGAGAGTGCAACATGCCCAGACATGTGTCCTTTGCTGATGGAAGAATATAAACTCCTCCCCAATATCCACAGATTTCCCTGCTTTGGTAATACAGTTGGACACCAGGTATGAGTCCTTCAAGGCAGCAACTTTAACAAGGGTTGTAGATTTAAATACTTTCTTCTGACTGTCTTGTTCAGCTTGTCTCCTCTCAAGTGATCCACTGACTTCCCCCTAAGAGCAGAATGTGTTGTTTCCAAGTGTCAAAATAACTTTGGCGGCTTCATAGACTGGTTAGCTCCCCACGTAATGTACACAAGGGCTTTTGAACCTTATCATCCCCAGGATCAATGAATTCATATCTTAGGTAGCTATTGTATTTTTGGTTTAAGACTGTTATTTTTCTTTTTGCTATATTCACCTTCATCATCAGTGGCAGTCCTTTCAGCTGCCTCAGTAACAAAAAAAAACCAAAAACTTGTTAGGGTAGCCTGTTTCTTCATTTTTAATAATGCTAGTATTCACCCAAAATAAACTACTCACCTTGCTTGCAGAGCCTCCATGCAGGTGCTGCATAAACACATTATTGACTACATATTTATGATTTTAATTAGATAAAAAGTACTAGTAGTTTCTGATAATTTAGGGCAAATGTTTTTAAGAATTTAATCTTACCTAAAGGTACAATTACAAAAAGAAGTACAGTTGCTCACCCCCCTGAGTGATGCAAGTACAGAAACATTCAACGCCACTACAAACAGCCATGCTATTCTTATAGATCCTCAATGATTTTGAACACAACTGACAACATTCATGGATGGGAAGATAGTGAGAGATTATGTTCTCGTCAGCAGTGGTTAGTCTGTCCACACTGCCTCCTCCTGTGTACACACTTCCCAGACAAAGATCATGTGAGGTGAGTTATTCCATGTTTATGTCATATGGGATGGAAGATAGAGATCGAAAAGATTCTCGTATTTACAACTCAGGAGAGTTGTATGATTGTAGATGTAGCCATGTGAAGGTTATAAATGTAGTGCACTGGGAATATGACACTATATACATTAAAGACTCCTTCTGGTCAAAATGTGTTTTGCTTATTGGTGCTTCACTGTTTGAGTCTACCTGCAGAATGATGTATGTACCTAGATTGACATTCAGAAGGCTGTTTTCACTTTCATCTGCTGAAGGACAAAAGGTTCTCAGTGCTTACCTTAAATCTGAGTTTAAGATGTGAACATACTAGCAGGAGTTTATGACATCACAAGTTTGGAGAAATGCAGCTTATACAAGTGCAGTATTTAAACTTAAAGCCTTCAGGTAACAGAGAATGGTCTTTTGAAGTGAAGTAGGAGACATCCCGTGTCCAGCAGTTTTACTTTGAAAAAAAAAGAATGCGTATTCATAAATTCTGGATGTTTGTGTGAAAAACCACATCACACACAAATTATTATTCAAATCAGAATATTTTTGTTTAAACAAGTCTGAAGAGAATCTTCAAAATAAGCATCTATGTTTGTTTGCACACATTAAACTCTAGGTCCAAAAGACTGACCTGTCCAATATAAGACAACAAGCTTGTTGTATTTATAAAATTCAAACCTAATAACCATGTGTTCCTCAGCCTTGTGTATGGGAGCTCCAGGTCATCCCACCCAGACTCCGAGCTGCTCCACCGGCAGGCCTATGGCACCCCACACCCCCTCCAGGGTTATGCAACCAACCACCACCCAGGAAGTTCCAGACAGGGCGGGGCATGGGGTCCTGCTGGACGCACGCTTGGTGAGGATTCACTGAATGGTATATCTGTAGAAATACGATCCTATGTATGTATGTTTTTCTGTGTACAGTGCAGTAAGTATCTGTACAGTGATATTTGCTGACTTTGTGAGATTTGTATTTACTAGTTTTGTTTTTGAACTCTTCCCACACACAGCACTGTTGGTGACTTGATTACCTGTGGGTGAGAGTGAGTGGTTGCTCTTCTATTCTATGCTCTTCTACTGTACCCTGCTTCTTGACCAATGTCAATCCCCTGACCCTTCAAAAGGTTAACTGGGTATAGGCAATGGAAAACAACTGGCCACTCAGTGTCATATTAGAGGTGTAAGGTTCTATCAGACTATAATGCAGCAGTTTAGGATAGGTTCCTAACCCCACCAAGAATATCAAAGCTTAAAATAGTTTACCCAAGGTGAGGTGCCTGGCTATGGATTTCTATTTCTCATCAGTGGTAAACAAACTGGCTAAAATATTGTTAATTTTAAATGTTGCCATTGTCTTTAGGTGTAATTGTATGATCTGATGTAATGACAACTGAATAAAACTACAAAGGTAAAGAAATCATAGCATTCCAATCCATAAAAAAAGTTATGTGCAGGTCAGTACTTTCACTGTTTGAAAAAGGATTGGCCACCTCTGAATGTAAGTAAACAAATCATTTCTTATTTTGTTTGTTATATCAAATCACTTTTACAACATAAGCCTGCATTCACCCATTCACATGATGGTGGCTAGGCCAACTACTCATTAAGAGCATTAACATACTCACTCACTGATGGCACAGCATTGGGAGCAATTTGTAGTTCAGTACCTTGCCCAAGGATACTGTAGGGGAATCAAGTCACTAAACCCATCGGTCTAATGTTTGCACTCGTTAATATAAAAAGTGGCACTAGCCTTCCTCAGCTCAGAAAGATTTCATTTATTCTTTTCTTTGAACGCTGATTTAATAATAATTAACAGATTAATGGGAGATAAATCTCATCATCTGAAGTGCAAGCTCTTGATACAGGGATCTTCTATTTACAGCTCAAAAGGACACCATCTGACTACGACTTAAATGAAAAGTATTATTTATCTGACACAATAATGAGAATGGATATGAATAATGAATAATACGACAAATAATAATTATATAATTAAACACAAACAACTGAATGAAGGAATTATGGCAAAATAATAGCAGAACGAGTTTGACATTAGTGAGAAGTAGTTTTAAGGAAAAATGGGGACGCAAACGTAATGTTAACTTCTTGAATGGCTGACTAAGTGAGTCTAATGAGAATTGAGATGGTTATAGCCATAAGACACCAACTCTTTGTTCAAAACCACATAAAATGCCTACTTTTCTCCTATGGTGGTCAGTCCCGAACTGAAACAGAGGAGCCCCAGGCTATAGTTCATGGCTCCAATCTGCGCTGCGGTCCAACGAGGCGAACCAGTCCAACCGTGGTTGAGAGCCGATATTGGACAGGGATGCTTCAGGAGGTGGACGGCCTCCGGTGTCGGCAACAGACGAGGAGCAGCTCTTTCAGCTGCTATTTGACCTACACAGATGGGTTAAGGTTGGCTGCAAGACTTAGGTCCAAAGAGGTTGACAGCCGTGTGGCAAAACTTCTCGGTTAAAAATAAAAGTGAAAACACTTCCGATGGACTGTTGAAAGTATCTATAAAAATCTTCTTACATGATTCGGCTTTAATGGTTAAAGAAAAGAAGAGATCGGCTTTAACTCTGAACAAAAAAGTTACGTGGTGTAATGCAGCAAGCAAAAGTAGACAAAAGATTAAAATAACATGCCAATAGGCGGGCAAAAGACAACCAACGAGTGAAAATTGAAGTTACAAAAACTAAATAAAAACTAAAATGCCAAAAAAGTGGCGTGAGTAAAGAACAAGTAAAGACTGGTCTCAAACAAAGAAGTGAGACGATGGAGAGACAAAGAAGACGTCCAAGAAGACATGTAACAAAGACTAAAGTAAATGAATGTACACAGAAGAAATGAAGTCAAACAAAGACGAAGTAGAAGTGAACGCTTTACGCACGCTGCAGGGCATATAATTTCAGTGCTCCAGGGTGTGCCTTGTGATGAACAGACATTCGCGCATGTGGAATGATTTACAGGTGAACGCTGTGATTTCATCTTATAGAGAGAAAACATTATCTAATGATTGCATGCGATGGAGTCATCTGCTTCTCACTATGGTCATCACATATTTTAAATGATCAATTTTTCAATGACATTTCAACATCGTTCACAACATGCGTCAGACACCTTTTGATGAATAATGACAACATTCTTAAATACTCATACTAACATATATAATAGCTAATAGCATAACTAACTAATAGAACAAAGAAACATATCTGAAACCTAACCGTTTCTAGTCTCTAAATGGGAGCATGGTTCCGTGGTACAAACAGGATAAAAAATAATAATAATGAGAGCTAAGATCATAGTCTTGTCATTTTACAAGCTAGAAACACAGGAAAAACATTGATACCATACAAATTATGAGTTTAGTGTAGGAACGTCCAAAGTTGAATCAAACATATAGATTGCATTATCAGTTCTGCTACAATACTTTGACATGACTGCCAAGGCAAGAGATCGAACCAGCGACCCTCTGATAGATGGACAACTGCTCTTCCTTCTGAGCCACAGCTGGCCAAATTTGCTCTGTACAGTTAGTTTCAGTGGAATATAAATGGATGGTAGGTTGATTAATCACAAATCTCTCAACCACTTTTCAGATTATTTATCTTATATATTTTAAACTACTGTGCCATATACAGTGTTGTATGATGAAAATGCTTCAGCAAAAATTGTGTGTCCAGATAGGAAAATAATATTACGTCTGGATTGTGATGAGAGGCAGTAAGGAAATGCATGGCACCACACATTTACAGTCATAGTAGGATGGTGGATACTCTGTATGAAATCTCTGTGGTCTGTGTTCAGGTTTATTTTGCAACAGTGATGCCCTTCTGACTCTGATATGCCAGTATAAAAGTAGTACAATGAAAATTTAAAGAAAAGTTTGAAAAAAAAATGTTATGCCATGATATAGTCTATGATACTGTATGATTAAGTGAGGCTTGTGGTTTGTTGCCAGGCCTGTCAGGGCTATTTGATGCCAGCCTCCACCATGCCAGCCCCTCTGGTCCTGACCCATCCGTCATGAATCTGATTTCAGCTCTGGAGTCCCGAGGTCCACAGCCCCCACCCTCTGCTTCCTCCCTTCTCTCTCAATTTCGCACTCCTTCCTGGCAGACTGGTGAGTGTCAGCCTCTAAAGGGAATGCTACTAGATCTTGGTTCAGTTGAAGTACTCTACTCTTATTTCTAAATAATAAATAAACAAAATTTGCAAAAATAATTTGCATTAATTTAATTGTTTTTAGTCTCAAAGTCTATTTAGTCTCAGTTGAGTTTAATTGTGACTTGCATTGACCAGCACTGTCCCATGTAATGTTTTGTCTTGTAGCAATGCATACCACGGCCCCAGCTGAGCTTTTTATTTCAGGGGCACTTCCAGGTTCCAGCTCCTTCCCCTCCTCCTCAGCCCTTTCTGCATACCAGCATCCTGGCTCCTTCCCTGGACGATCTTTCACTCCCTCACTATCCCTACAGGACACGCCTACATTTAGTCCAACTTCCAATGGTTTGCTATCCCCCCATGATCCCCTGCTACATATCAAAACACCCTCTCAGTCCAGCTTGGGCTTTGATCGCTTGCTCTCTTCCCAGAGTGCCACCTACCGGAACTCCCAGGAGCCCCCAGCCCCTCCTCAGACCCAAGCCCCTTCCACAGCCTCCAGTTGCCATCTGCCCCCTCCCCAGTTCAATCTGTTGTCCTCCCAGCTCCATAACCAGTCCTCTCAGCTCTATAATGCCTCCATGTTCTCCTCCACACCAGCCCTGCGGCCCACAGCACCCCCTCTGGCTCCTCCGCCCCAGCCTCATACAGAGAGAGCAGTTTCCCGTCAGGACAGCGTGATTAAGCATTACCAACGTTCGTCCCCAGCCCAGTCCACAACACTCCCTCTCCAACAGTATGTCAGCTGTGGTGGATCATCGGGCTACCAGCAGGTAGCCAGCCACCACCGGCATTCTGGAGTGTCCTGTAGTCCCCTGGGGGAGCAGAGCCCATCCTCTGACCCCAAGCCCTCACCACGAATGGAATCCAAGACATATCGACCTATAATTCAAACTCCCTCCACCTCCTCATCATCTGGCACAAAGGGAGCCAAGAGTTCCAGCTCCAGCAGTGGCTACTCCTCTTCAGGCTCAGCATCCTCATCTTCCCGTACACCACACACTCCACCATCAGCCTCCTCTTCATCCTCTTCTAGCTCAACAAGCACTGGCTCCTTGTCTGCACCCTCTCGTCAGCAGCCCCCAACTCAATCAGCAACGGCACCACCACCACCTCCTCTCCCAGTGGTGTCATCCACCCTTATTCAACAGCCAGCACCCAAACAATGCCTCTCCACCTACGGCTCTCCATCTGTGGCCAAATCTAGTACAGGCCTACCAGACCAGACCCCTCCCCAGCCACACACTCAGTCCTGTTCTCCCAGTCAGCCTCCACCTACACACATGGCCCAGTCTTATGGAGGCTTCAACTCACCTCATGCCCAGGACTTGAGCTCTGGAACAGGGGGCACTGGAGGGAAGGCCTTCACTGGTATAGCCTCAGGGGGACGCTCATTTTCTGCAGAGATAGTCTTTGGGGACTTTGGCTCAGCTGCTCTCAGAAGAGCAGGCAGTCCTTCCATAGGGTATGGAGGTGCTGGAGGATCAACAGGAAGTGTACCCATATCAGGAGCTGCTTCACGTGGCAGTGGAGTTGCATCTGCAGGATCAGGGAGTGGGGCTGCTGCTGTTGGTAATAGAGGTAGCAACTCTTACCACCTGCCTGAGTCTAGTTTATCACCCTCTATCAATTCTACTATCACTCACCCTGGATTACATTCTCCTGTTTCTGCTCGCCCTGCACATTCCCCTGGAGGCTCAGGGGCAAGCAAATACTTGTCCACCATCCTCTCTCCTGCTTTTATGTCCTCACCACAAGGTTTCCCTGATACACAGCAAACACAGAGTCAATACCACTCAACACCCCCAAAGCTAAAAACAGAGACCAACATGCTTGGAGTTGAACGATCCCAAGATGAGGAAGAGGATGATGATGATTTCCTCATCCACCACTTGCTACATGCCCAGACCTCAACTACCCATCCATCCCAACATCACCCACCTCCTCAGCAACTACCCCAACCACTCCCACAGGCTAGGGAAGGGGAAGGCAAGGGACTGGCCTATGAAATTAACAAGATCTCAGAAGAGCGCTATCAACTTCAGAGTGTCATTCGTACCAATAGCACCACCAGCACTTCAGGTCCTGGAACGGCAATTGGTGACACAGCAACTGGATTAAATAGTCAGTTAGAAATATCACAGAAGAAACAGCGGCAGTCCAAGTCAGAGTTGACCATATCAAAGTCCACTACTGGAGGGGCTGGAGGGATCACTGACTCTTTTCCCCACTCCCATACTACCCACTCCCACCAACAACAGCATGATTCCCTGGGCTCTGTGGTACATTATGGAAGAGGGGACCACTACACACAGCATCCACACTCCCAACATTCCCATCACACCTCACATGTTTCCTCACACTCTCAGCAACACTCTCAGCACACTCAACACACACAGCACTCTCAACATTCTCAGCATAGCCAACCCCATTCCCACTCACACAGTCACCCTAACATGGAGGTGAAGAAAACTTCCGATGCAAATGACAATGCCTACTTGTGTAACACATCAGATGTACAGCAGGCTCAACAAACGGTCCCCCTCTCTCTGATGGATTCGCCAACAGATCCTCCCCATCAAACTCACATGCTGCAGTCTGTCCTTTCCCATACCACCCGCACCAAGTTGGACACCCAGCAAGCTCCATCACAGCAACAGCAGCAGCAACAGCAGCATCCTTTGAGCCAGCAGGCCATGATGGGTTCAGCTGGAGGAGCAGGGCCAGCCGGGGTGGAATCCCGCCCCCAGAACCAGTCCTCACAGTTGCAACTCCAGCTCCAAACTCAGGGTATAGATACCCACTACAGCCTTGGAGGTCAGCCAAGAGATCAAACCCGAGCAAGTCAGAACTCAGTATCTCCGCTAGACATACTAGAACAATCTCTTTCTCGAACCAACAACAGAGACAGCAGAGGAGCTTTGGACAGAACTGTGGTTGGGGTCACTATTACAGGAGGGGAGGGAGGTGGTGGAGACAGACATAGACAGCAGCACAGACCTACGCCCCACCACCATCCCCAGCAAACAGCCTCAGATCTTCATGACTTCCTTTCTGAACCAGATTTGGGCTTGTCCACCCCATCACACCTGCACCACCTCAACCAGCCCCAGGCCCATGCCCACCACCAACAACAACCACACACTCACCATCAGCTGCCACACTCTCAGTTAGCTCACCCACACTCCCACCAGATGGCAACAAATATGGGAACTCCCCAACAACAGCAACAGCCCCAACAAAGAGAGTCTGAAAACCAGTTGTCACACTCCCAGTTAGACCAGCTCAAACAACACCAGTTTGACACAGTGAGCCCAGTGGGTAAAGTAGGACAAAATCAAGCTCAGCAGCCCCAGCGGTTTGCACCTCTAACATCCATCTGCTTTCCAGACTCTCTTTTACATGATGAAGACCGCTCTTTCTTTCCAGAGATGGAGGACATGTTTTGTTCAACTGATTACAAGTCAAGCTGTGCTGGGGATTCTGGGGCAGGACAGGCTCAAGAAGGCCTCAACCAGGGTCATGGACAAGGGCAAGAAAGTATGGAGGCCTTAAAATCAGGAGGAGCTGGAGAAGGCTATAATATGGTTGGTCATCACAGTGATCAAGGCTATGGACAGTACTGCCATAGCCTTCCAGGAACAGGTAATGGTAATCTGCACTTAGATCTTGACTCTATGAAGACCCACGAGCTTCCCTCCACTGTGAATACTGACCAGCTTGGCCTCATCCAGTCCCAAACCCCCACTGTGGGATTGAGTTCAGCAGTTCAAGGGGATGGTTCAGTCAACAAGATAATGGGAGCTGTGGGAGTGGGTGGAAGTTCAAGCACTACTGGTCTGTCCTCACCTATCTTCTGTTCCTCTCGACCCAAGAAACTGCTGAAGACCAGCTCATTTCACCTGCTCAAACAGCGGCGTGAGCCACAACCTCAAACAAAGAAAAATTATGCTCAGGAGTACGAATTTGAGGATGATGAAGATAAAGCTGATGTGCCAGCTGATATTCGCCTGAACAGTCGACGACTTCCTGACCTGCTCCCTGACTTGGTGTCTAGTTGTAGGAAGGTTAGTGGGGTATCAGGAGTAAGTGGACTCAGTCCACTGATGGGTGACATGGATTTCTGCCACCCCTCCAGCTACTCTTCCCTTGGACAACCGCCACAACACCCCCCACAGGATGGCCCAAAGAAAAGAGGCAGGAAACCAACTAAACCAAAACGTGAAGGCCCTCCTCGCCCACGCGGAAGACCACGCATACGTCCTCTTCCAGAGCCTCCTTACTGCAGGGGGCTAATGGGATCAGTGGCTGGAGAAAGTAGGAGGGGTCGTGGGCGGGGTCGAGGCCGAGGCAGGAGGGAGGAAGGGCTTGTGGAAATGCATCAAGATATGAACAAAGCACAAAGCCTCCCATATCATCATCAACAGCAGCATCAACAGCAACAATTCAACCAGGAGCAGCATCTCCAACAGCATCCACACCAACATCACAGACAGCAGGCAGACCACCACCAAGCACCACAACAACAGCAACAACAGCAACAACAGCTTCACCTACATCATCAGCAGCAGCACGATTCCTGTCCTCACCACCAACCGCACCATCAACAGCAGCAACATCAACAGCATCATCATCAACACCACCACCACCACCACCACCACCACCACCAACAACAACAACAACAACAACAACCATCCCAGCAGCCGCAACAAGAGCCAGTCAGACCTATCAAGGTAATAGTGGCCAAAAGAAGAGATAATCTGGGTTTGTACTCATCAAGAATCGTAGGCACTCCTCGAAAGTCTGAATGGGGTAAAAATAGCCCTAGCTCCAGTTCTTAGTTCTGTAATGAATTAACTCACCACTTATGACACTCAGAAATGTAAAAAGAATTGACCAAATTACGTATGTTGTATTGTGTATGTAATTTATCTAGTGTCTCTTAGGTCTTTGAATGTTAATGTTTAAGTTTTAGTTGTTAAATATTAAATAATATATACTAGTGCTGTCAATGGATTAAAATATTTAAATTGCGATTTATCTCATGAATTTCATAGTTAACTCGCAATTAATCGCAAATTAATCGCACATTTTTATCTATTCTAAATGTCCCATTGATTATCATTTTAATACTGTTATCAACATGGAAAAGTGGATAGACTTGCTTTGTGCAAATGTTTTTTATTGAAAACAACAACGTGTAGTGTTATATTTCACACTAACATTCTCACTTTGAGCAGTCATTCACATTTGAAGCAAAATCTCACACAATTTAACAGTCAAACAGATGAAAAAAAAAAAAAACTTGGTCACAAAGAAAGGGATCTAAGGGATCAAAACAGGGTGATACAAGATAAAATTGCAAAGTGCACATCATTGTAAACTAGGACTCAGCCTGTAGTGCAGTTAAACCATGGCTTAAACTTTCCTTTCTTAAGTTTCCTTTGAACATACAAGCAGTCAGACTATAATGCTCTTCTATTTATTCACCAGAGGTTTATCAACCCAGCCTCTTATTTCTCTTCAGAAAGAATGAACATTACTTGGCTATGGCTGCAGTAAGCTTGTTCTTAGTTGCAGTATCCATATGCCTCTATCGAAAGCCATCCATTGTCGCCTGGTTTTGTCAAGGAGGCAGCGGAGAATTTGCATTCACCATGTGTTTGACCATCAAGTGGTATTTTGGACTGGATGTGCTACGGTGTTAACTCAGTTCACACTGACAGTACACACAGATAACTTTGGTCTTGTCAGTCGACCCATCTGGCAACTTTTTGAAACTAAACTTTCCATTCAGAATCTTGTTTGCATCCATTTCGGCGTTTCGCGCTTGACATCTAGACAAACCGGTAGCCTACTCTTTCACAGCTAGCGAACAGGCAAGACTAAACACGTGCGTAGGGCGTGCCTATTGTTTTGTTTCCCGTTTGCCACTAGGTCACAAAGAGCGTTAGTCGCGAGATAAAAAAAATGACGCCGTTAAAATTGATTAGCGTTAACGCGTTAATAACGCAATATTTTTGACAGCACTAATATATACATTTTGTTACTTAACTGTAACAAAAGCTGAAAGGTAGACTGAAATATATTTGAAAAATTGTCACGTTTACTTGGGTGTATGACAGCTAACTGTGCCCAAACTGATATCAGTATAAAAGACCTACGGGGTTACAGTTCATCTTACTCTGAATGGTCTTCACCATCTAAAGGTAAATCTTACACGATATATATCCAGTAGAGTAGATGAAATGTGATCTGCAATAACAGGTAGGTAGTTTAGTGTTGGTGTTGTCTGTCTTAGCTTCATAGTGTTGATAGATAGATAGATAGATAGATAGATAGATAGATAGATAGATAGATAGATAGATAGATAGATAGATAGATAGATAGATAGATAGATAAACATACATACATGTCACTACAGTCACTACAGTGATAAATTTCCCTTTTCTAGTTCTGGCCTGACCACAAAATAGATTATGTAGTCTAAGAACAAAACTTAACAAAAATAGAACTGCTTAGCAGTATAGAGTATTATAATATACAACCATGATTCCAAGAAAATTGGGATGCTGTGTAAAACATATAAAAACAGAATGCAATAATTTTCAAACAGACTTGTGTTCCTGAGCCCACGTACTAATATCCTTTATATAATCATGCGTTTCACAAAGTGATGAACCTGGAGGCCTTATGCTTGTGAACGACTGAGCCTTTCGAGGATGCCCCTTTCATACCCAGATGTGATATTGTCACTTGTTACAGATTAACTTGTTTATCTGTGGAGTGTTTTTTGAGAATTCCAAAATTTTTCCCAGTCCCTGTCCCAACTTGTTTGAAATGTGTTGCTTCCAACAAATTCAGAATAAACATATTTTACAAGAATCAATGAAGATGATGAGGTAAAACATTAAATATATTGTCTTTGTACTGTTTTCAGTTGAATATTTATGTCAAAATTGATGAGCAAATTGTCACATTCTGTTTTATTTATGTTGTAAACAGCATCCCACTTTTTTGGAATAGGGTTGTATCTCTGTGAAACCAGCCCCTGAGGGGTTTAACACATTCAGCATCAATAGCTTATGTTCAAGATATCGTAGGTATTTAAGATACAATAATTCCAACCTAAAAGGTTTCGTACTTTATGCTGAAAGTCCTGCCAAATGTCTTAATCCGTCCACCTTGCCTGTTTCTCAGATCAAACTGCCCATTCCTACCATGCTTCCATCAGAATCCTTGTTGAGGACAGACTCACTGTCCAGCACAGAGCCAGGACTTTCTGATGGATCACTGGGGTCAGCACCATCTCTGGGCCTGAGTCCTGGACCCAGCACCACCATGGACATCAGCAGAAATGAGTTGAACCAGACTCAAGACAAGATAATGAAGCATCAGCAGAAAGCTGGCGAGGTAAAGAGCACATTGGAAAAGCTTCACCAAAAATACTCAGAATGAATCGATCATCTCTTTATGGGCTTTTTATTATTTATTTATTTATTTTTCTGACAAATGCTAAACTTGTTTTTTAATTGTAATCATTCCAATTCCAAGTATAAAAATGTCAAAGGTTTGAAAGGATGATGAGTACCTCACATGAATTCAATACAGATTTTTCCCTGCAAATTTGAATGGACTGACACTGATGACCTGATCTTATTCAAAAAAGAACTTGGAGACCATATATTTTTGTAGAGCAGAAACTGCCACCTGTTATTGACGTAAAAGAGGCATTTATCCTTTTGTTAAAAGTAATCTGTTGTATCAGCAAGGAATAGCAGAGAAGGGAGTGAGAGTGGTGCAGGATATGTATGAGGGCAGACAGTGGTAGGTGTGTGGTAGGAATGACGGATGGGTTGAAGTTGGAGGTGGATTCAAGACAGAAAAGGAATCAAAAGCAGTCGGAGCAAAATGGAGTACAGTATATATGCATGAGTGAGACAGAGGACAGCAGAATGGTGAGGATGCAAGGAATACAAAGGTGGCTTAGTTTTAATATTTGGGGTTAACTGTTCAAAGTAACAGGGTGTGGAAGAGAGGTGAAGAGTTAGTGCAGGCAGGGTGGAGTGGGTGAAGAAGAGTGTCAAGGGTGATTTAAAACAGAAGGGTACCAGCAAGAGTGAAAGAGAAGGTTTACAAGATGGTAGTTAGAGCAGCTATATTGTATGCTTTGGAAGTGGTGGCACTATCGAGCTGGAGGTGGCAGAGGTCAAGATGCTAAGATTTTTCTTTGGAGTGGTGAGGATTAGAAGGACAGCGTAGGCCCAGAGAGGCGAGATTGAGATGGTTTGGACATTTGTGGAGGAGAGATAATGGGTATATCAGGAGAAGGATGCCAAAGAAGGTGGAGCTGCCAGGCAAGAGGAAAAAAGGAAGGCTAAAGAGGAAGTTTATGGATGTGTTCAGAGATGACATGCAAGTGGCTGGCACAACAGAGGAAGATGCAAAGAGATGGAAGCAAATGATCTATTGTGGGAACCCCTAACATGAGCAGCCAGGCGAAGAAGAAGTATAAGCTTATAAGTTGTGATTCTAAGTTTACTCCCCTTTTTAGTGTGCAGTCTGAAAGGGGGCAATAAAATGATGGACAACAAAATAAATATTTTCAATGTCAGTGATATCGAGGCACAATCAACATTTTCCGTTTAGATTACATTATTACATATTTACACATAGTCTTAGTAGATAAATGCATTCCTGATTTTATGTGACCTGCACAATGAAATCTTCAAGATAACAGGCATTTGTGAGCATCTTGAAAGGGATGACATTATATTGCTACTGATGTAAAGACAAAGGAAACTTTATACCTAACAATCTTAAAAGAATTTGCTTAATAGATTTTTGAAAGCTGTTTACTTTGATGTTAACACAGATGACATGGAAGAAAGAAACCGACGATCCACTGAATCCTGAAACCTGGGCTACTATGCAGAAACTCTCCAGTTCAGTAAGTTGTGTCACACTCAAAATGAGCCAGGAGCTTCACATATAACTCATACCTCATCCATTCAAAGTCAAGCCTCTGATAAAGAGAGAGCAACACATTCTGTGCCTTCTTCACCTATAGTGCCTATAGGTACTTATGCCAATACCTGTATAAAAAGGTACTACATTGCCTGGGTATTTGTTAAAACTAAAAGTAAGAAATTATATAGTGTTGTAGTGTCCAATGGAACAAAACACTGTATTTTCATTTTGTGATTTGAGGTTTGGAGAAAAAGAGGTTATAGTTGACTGACAGCCAGCTCTTTCTGACTGACAAAAGAGAGAGGAGAGAGATGGCTGTTACCAGGGCAGCTGTTGCCACGGTTACAAAATTTTTTAGTGCAGGAGCCTTGCTGCCACCTGCTGTCTGTTAAGTTTCATTACCTACAGTTTAGTGTACAGGTTCAGTATTAATTGATCTGTTTAAGGGGACATGTTAGAGTTGAGTGAAAGTAAAAATCTTTCACTTTTATTCCCACTCACAAATTTAAGATGAGAGATGTTCTTAAATTTAAGAGGTATTTCCAGAGGTTAAGAGTGGAGGTGAGCACACCAACTTTTGGAATGTCTGCACAATGCAACATCAATTATGATCAGAATCAGTCAGAATCAGAGCATTTTATTGATCCCTGAGGGGAAATTGGGTCAGTTGCAGTTGCTCCCCTTGTGGAACAGCAAAAAATAAAACAAAATAAATCAATCATAAACAATGAACAAAATGAAATATGTAAATGTAAATATGCAAACTATGTGTATTATGCTACAATAAATAACTACTGTCAGTCTAGAAATATATCTGTTGTGCAACATTCTACATTAACTAACAATAATAAAAACATCACTAAGTAAAATGTAACGATGAACAGTGTAGCAGATGTAGGGTAGATTGTAGTGTGGGTACATATGATTAATCATCATCACTTTAGGTGTAACAAAAATGTGTGGTGAAGTAATTCTTCATGCTCTTCTTGTTCTTACAATTTTAAACAGAAATCTGCCATTTGGGTGAAATAATATCATAACAGCTGATACTAGTAGTGAATCAACATAACAAATTATCTGCAACTATTTTGATTACTGATTAATCACAAATTAATTAGAAATTCATTTTTAAGCAAAAATGTCTGATGGTTCCTAGTCAAAGCACTTCTTATGTGATGATAAATTGAATATCTTAAGTTTTGAACTGTTGGCTTGACATAACAAGACATTTGATGATGTCATGTTGGATGTTTCACAATTTTCTGACATTTTATATACCAATTCACTAGTCAGTTACTTTAGAAATAAATCAGTTTAATTGATGAAGATAGTTTTACAGCCAAACATTTGTCCTCTGGAGTTGGTGGAGACCAAACCAAAACTGAAAGAAGGAATATTTGACATACTCATCATGAATTCATGCTTTGTGTCTGTTTGCTATCATATTCACCATAATCATAACTTTTAAGGTTAGAAAGACATGGTAACAGTTTGGTCTGCAGCCACCTTAAAAAATATCATCTGACTGACAAACCACTTATTACAGTGGAAAAGGAGAGACAACCTCATAAAGCATCAGTGATGAGATTCTGCTTTTTTGCAGGCTGATGAGAAGGTTTTCGACTTTAAACCTGGCTTCATGGCCTCTTTTTTGGACTTCCTGAAGACAGGCAAAAAACAGTCAGGCCTTGAGCTTGGACATGATGGAGGTGAGCAGGTAGCCCCAAATCCCTGTTCCTCTCTGAAAGGAGGGATCAGGCCCTTATCCCCGCCTCCCCCTCCTCTATCACCAACTCCCCCACAGCAGCCTACAGGAACATTCAGCGAAGGAGGGCAGGGCGAGGGGCCGGGCTTAGCTCTCAGCAGCTGCTCGAGTCCCTGCAAGCCTCTTGATGAGGAGTTAAAAAGGAACCTGGAGACGCTGCCCTCCTTCTCCTCTGATGAGGAGGACTCGGTCAGTAAGAATCAGGACCTGCAGAAGAGCATCTCATCTGCTATCTCTGCCCTCTATGACACCCCACACTCGTTGGCTGCTGCAATGGCTTCTGCCATCATCAAAGTCCCACCCACCTTGTCCACCCCCACTCCACAGGAGTCACCACTCAGCCCCCCTCTCCCTGCCATGCCTCCCCTCATCCCCAGTATGGAGAATGGAAAAGAGGAGGCCCTCACGTATAATCAACATCACATACAGGACAAGGAAGAACAAACAATGGTGTCCCCACCACAGTCGAATATAGAAAAAGCAAAGGAGAGGGAGATTGAGCAAGTAGGAGAAAAGGAGGAGGAGGGAGGAGGGAAGACTGCAGATAATGAAGAAATAATGAGAGATTCACAGGATCAACATCAAGGAACCATGGAAGAGCAGGGGGAAGAAGAAGAAAGGATGTCTGAAATGCAGGTTTTGGAGGTGCCTAATGTTAAAGGTAATGGATGTGTTTGCTCATATTTCTGTTTTCTGTTGTCTGTCTGCCACCTTGTATTTCTTTAAAACTGTCTTTAACAAGGAATATTACCCATGAGTCAGCATTTCTCCCTTTCAAAAATGGATTTGTTGAACTTGGAAATACTAATTTGACAAAATAATCTTAACCCATGGTCTAGTCACTAACTTTTCAAAGCTTTCAACTGCATTTTGATCAGCAAATGGAGTCACTCAGTTGTCATGGAATTGCTTTACCTTTCATAATGCAACCAAGCTATGGAACGTCAGTCATGTAATGCTTGTATATGGGGGAGAATTTAACCTCTGTCTCTGTTTAAAGATGTTCTCTGGTGTCATGTCATAATAATGTCCTCTTTGATTTTTCTCTGGTTGCTGACTGACTCCTTGTCAATGATTTTTGGTCCCTTCGTCATTGCCACTGTGATGCTTTAGGTTACATGTACATTACACATTTGTCGCTCATCCATACACTTTTCAGTCACACTTCAAATACCAGCTGAATGCACGTGGATCTCCTCTAGGAATAGCAGGTAGAACAAAGTTCAAGGAAGAGTTGAAAGCTACTTGTTTTTAAGTTTCATTGGGTCATGTGATGTCATCTGAACCAACTTCATGTCAACTGAGCCAACCACACCATTCACTGAATGGGCCAACAGAAAGCTAATGAGTGGACCTTTCTTCTATTGTTTTGAGTCCTGTACCGTAATCCTGTGTCACAAACACAACAAACCAACAAATGAAAATGTGACCTCAAAGTTATTTCCTGTGATTTTAAGAATTTGTAACAGTTAGAAGGTACCTTTCTCAATTGTTCCTCTCACCCTGTTTTTCAGATTCTCCATCAGGACCTGCATTTGCTCCTGCACTTCCATCACCATCACCGTCTATCTCCCCCTCGCCACCCACCTACTCTTCACCATCACCCCTCCCTCCCCTGTGTCTGTCCGTGCCCTCCCCACTGCCAATCCAGCAGGAAGAGGAAGAGGCGGATCTAACTTATCCTCTTTCTGAGCAGCAGCAGCCCTCCCTCCAACCGGCTCCAACTGCAGGCACCTCCCCACCCCCCTCCACCTCCCCTCCAGCCATTTTGTCCTCACCCCTCTCAAACCTTCCCCTGGGCCAGTCTATCCCTCCTCCGTCCACCACACCTCCCCCATCATCCTCTGATCAGGACCAAGAACCTGAAGTTGGGCAGCCTTCACCCTCCTCTTCCTCACCTTCTTCAACATCCTCTCCACCACCATCACCTCCAACCCCGGAAGAGGCCCCAGCATCCCAGCGTCTTACCTCCCTCCACCTGGCAAAGAAACAGACTGATGCTGCCATAGCTGGTGAGAGTGAGGAGGAGGACAGTGAGAGTGGAGGCGAGGGAATCTTTCGTGAGCGGGATGAGTTTGTGGTTCGAACTGAGGACATTGGGACTCTTAAGGTGAGTACCTCTTGCCTGCAGGAAGAATGTCTGGTGAATAAATAACTTACCATTAACACTATACACTGTGTGTGTTTGTCACCAGATGGCTTTGCAGACAGGCCGAGAACCCCCACCCATTTGGAGGGTGCAGAAAGCCTTGCTCCAGAAATTCAGCCCAGAGATTAAAGATGGTCAAAGGCAGTTCTGTGCAACCAGTAATGTGAGTTTTTCAGCAGACATACATTTAACTCCAGACTCCCGCAAATTCAATCAACACTAAATTACATAGTAGATTAGAGGTCAAACTGATCATTTGTTGTAGCCTGGCTCCAGACTTACCCACATCTATACATATACAGTATTCATGCTTTGTTTTCCCTGTCCTGAATCTGAAACACTGAAATGCAAGAAACCTGTAGAGCAGCAAAAGTATAAAACAAGGGTGCACACTGCTGTAGTATTTTCATAGAAAGAAGAAGGAAGAAGGAAGGGACTAAACACAGTATAGTATTTAAATTCTCAGAATTCAGATCATTCACTTTTTTGGACATTCAAGAGTATTATTTATATATTTTGATTGACTTTCATGTTGTGTAACGTAATTAGATTTTTCATATAGAATAATACTATTTGTCATTGTTATTCTTCATGTGTCCTCCCTCAGTATCTGGGTTACTTTGGTGATGCGAAAATGCGCTACCAGCGTCTGTATGTGAAGTTCTTGGAAAACATCAACAAAAAAGATTACGTCAGAGTGTGTTCTCGAAAGCCATGGCATAGGGCTGGTCAGGCTCTGAGGTAAGGCTGAGTTTGATTTTCTTGTTAAATGTATCTGATTGTCAGTCCAGCTATACTAAAACCACAGATCTGAACCAAATTCAGTCAGAAAAAAAGAATATATCAAATAAAATCAAATAACTAACTAGCTCCCTGGGCCCTCAGACATAGTAGCTTCAGTCACTCTGTGTCTTTTCACTTACTGATTGGCAGGCGCCAGTCACTACCTAAACAGCTGCCCACGATTCACAATCAAACCCCACCTCGAGTGGAGAGAGACGACAGAGAGAAGGAGAAACAGAAAGAGAGAGAGCTGAAGGAGCAAAGAGAAAAAGAACAAAGAGAGAGGGAGTACAGAGAGAAAGTAGAAAAGGAGCATAAGGAAAGAGAGAGGAGAGAGAAAGAGGAAAGAGAGCAAAAAGAAAAGGAGAAATGGGAGAGGGAGCAGAAAGAGAGGAACAGGAAAGAAATAGAGAGGGAAAAAGAGGACAGAGAGCGAAAAGAAAGGGAGTGTAGAGAAAAGGAGAAGGAAGTTGAATGGGGGAATGAGAGGGAGAGTGAAAGAGGAGAGAAGGAGCAGAAAGAGAAAGAGAAAAGAGACAAAGAGCTAAGAGACAGGGAGCGAGTGGAATATGAGAGGGAGCAAAAAGAGAGAGAGTTGAAAGAGAGAGACAGAAGGAGCCGGGAGCAAAGAGACAAGGAGAAACAGGATAGGGAGAGGAAAGAAGGGGAAAGACAAGAGAGAGAACAAAAAGAGAGGGAGAGACAGGAGAGGGAGAGGAAAGAGAGGGAGCAGAAAGAAAAGGAAAAAAAGCACAGGGATCAAAGTGACTGGGAGAGGCAGGAGAGAGAGCATAAAGAGAGCGAGAAACAAGAAAGGGAGAGAAGACATAAAGAGACAGACAAGAGAGAAAAAGAGCACAGAGAAAACGAGAAACAGGAGAGGGAGTGGAGAGGGAAGGAGCAAGAGCAGAAAGACAGAGAACGGAAGGAGAGGGATAAAGAGAGAGCAAGGGAGCAGAGAGAAAAGGATGGAAGAGAGAAGGAGAAAGATAAGGACAAACAAAAGGATCCAGACAAAGAGAAAAAAGAGAGAGAGGCACGAGAGAGGAGAGATGGCACAGTGGAGTTTGCAAGGTTGAAGGAGGATAAGAGAGCAGGAGTGAAGAAGATAGAGTGTCAGTCCAGAGCCAAGACTTCGAAGGACAATGCAGGGCCTCCTCCAAAGAAGAGGAAGAAGTGGCTGAAGGAGGTGCTATCCTCCTCCTCCTCCTCCTCCTCCGACTCTTCCCCACCCAGTGATGACGAAGGTCAGCTGGTCTGTGTGTGTGTGTGTGTGTGGTGTGTGTGAGGGTGCATGCATGGGTGCATGTGTGCGTCCATGTGTGTAGCACACATTGATTTGCTAATGACATATTAATATATACATTAATATTATTATTAATAATAATAATGCTAAGGCTTTTTGTTTTAGGTCTTGTGTGGGGTGGAGTTAACAGTCGAACCATGAGGGAGATGTTCAGGAGCTACGTGGAGATGCTGGTCAGCACAGCACTTGACCCTGATATGATCCAAGCACTGGAAGACACTGATGGTGAGCACTCAGAGGAACCCGATTGAAAGGCTTCAATGAAAGTGTGAATGAGTTGAGAATTGTAGCGACTTGTCCAGAAACACAATAATGGCCTTTTACTGTTGTCAGTTTGCTAGCTACCAAATCACCACACTGATTGGTTGGTTTTCTAGGACTACACTAGTGCTTTTGCAAAGCTAACAATTTTCAAAGGCATACTGCAGACTTTCAGATTGTTGAATGTATTTTCTCAGAAGTCACCTTGTTTAGTGTGATAGATTGTTGTTACGGTTGCTTGTAATGTACAGTGAGTGAAGAGGAAACTGAGGCTGAAGGTACACATAGCCATGCAATTACATAGTGTGGCATGATCATATGCATTTCCAGTATGCCTTAACAGCAAGCAGTAACCATGCTGTCCTGGAATATTATGTTCTGTTTGGAAGTCTGGCCAAATCATGAATCATGGACCAGAAAGAAACCAACATTTCTAAAAGTGTTTCACATTCAGTGTAAACGTGCATGTGATGAATGTCAAAATCCACCTCTAGGCGTGTACTTCAGAGGTTGAATATTTTGATTTAGATTGTTACGTTGGCCTTCAAATCTGGATGAGTGATAAGACCAAGACAGAAATCAGTTCAACCCTTGAAAGAGCATTTATTGAAACACCATGTGCAGGAGAGTAACAAAAGAAGCACAGCAACCTTATACCCTCCCACCAGTGGTGGAGGAAGTACTCAAGCACTGTAACTTAAAGGTCCAGTGTGTAGGATGTAGGGGATCCATTGGCAGAAATGGAATATGATAATCATAATTATATTTTAAATTTATGTCACAAGAATCATTGTGTTTTCGTTAGCTTAGAATGAGCCCTTTATTTGGGTCCTTGCAGAGAGGGCCTTTCACATTAGGTGGGTGGGTTAGGAGGGTGAGGTGTATTCAGGTGGTTACAATCTGCCACCTCACTACCAGTAAACCGCCAGTAAATCCTACACTGTCTCTTTATTTATTATTTTACTTTATGGTCCATAAAGTAAAATTATAAATAAAGAGACAAAAATGTGTTCTAATGTGAAATATCACATTACTTTTTTCTTGAGGGAAAACAAGGACAGAGAGCAAAACGAGTGGGAATGGTAAAATGGACTGTATATATGTAGCACTTTCCTAGTCTATTCTATGTGTCACCAGCTCATTATGGTCATTGACCATCCACACACACACACACACACACACACACACACACACACACACACACACCAATGGCACAGCATCGGAAGCAATTTGGGTTGTCAAAGGATACCTTGATATGTAGACTGCCGAGGCCAGGGATCTAACTACTGAACTTCTGATAAGTGGACAACAGCTCTACCTCCTGAACCACAGGAGGAAAGAGAGAAATACAATGGGAGAATGAAAGGGAGAATGAAAGAGGGGAGGAGCAGAAAGAGATGGAGACAAGACAGAAAAAAACAAATGGCCAGAGAGAGAAAGGAATGTGAGAGAGAGCATAAAGAGAGAGTTGAAATAGAGACATGCAAGGAACAGGGAGCAAAGAGAGAAGGAGAAACAGGATAGAGAATATAAAGAAAAGGAGCAGAAGGATCAAAGTGACAGGGGAGGCAGGAGAGAGCAAAAAGAGAGAGGAAGAAACAAGACAGGGAAAGGGAGAGACGAAATGAAGAGAGACAAAGGTGAGGGTAAGATACCTAACTGTGCTGAACTCCTCAATTTGTGGGCAGCCTGTTAGGAATGAGCTCCGATTTGTTGTCAAACCGTACATCTCTATAGTTACAAAACACTGGATATTTAACCTTATACCTTACTATGTGCATTTTCCTCTCACAATCCTCTCACTAACTTGGATTTTTTTTCCCATCTTTTAGCTTTTCCATAATTGTAATGTTAATGTTAATGTTAATATTGCTGGCAGAATTTATTGTTCAATTTCAAATTGTTTCAAAGTTAGAAAACAAACTATCAAGGTCTCAGTGAAGATTCTCCTGGTCATGGTTATCCAAGGAGGGTTGAATCAAGGGAAAACTGGACCTTTCATCCAAGATGCTTCTTCAGGTCTAATCGACTGGTGGGGATTCATGGTGGTGTTATCAAGGTCAATGTTACCACTTGGGTTGCTAGTGCTCCTCACTGTGTAACAACAGTAGTTGTCAACTCTCCTGGGAAGCATTGTAGGTGGGGAACAAGTGGTGTTGTAGACCTTCTCCTTGGTTGAGGGATAGTCTCTCTATTTCAAGGTTAATAGCCTCCTTCACTTCTCTTTCAAACCATCTGTCCTCCCTATCCACAATGTGTATGTTGTTTTCCTTGAATGAATGTCTCTTATCTTTCAGGTCGAGGTAAATTGCTGAGTCTTGAATTTGCCCCCCTGTTCTGAGCCATGCTTTTGTTAAATGCTGCAAGTTTGTGCATTTCTCACTACTGCATACATTAGAATGCTTTTCTTGTGTTTGGGTGTGTGGTCTTCTTTTCTTCACCACCCGCAGTGTTGGAAGAACACCAACATGTTGGAAGAACACCAACACTGTGGGTTTTGAAAAAAAGAACAAACACAACATCATCATTCCATACATGTCTGGAGTATCTGAGAAACTCTGGAGGATTTTCAGTAAACAGGGCATCCTTGTTTTTCCGAACACAGCTACAGACTAAAACAGAAAATTTTCCACCCAAAAGACTGCACACCCAAACACAAGAAAAACAAGCTATTGTATGCAGTCCAATGCAATGAGGAATGGACAGTATATTGGGAAAACTAAACAACCATGAAACAAATGCATGGCCCCAGTGAAGTCAGAACCTGATATGATTAAGTTTGTGTCTTAAGCAGTGGGAAGGTTTTTGGGCTTAAGAAACTACAGCATCTAGCCACTGAGAGGGAGGATGACATAGAAGAAGAGAAGACATTGATGAGGGTGACTTATTTGACAATTACAATGAACTTCATGTGTGTTCAACTTTGGCATTCTAGGCACATGTTCTGACTAAATTAGTCGTGATCACTGTCCAATTTTGAATCAGTTTGGAAGATCCATGGTGATGGAAACTGAATATAAAGTCAAAAATTTGACCTGTGCCCTGTGGAACAAATTTGAGGAAGGCACAGCAGCCACTCTAGGGGAAGTCAATAGTACTGATCCATTGCTCTGATCCATTTACATACAGTACAATCATTAAGTGCAATGATCTTCAGAGTGGCCTCAATGATAGTCCCTAATTGTGATACCCCAAAATTTGTATTATTGTTCATGGTGGAACAATGATGGTAACATCAAGGAAGAGAAAATAGACATGTTGAGACTTGAGAAAGCACCCTACTTGCATGTATTTGGGCATGCTCAAATGTTAACAACTCAAATGAAACTCAGCACCTCCAATTACATCTCAGTATTTTGCTGGAAAATAATGGATTTCCACTTTGTGTTCATGTTCAAATATCTTTAGATTTTATGTGATTCCCATGAGAGAGGGTAATATAGAGCATGAGTGAGTGAACTTTTTAAATGAAGAGGTGCAGGTGATATGCTTTTGCTATTGCAGTTAAGGTATTATTAAAGTGAAGAACAACCTTTACCATGCCAGCACAGTCATATTGAAAACCACCACTAAAATCACTTAATCTTCTTATACTGGTAACACCCTTTGCAGGTCTCTCATAATAATAGGCAGTGACAGTGGTTAAAATGTGACATTTATGTAAATGAGTGTTCTACTACTTTAACTCCTCAGATGAGTTGTACCTCCCACCCATGAGGAAAATTGATAGCCTGCTCAGTGAACAGAAGAAGAGATTGTTGAGGAGAGTCAACATGAGTGCTCAGCACCAGGTAAACCTACACATCCTTCTAGTTTGTTTGTTGGAAGTAATTATCAAGTGATAAATTTACAATAAGTACCTTGGTGTAGGTTTAAAACAAACAGAGACTGCAGATACATTTTTAAAAAAGGAGCTTCTTTCCCCCAACCATATTCCCACACCTGTAAGAAAACTAAACTTCAGCTGTATCTCATGCCTTTGACTGCATTCTGCTTTCCTTTCTTCAGGAGGCTTTACATATATTCCCCAAAATGACAGCAGACCCGTTGGAATCTGGAGCTGTCAAAGTTCAGCTTGGTGGGGAGGGTTACAATCGCAAAACGCTCAACTGGGTCAAGAGGACTATTCCTAAGCAACAGGTCAGAAGTAGCAAAGCTATAACATCATACTCTTTACTTCCTTTGTACATTGTACATGGTTGAGAGGAACCAGTCCTTGGTGGACAAAAACATGTTTAACAGATAAGATCCATGTTAAGCTGATGTCAGGTGGTAGTGATGATGATGATAGTAGTAGTCAGCTAGTTTTACAGTGTTGGGTTGGGTTTTTGCATCCTTGACATTAGTAGAAGGTATGTACAGTATGCAGGGAGCAGATGAACCAGAACGGCCCAGCAGGGGGAGGGTGATGAGCTGTAAGCATCCTTAGTGTTTGCATACAGTAAGCCCGATGTTCTGTCATCTTTGGTGTAGCTTTTAACATACTGGGTGAATGTTGGGAGTGTGGAGGACAGGGAAACGTGATTGAAGTCATCAGAGATGAGGAGGAGGGCCTGGGGGTGTGATGTCTACAGTTGTGAAACCACAGTGTGTAATAGTTTGCATGCTGCTGCTGCATCGGCTGATGGGCAAATGTACACAGTTATTGTGATGGCATGCAAGAATTCTCTCAGAAGATGATATGACCAAATGCTAACGGCTAACAGCTCAATGTCTCTGGTGCAGCGTTGCTCTTTTATACAGATGTGCCCTGGGTTACACCATCTGTTGTTCACAACATCACTCTTACCACTCTCCTTCGCTCTCCTGTCCGCTCTCCTGTCTGCTCTCAGCAGTTGAAAATTGTCCAGCACAACGTGCGAGTCCAGCGGGATCTCCATTAGTCACATTTCGGTGAAACACATGAGGCTACACTCCCGGTACTCCCTTTGCAGTCTGTTTAGTGCCGTTACCTCTTCCACCTTATTTGGGAGGGCAGCTGTGGCTCAGGAGGTAGAGCGGTCATCCACCAATCAGGAGGTCCGTGGTTTGATCCCTGGCCTTGGCAGTCCACTTGCCGAAGTATCCTTGGGCAAGATACTGAACCCCAAACTGCCCCCGATGCTGTGCCATTGCTGTGTGAATTCATATGTACGTCACTTTGGATAAAAGTGTCTGCCAAATGAGCAATTGTAATTGTAATCATAAACTCATGTTCCCCATAATAAGAGATGGTATGGATTTTTTGTCCCGGCACTTCGCCCCAGCTCTGTATCCCCTTCTCCTTCTTCTTATTTCCTTGGGGATCTCTGGTCTTTCCACTGGGAGTATGCTCATTTTGCGATCAGCTGTTCCCATGTGTTAACAGTGGACCAGAAGTTCAATGTATCTCCTGAAGTTGATTTAAGTAATCCACAAAGCAGAAAACAGCAAAGTTGTGCATTCATACATATGCAAGATCGACTGAGACTCGTGATGGAAAAACCATGAGAAAAACACAATACACTAATAGAAAGAAAAACGTCTGGAGCTGCTGTAACAAGCTGCCACTCGCACTGCGCCATCTTGAATATGTCGAATATGTTTTGAACTTCTTCATGATTTTAACATTCATATTAAGGATAAAATCAGCTTCAGATTATGTTGTAGCAAATGTAAATGTGAGAGTAGTTTTCCCAGAAGTGTCACTATGACATGACATGACATGACATGACATGACATGACATGACATGACATAGGCCTATTGTATGTGGCAGAGTGGAAAAAGAAATTTTATTCACATTAATGATTATTGCTGTAATAAATGTTGAAGAAGTTTGTGCAGATTTGGGAGGGAAACAGTATTGGAGTCTCTGTAACTTGGTTTTTATGGCAGAAGCCAGATCTAAAAGGGATCGTCCAAAAAAAAAAAAGGCTTTTGTGTATTATTAGATGTTGTCCTCTGTGGGTCACTCTCAATATATGAGGAGAGTGGCAGAGGTTAGAGATGTGGTTTATGGCATGGAGAAGCAGGTTATATGCACCACAGATCAAATTCCTTTCACCTCCACATTGGAGTGAAGTGAGAAAATGTGATTTGAGTAATAAAGCATATTTAAGACAAATTCCCTTTGATAATTTAGCTGGCGCTCCTTAAGTATAAAGAATGATCAAAGAGTTTTCTTCAGTGTTGCCTTTATTGTCAGAAGTACTTTTTTTCAAATGGTGGGGGAATAACTTGGGAGGAAAAAGCTAGAAAATGTTGGGAAAAATATCCTGTCTTTTTTCCCTCTCACAACCTTTCAGGATCTGAAGCTCTCAATTGAAACTTGCCGGATCTACAGTCTGTATCATTCCCTTCACCACTACAAGTATCACACCTTCCTGCATTGTAAAAAGGAGGTAAGAATGATGGCATAAATGCTAAAATGTATTAGGTCCAATTTTTTAACTTAATATTTTGCTCCAATATCCTGTCTGTGTTGTTGAGTATCATAAAATTCTAAAACTGGCAATGTTGCACATACTCTGCTCTTGAAAAGTGTTGATCACGTTTTTGGGTCCCACCTGCCACTGCAGTTAATAATTGCACTGAAGTTGACAAGATAACATATCACATCACCTTACCCCCAAGTAGAACGTAGTGACAACCTAGCACTCTCAATCTGGCTCACCAAGAAACAATCAGATATTAAAACAATCTGATATTACTGGAGATGATGGTTTGCACAACTCTACAGTACTGTAACTCTGTACAAAATCAGTTTTGCAACACTGTTGAATTTGGAATATTTCAGCTGTCTGTCAGAATTATGAACCAAACCAAAATATGATGTAATGTTTCACTGTAGTGTATACACACTACAGTGAAACATTACATCAGCGGTGCAAACAGATTTTTGCACAGTTTAGTATATACAGTGCATTTGGAAAGTATTCACACCCCTTCACTTTCCCCACATTTTGTTATGTTACATCCTTTTTCCAAAATTGATAAATTCCTTTTTTTGTCTCATCAATCTACACACAATACTCCATAATGACAAAGTGAAAAAGAAATTTTATTTATTTTATTTATTTTTATTAAAAATAAAAAAACTGAAATATCGCATGTACATAAGTATTCAGACCCTTTACTCTGTCCTTTGTTGAGGCACTTTTGGCAGTGATTACAGGCTGGGCTCAAGCTGGGCCACTCAAGGACATTCACAGACTTGTCCCGAAGCCACTCCGTCGTTGTCTTGGCTGTGTGCTTAGGGTCGTTGTCCTGTTGGAAGGTAAACCTTCGCCCCAGTCTGAGGTCCTGAACACTCTGGAGCAGGTTTTCATCAAGGATCTCTCTGTACTTTGCTCTGTTCATCTTTCCCTCGATCCTGACTAGTTTCCCAGTTCCTGCCACTGAAAAACATCCCCACATCATGATGCTGCCCCCACCATGCTTCACTGTAGGGATGATATGAGCCAGGTGATGAGAGGTGTCTGGTTTCCTCCAGGCCAAAGAGTTCAATCTTGGTTTCATCAGACCAGAGAATCTTGTTTCTCATGGTCTGAGAGTCCTTTAGGTGCCTTTTGGCAAACTCCACGCGAGCTGTCATGTGCCTTTTACTGAGTAGAGGCTTCCATCTTGCCACTCTACCATAAAGGCCTGATTAGTGGAGTGGTGCAGAGATGGTTGTCCTTCTTGTAGGTTCTCTCATCTCCACAGAGGAATGCTGGAGCTCTGTTAGAGTGAACATTGGGTTCTTTGTCACCTTCCTGACCAAGGCCCTTCTCCCCCGATTGCTCAGTTTGGCCGGATGGCCAGGAAGAGTCCTGGTGGTTCCAAACTTCTTCCATTTCCGAATGATGGAGACCACTGTGCTCTTCGGGACCTTCAATGCTGTGGAAATGTTTTGCACCCTTCCCCAGATCTGTGCCTCAATACAATCCTGTCTCGGAGGTCTACAGACAATACCTTTGACTTCATGGCTTGGTTTCTGCTCTGACATGCACTATCAACAGTGGGACCTTGTATATATAGGTGTGTGCCTTTCCAAATCATGTCCAGTCAGTTGAATTCACTGCAGGTGGACTCCAATCAAGTTGTAGAAACATCTCAAGGATGACCAGTGGAAACAGGATGCACCCAAGCTCAATTTTGAGTGTCATAGCAAAGGGTGTTAATACTTGTGTACATGTGATATTTCAGTTTTTTATTTTTAATAAATTTGCAAAAATTTCTAAAAAATCTTTTTCACTTTGTCATTATGGGGTATTGCTTGTAGATTGAAGAGACAAAAAAAGGAATTTAATCAATTTTGGAAAAAGGCTTTAACATAACAAAATGTGGGGGAAGTGAAGGGGTGTGAATGCTTTCTGAATGCACTGTATCTCGCTATCTCTCTCTCTCTCTCTCTCTCTCTATATATATATATATATATATATATATATATACGTGTGTGTGTGTGTGTGTGTGTGTGTGTGTGTGTGTGTGTGTGTGTGCATATATCTATCTACCTGTCTAATACAGTGTGTTTGATGCACTCCTGTGCATTAACAATTGGTAATTCAGACACACCTGTCAATCATTCACTGGAGACATAGTATGTTATTTTGTGAAACATGATGTCAGTTATACATATTGGTCAACCATGCCGCTTCTCTTAGAGTTCTCCAAGATCTTTCAAAAAAGTGTCTGCAGCTTTCTGAAATGTTCTCCAGAGGCATCTCTTCATTAGGAACTTTTAGCACCATCTGGGAGGACATCTAGTGGTAATATAAAATCCTTTGTGAATATGTCCCTTGACCTGTAACAGGCCAGCAGTCCTTTACTGGCCTGGGAGTGGCCCAAAGTAGAGAGGAGAAGGGTGGTAAAAAATTCAAAATAAAAGGTCCACTGTTATGGATGCAAGGAAGGGGAGGTCCCAGAATGCAGAGAGAGTTTCAACGGTTTTATTGATAAAAATTAACAACAACCAAAAATCACCATCAGGGAAAAATGCAGCGCAGACAAGCAAAAAAACAAATGTCACCGCTGGAGGAAAAAACTCAGCAACCAAAAATAAAGAGAACAAAAAAATCACCATTAGGGAAGAATCAACAAAACTCATGTGAGAAAACCAAAGCTTGATTAGTGAGGATTAGAGTCAGGTGTGTCTAGAAGCAGCTCGCTTCAGAGGAGATCGGCCCTGCCCCTGCCACAATCCAGCCCTGCAGAGAAACAGGAGCAGAACCAGAGCAGACAAAAAACAGACTTCACAACTACACAAGTACTTTTAAAGCATGCTTACAGTAGCCCACCATAACAGTCCTAGGATTCACCTCAGCTTTAACATTAGCAGTTTACAGGTCACCTAGCCTTAGCAGCATGAGCTCAATCACTCCTTAAGTCCCCGTGAATCCCCTGGTGACCTTACTCACTCCCACTGTCATGACAATACCTCATTCTGATTGGCTTGTCATATTTCTGCTACCAACCAGTAAAAGTTAGTAATGTGATAGTTTGCCTGACAAATTATAGTAAAAATGTCTTCTTATGTGTTATGTCTTATTCATGACCATTTACTGCATGAACTGCGCAAAACAACCCTAATGTACTATGAATAGGAATTTGATATGTGAAAATTTCATCCCCTGACTATGTTTTTTCCTCTCACCCACTACACAAAAATATTCTTATGTTTTAGCTATAAGCCAGTTGTTACAGCCTTGCATCTTTTGCTCTCCTTGTTTAGTTTTCTCTAGAGCTGCATTGTGGCCATTTTGCTGTATGTAACTGACCTGTTGTTTCCTGACCAGACGGACAGTATTGAGCAGGCAGCGGAGGACCCTGGCCAAGAAGAGGTAGTGCAGCAGTGCATGGCAAACCAGGGCTGGCTGGAGAGCCTGTTTACCTCCTTCATGGAGTTGCTTAGCCTCAGTGCCAAGGCCTGAAGGATGACCACAGCCCCAGTCACCAAACTCACAAATCTACCTGCAGTGTTAAGTAGGTGGAGGCAGCCAGAGTTTGGGAAACAAGAGAATTGCACTAGAAACATTGTATGGATGCTTGTAGTGCGTTGACTAGCAAGGACAGCTACCATTGGTTTGTTCATGGGAGTTTAACATTTAAAGTATTTGATTTATTACTAAGTCCATTTTAAAGTACCTCTTGATTTTCAAGAAACCTGATAGAGGATAGTTAACTATATCAATTTGATGGATTTTCCTCCAAATTCAAAGAAAGGGAGGGAGGAGGGACCACAGGATGATTTGGTCAACACTACAACAGTGATTTTTGTCAAGACCTACTGAGTATTGACAGACACAGACACAAGCTGTCTCTAAATGTGTTTTGACAACCATGTTTTTTTTTTTTTTTTTTATAATTTATAGGCCTTCAAGGACATTTCTAAAAAAGACTGTGTTGGTCTTTGATGGGATTGCTATTATTTTTGACAAATGTTTTAAGGGGGGATACATAAAATGGCCCACCTGCAATTTTTTGCTTCTATCAGACCACCGGAGGTAAAACTAGAGTTCAGTGAGACAGAAGTGAGTAAAATAACTATAATCTCTTGTTTCTATCTGCCTCAGTTAGAAAGCAGTGATGATTGAGGAGAAATGTATTTAAAACTAAGCTATGTTATTTCTGTTTGTGTCAAAAGACAATGAGAGGATTTAATGCCCAGAAAGATTTGGAAAGAAAAAATAAAGCACGACTTTCTTTGAGGAAGTGTAAGTCGAAATGATCCAAAAGCATAAATGTCAGTGTTTAATGTTAGTCATTTTTATCTGTTTGTTGTTGATGGATATTTCCTATTATTTGACCTCTCAGAGGATATTCTTGCAGAGCAATTTTCTTGTTTTGATGTGTAAATATTGTACAGCTATTTCATTCTCTAGTTCCCAGTTGCTCTTCTGTACATGAAATTCCTGTATTTGACGAAATAAAAACTGTTCAAATGACAAATGTGATGATGAATAAACCACCTCTGCTCAAGTCATTTCACTAAAGTATGAACAATGCATGAGCAAGTGGATTTGAGCTGCTACAGAGGCACCGCACAAAAGATCCAGAAGGTAGGTTCACCAATCAGCTTTATTGCCATACAACACAGAATTGTACGATGAAATGCAATTGTTAATTACCTTCCAGTTTTTCTTTGTTAAGAGATGTAACCAGGGAATAGCTTACTTTTATATGCATGGGAAACCTAGCTCATAAATCTTAAAGGGCCATGGTGGGACTTCCAGTAATGTAATCTTCCAGTAATCTTCTCGTAATTCTGCACACAATTCATATTATACATATCCTAATCAGCATGAAGTCCAATCATAGTAAACAGTTTTGTTTTTCTTTAATATGGTTACAATGCTGTAGCATAGTGTATCCTATCCCTTGCAACTGCTTTATTCTCTTCAGTCAAAGGCATGTAGGGGAAGGGCAATGAGCCGCTTTAAAGTCAAAAGTATTAATTAAATCTCCTGTTGTCTTACTGTAAAGGATCAAAAATTACCTGTCCACAATAACATTTTTTTAACTTGAAATTTCATAACTTTTCCTGTACTGACCACACCATAAGGGAAAGTGAATCACTACCTGTACTACAGAAAAACAAAAAGTTTTGGATAAACAGGCAGTAAGCTAAAGCACTGTTAGTCTTCCCCTTGTCACATTTAAGTGATTTAAGTGATTGCATGGTAAGTGGGATATAATCTTAAATGTTACCAAAATTATTCGAGTATGTGTGTGCTGCAATGGTAGCATAGGAACCCATTAAAAAAAAAAAAAAAAAAAAAAAAATTCTCTTCTAATGTTCAGGAGTGTAAGGACAAGAAAGAGCCCCTTGGCTCTCTGTCTGTCTCTATTTTTCTTTTCTCTTTTTTTTTTTTGGAAACAAAAACCACTTGCTTTTTGGGACCACTATCATTTTCTGTTACTGATATACTTGTTTTATAATTAAAAACAAACAACAAAAACTCTCACTGTATACTATTTGGTGTATAGTGTTTTATTTGTAGATTAAGTGACTGTTCAGAGAGACAAGTTCAGAGTCTGAGAGCTAATCAGTTTACAACAATTTGCTTTAGATTCCACACTCTTATACTTGATGTTTTGCCTCATCACTTAGTTTGCTGGAAAGCAACTTCACACAAATGATATTATACATGCCGACATTATAAGCATGGTACATTTATTATTTACAGATTTTCTTACCCACCAATGGTTTCAGTCACTGCATCTCCTGACAGAACACCACGTTTAAATTTCACCCTTCCATTGTTGAAACAGAGCACCTAATATATTTCTAGCCAGAACAGGACAGGAGAACAGGTTAGCAGACTGCAACTTTTTTGATTGCTTCTCTAGCATAGAAATCCTGTGAGTGTGTGTGTTTTGATTTTTGAATACTGATTTTAATGTATATCAAATTCAGAATTAGAATCAACTTTATTGGAATTTGACTCAGATTTAAACATTGCACCTCAATGAGGACAAAAGACAAACAAAAAAAGACTGAACAATAAGTTAAGAAGTGCCAAATGTAAAAAATACAATAAACAATATATACAATGAAATTTACAATGTGCAGTTATTCATATTGACAATGAATGGTGAATGTACACATTAAAGACTGTGTGTTATCAGATGGACAGTCAGTACATACTGCACTCTGCAATGCAGAGTATGAATGAGGTGTGTTTACGATGATCTGTGAGATAAAATTGGAATTTTGTCAGTGGAATTAAATCTACACAGATAAACTTAAAGTGAAATTAAAGTACTCTTGCATTAAATTGGCCCAAGGAGTTCTGGTCACTTTTGCTACGGTGCAAGCTTGTGGGGAAGGCTCAGGAGGTCTGCGCCAGTCTATCTACTGAGGAGAGTCTTGATTATAAAATGCTAAAAAAAAAAAAAAAAAAGACTGTGTTGCAGGCTTATGAGCTTGTTCCTGAAGCTTATCGACAAAAATTTAGAAACAGTGATAAAACTGCCAGCCAGATGTATGTCGAGTTTACGAGCGACAAGAGTGTATTATTTGATAAGTGGTGCCAAGCATCTAATGTCAAAACTCTGGAGGAGATGAGAGAATTGATTCTGTTGGAAGAATTTAAGAATGTCTCCCTGAGCGAATCATTGGCTATTTAAACGAGCAGAAGGTGTCATCAGTAACTAATGCAGCCACGCTGGCTGACAAGTTTATTCTAACACATAAAAGTGTTTTTTTTATGCCGACACCTCGCGTTTCAAATGTAAAGCTGGAGCGCCGAAACCAGTCCCCAAAGCTTGCACGTAAAAGCATCTCACCAACCGCGGGTGAGAGCCGTGAATGTTTTTATTGTCATGAGCCAGGACATCTCATTGCTGTCTGTCCCGGTCTGATAAAAAAAGAGTGTAAAAGCTCCGTCATCTGTTGTTTTAATTAAAACTGAACCGGTCTTCACAATGAGTATGACAGAAACTGTCAGGGAGAAAGATGAGGTCGATGAAGATTTTAGGCCGTTTAGTTCCCAGGGTGTTGTTTCCTTGGGGGATAATGAAATGCCACTGCCTGTCACTATCTTAAGAAAAACAGTCATGTATTCTCAGTCACATTCTACCCTTTTCATCACAGTCCTACTGTGGCTTTGACATTTTAGTGTGAGGAGTAAAAATGAGTGCGGTGCGTGCGCCTCTACACTTCGTTCAGTTGAATTCCAACTTGTCGGGAAAATTTAAGATTGCCGTGCGTCCTAGGTTTCCAATAGCCGGTGTTGATTTTATTCTGGGTAACGATTTGGCCGGAGGAAAAGTGTTTCCTCTGCCCGAAGTCGTAGACAACCCTGTTACTGATGCGTCTGCCTGCTGTCCTGCATCTGTCTCTGTGCCAAGTGTGTTCCCTGTGTGCGCAATTACGCGCCCAGACTTGTAAAATGGGTGAAGTTGTGGATTTGTCTGATTCGTTTCTGGCTACATTAGATGAGAGTGAACCCTCCTCTTTAGTGTCTCCCACCAATGAAAGTGAGAAGAATGCGTTAAGAGTTAGCGAGTTTGAGTGTTCTCCAGCGAGACAAGAAAAATGCTGATTGATGCTCAGAGAAATGACCCATCTCTAATGTTGTGTCTGTCCTCTGTAGTAGCCACGGAGGGAAATGAACAACTGTTGTTTTTTCTAGATAATGATGTTTTGATGAGATGGGGTCTGTGTATTTCTAGACCACCAGATATTAGCACTTTTCTTTAGGCCCTTTATTGTACACTGGATATGATATGTAAAGAATATGAAATGTATGGGGATTTCAACATTCATCTTCTAAAAAGTGAATTGCTACCTGTGGTAGACTTTCTTAATGTATTTTATTCAAAGGGTGAGATAAATGTCGTTAACCAAGTGGTAGTGCCAAAGGACTACCGGCCGCAAGTGCTTAGTCTCGCACATGACTCCAGCTTAGCTGGACACCTTGGTGTTAAGGAAACTTATCATCGCATGCTGCGCAATTTCTATTGGCCCGGGTTAAAAACCGATGTAGCGAAATACTGCCGCTCCTGTCACACCTGTCAAGTTGCGGGGAAGCCCAATCAACCTGTTCTACCAGCCCCCCTGCATCCGATCCCTGTGCTCGGGGAGCCGTTTGAACGGGTGCTGGTAGATTGTGTGGGCCTGGTCCCAAAAACTAAATCTGGCCATCAGTACATTTTGACTTTAATGTGTGCTGCGACTTGGTATCCCGAGGCCATCCCAATGCGCACTCTGAAAGCTAAACCTGTGGTGAAAGCGCTCACCAAATTATTTTCCACTTTTGGCCTTCCTAAATTTGTTCAAACTGACCAGGGCACAAATTTCATGTCCAAGGTATTTGCACAAGTGATGACAGAGCCGCAAGAGGAAAATCAATCACAGATTGACAAGAAGGATAGTGAGAATGGTAGAAAAAGAACCAAGGATAACTGCCAAAGAGGTACAAGCTGAACTCCAAGGTGAAGGTACGTCAGTTTCTGATCACACCATCCATCGTGTTTTGACTGAAAGTGGGCTTCGTGGAAGAAGACTCCACTTTTGAAAGAAAATCATAAAAAAGCCAGACTGGAATTTGCTAAAATGCGTATGGACAAGCCACAATCCTTCTGGGAGAATGTCCTTTGGACAGATAAATCAAAACTGGAACTTTTTGGCAAGTCACATCAGCTCTATGTTCACAGATGAAAAAATGAAGCTTTCAAAGAAAAGAACACCATACCTACAGTGAATCATGGAGGAGGCTCGGTTATGTTTTGGGGCTGCTTTGCTGCGTCTGGCACAGGGTGGCTTGAGTCTGTGCAGGGCACAATGAAATCTATCAAGACTATCAAGGTATTCTGGAGCGAAGCATACTGCCCAGTGTCAGAAAGCTTGGTCTCAGTCACAGGTCATGGGTCCTCCAACAAGATAATGATCCAAAACACACAGCTAAAAACACCCAAGAATGGATAATAACAAAACATTGGACTATTCTGAAGTAGCCTTCTATGAGTCCTGATCTGAATCCTAGTGAACAGCTTTGGAAAGAGCTGAAACTTACAGTCTGGAGAAGGCACCCATCAAACCTGAGACAGCTGCAGGCATGGATCAAGATGGCAGGGGCCCCTGGGCACAAATTCTTGGAGGGTCCCCAGAAGACAAACACACATGAACCTCCATCAGCTCCATCTCTCTCCTCCTCAGCTCTGTCTCTCCTCCTCAGCTCCATCTCTCCTCCTCAGCTCTGTCTTTTTCGTTTTCTGGGAATAAAAAAGGATGCAAATGGCACTGGTCAACTTTACTAAAAGCCTAAATCTGATGGATATAGAAAATGAATGTAATATAGGTTGTCCACACACCGTCATCAGCTCCATTTCTCCTCTTCATCTCCATCTCTCTCCTACTCAGCTCTGTCTCTCTCCTACTCAGCTCTGTCTCTCTCCTCCTCAGCTCTGTCTCTCCTTCTCAGCTCCATCTCTCTCCTCCTTAGCTCCACCTCTCTCCTCCTCAGCTCTGTCTCTCCTTTTCATCTGCCTCTCCTCCACAGCTCCGTCTCTCTTCCTCAGCTCCATCTCTCCTCCTCAGCTCTGTCTCTCTTCCTCAGCTCCATCTCTCCTCCTCAGCTCTGTCTCTCCTCCTTAGCTCCACCTCTCTCCTCCTCATCTCCATCTCTCTCCTCTCTCTACAGTGATTTTGGAGGAGACTTGTTTGCTCTGCACAAAGCATCTGAACTGTATAATTTCATCTGCCAGGTTCTGATCTTAATCAGAAGGGTATAAGGCACAGAGTGCATCAGCCTGTTTATGAACAGTGGGCAAATCATCAGATTCCAAGATCAGTAGAATCCCAAATCTGTCAGTGATGTCCCTGTATGCCTCCATTCTGTGGGCTAAACAGCTGCTTAGCTTGTCAATGATGACATTGAAAGTTTCTGTTTCATATCGGTCCCGGCCTTTCAGTGTTACCTCATGCTCTGTAGATTCATCTGGAAGTGCTTTGTGCCTCTTGACCCTCTGTAGTTCATCACGATATGACTGGCACACACCAGGAACGCTCTTTGCAGCTCTTTCAAAATGGTGAAATTGGTCTTGCAGTGATACAACCCATGATCTCAAAGACTCTAACAGATGAATGGCTGTCATCAGATCCAGGTCAGCTGGATGATGACAGATGAAATGCTCTGAAGTACATCTCTTATTTGTGCATAATTTCTACAGAGTGCCCTAGATGCATCGGCATGGCAACTCCAACGTGTTGATGATAGTGATTTCAATGTCATGTCTACCTTGATCTCTGCATTATTGAAAAATCTTTTCCATCTTTGAGTGGAACCTGCACAAAAGGCATATAGGGACTGCATGAGGTCAAAAAAATGACTTGCATCTTGACAACTGCCTTCAATACTGTTGACTAGGGTTGGACATCATTTGGATTTTAACGATTCTGATTCTGATTCCGATTCTCAATTTCGATTCCTATTCTAAACGATTCTCGATTCCGATTCTTTGAGGTGCAGGTCAACAGGTCACAGCTTATTTCACAGGAGAGGATTTTCAACGGCTGTACCGAAGCAGCTAACAGGCCTGCAACTTTTTTTTTTCTCGTTTGAAGTGTGTGTGTGTGTGTGTGCGTGTGTGTGTGTGTGTGTGTGTGTGTGTGTGTGTGTGTGTGCGTGCGTGCGTATGTGGGCCCACAATAAGTAATACGAAATTGCATTTACTGTTTGAGCATTAACTAGCTGCATTGTTTGGACATTTATGCTCGGATGTTAAGTGTCATATAAATAAGGTTTTGCATATTTTTGATACTCAGTTGGTCTAACTTGTTTCTGAGACTGGCTTATTTCAAAGAGCGGTGAATACTTTAAGGAGCACCTAAGGTGATCATTTTGGACTTGGGTTTTTTTATTTGATTTTTATATAACAATTTTAACGTGTGTTCCTGCTTGAGTAAAGTTTGAGTTTGAGTAAAGTTTTACTCCTGTTCACTTTTAAATGTTGTCTGGGGTCAGTTAATTTTAATGTTATAAGCAAGTGTGTGAAGTTTGTTTGAAACAGTCAGAGGAGAGGTGTAACTAAGTTCATATCAGGTAGACCTTCGGGTAGTTACCTTAAACTAACACCAAACCCAATCACCCCATCAGTCTGGTCAAAGTGATTTCTCCCATTTTCGGGAGTGACAGTGGTGGGGTGCTACTGGTGTATATGTGTATGTATGTATATAAGTATATGTATAAAATTAGCTGTATAGTGTTATTGTACTCTGTTCTGATTTAGATATTTGTAAAGGCATTCTACTATATGTATGTGTAGCATGAAATGGCTAGAACCTACATTTCACAATGCAACCCTGTGTTGTAAAATGACACATAAATGAACCCTGATACCTTGATCATGTTCTGACTAGAGATTGACCGATACGGATTTTTCAGAGCCAATACCGATACCGATTATTAATAATCAAGCAAAACCAATAGCCAATATTTAGAACCGATATTTGTTTGCAGCAAAAATGAAAATTTTGGTGTCAAAATTTAGAGTAACACACCTGGGATTAGAATGAATACAGTATACTGTTTGTTTGTTTTGTGTACACTGAAAAAAAGACCTTAACTTTTGTAAAATAATTGAAATGCCTTTAAGTTTAATTCTTTTTTTAAACAAAAAGTTATGATTAATGATTCCCTTCCCTTTCCATTCCATTCCATTCCATTCCATTCCATTCCATTCCATCTTTTCCCGCTTCATCCAGGGCCGGGTTGCAGGGGGAGCAGCCTGGGCAGGGACGCCCAAACTTCCCTCTCCCTGGACACTTCCCCCAGCTCCTCCGGGGGGATCCCAAGGCGTTCCCAGGCCAGCCGAGCGACATAGTCGTGCCAGCGTGTCCTGGGTCTTCCTCGGGGCCTCCTCCCGGAGGGACATGCCTGGAACACCTCCCTTGGGAGGCGTCCACGGGGCATCCGATAGAGATGCCCGAGCCACCTCAGCTGACTCCTCTCGATGTGGAGGAGCAGCGACGCTACTCTGAGCTCCTCCCGGGTGACAGAGCTCCTCACCCTATCTCTAAGGGAGCGCCCTGGCACCCTGCGGAGGAAACTCATTTCAGTCGCTTGTATCCGGGACCTCGTTCTTTCAGTCATGACCCAAAGTTCGTGACCATAGGTAAGGGTAGGAACGTAGATTGACCGGTAAATCGAGAGCTTCACCTTTCAGCTCAGCTCCTTCTTCACCACGACAGACCGGTACAGCGACCGCATAACTGCTGCCGCTGCACCGATCCACCTGTCAATCTCACGCTCCATCCTTCCCTCACTCGTGAACAGGATCCCAAGATACTTAAACTCCTCCACTTGAGGCAGAAACTCTCCCCCAACCTGGAGGGAGCAAGCCACCTTTTTCCGGTCGAGAACCATGGCCTCGGACTTGGAGGTGCTGACTCTCATCCCAGCTGCTTCACACTCGGCTGCGTGCATGCCCCAGTGCATGCTGAAGGTCCTGGCTCGAGGGAGCAAACAAGGCAACATCATCCGCAAAAAGCAGAGATGAAATCTGCTGGCTCCCGAACTGAACCCCCTCCGGGCTCCCCTTCCCTTTCCCTTAATGATAAGAGCAAACCAATAAAGAGGGTGGCAGGAACCTTGGCTCACTACATTTATTTGATAGCTTTAGTAGTTACTTTTTAGATTAAATTTTTACATAAAACAGCATAATGAGTAAATAAATATTAAACTTTTAGGGGTTCCCAGAGTTTTTCACTTATAGTTCCTTATTTATTATTATTTTTTTTAAATATTTAGAGAAATAAAGGCATATTCTGACTCTCAGAACAGTAGGCTAGACTCTTGTGCTTAGAACTGTATGTGGTATTACATAAATAAGAATAAGGCACTTAGCAACTGTAAATGCAAACAATAAAGCCTTCGTTACACACGTGAGTTGTAGACGCGACTGTAAATTTATTGAACACACTGAGAATAATCTCCTCGACGTGCTCTCTGCCTGACTCATATCCCTGGACTTTGCGAGTGACAGGCAAAAAGATGATCATTTAACACCAGTAGCTAAGTTGCTGCACCATAGTGTAGTGAGAGCATGAGCGCAGAGGGAGAGGCGACTGTAAACAAACAAGGACACGTTAGCGTGTAGTACTGTTAAACTTATAGGCTATAATCACCTCTGGTGTTGTTTATTTATAAATCAGGAGCCGCCCCACGGGCTGAGACACGTTAGGAGATTTATTATTCTAATGTAATGGTAACCGAAAGGGCCTATATTATTATTGTGCGTCTGGCCACAGCCATAAAGCAGTTGTGGCAATTATAATGTAGCGGTGGGTCATCATGAAATACGCCTTGTTGAAGTTGTGAACAGTTTCATCTCCAGAGACAAACAGCAGAATTCAGCAGGTATTCCTCCCTTATAATTGCTATAGTCCACCTACCGGTATGTCCTTATGTCTTCTTCTTCTTTTTTTTTTTTTTTTTAATTAAGTAAGGAGCTTCAGGTCACGTTCACTTGGTTCCATCAGTCGTATGCTTGACGTGATTAGGCAAGTAGGTCGGTGAAATGTCAACTCTGGGCTTGCATGTTATCACTGAAATTGATCATAAGGTTGTGGTATTTTTAAAACTTCATCATACAGGGTTTTTATTGCAACTTCGACTGACTGTTGCCTTATCTCTGCTGGATCACCGGAGCAGTCATCTGCTTCTCCTTGTCTGTGGCACTCAGTGAGGGCTGTGGGCGGGACATTGTTACACAGCCATGAGTGGTGACTTCAGGCGGACAGACGGCTGCATCAGAGCCAAAGGAGCGTGTTTTAAAATACATTAATTAATTCTATTGGTTATCGGTGGAAAAAACGGCCGATGCCGATTATCGAAAAAATGCCGAATAATAGGCCGATAATTGGTCGATCCCTAGTTCTGACCTCATTTTTCTTATTGCATGCACTATGTGCTTTCCTGCTTGTGTTGAGGACATTTGTGCAGTGATCACCAAGCATTTGACATTTACCGTTGACAGATGACTCCTGTTTGTGGGGGCATTCTTCATCTAGCTCAGCTACAGTACATCATTTACAGTACATCGCTACATATGAAGAGTGCAGGTTGTAGTGTAGGTGGCCAGAATAAATCCAGGGCTTAGAAGGTGAAGGAGGGAGGGGAGATGTGGAGACAGAAGAGACAGATTATGCAGTTCTATCTGAGAGGTTAAGGAGAAGCTGCCAGAGGCTTGTGTATCCACTTCTCTTAAAAACACCAACAGGTAAGTGCAGAAACTCCTGGTCACTGCATAGTGCTGCTGTTCTAACTCTGAGGTGCTATTGTATGTAATTACAATAAAAACTTTGATTTCATTACCAGCAGTTTTCTATCGTGTATGTTGTAAAAAATCAACCAAAAACTCTAAGTGTGACAATTAAGAAAATTAGAAATTGAAAACCATTGAATTTGATGAGTTTCATTCTCTTTTATGGAATTTGACATTTTTTCAAACTTTATTGTGGCAAGTTTTTATCCAAAGTGGTATGATGTAATTTAAATGCACGGTGTATATACGTGTCATAGGAGACTTTGAATATACTTATTTTCATTATACATATTTTCCAAGGAGCCTTTATTTTTTACACAGCTGACAGCTGACTCAAGTTTTGTATATGAATTTGATGTATCTGTTTTGCTAATTAGTTTTTCACATGAATAATTGGGCAGAATGAAAAAACGTTCCATTTCTAAGCACTGGACTGTCTTTTTTCCTTTTTTTTTTTTTTTTTTTTTTTGCTGGTTGGGCTGCAGCATGCAGCCAGACATAGAGAGGATCATCGAGGGCATCATCCAAGGTGACCAGGACACTGTCCAGCTCCTACTGGGCAGCTACAACACCCAGGTCACTGATTTATAACTATGGCTACTGTATCAAGTCTAACTAGAAATATACATTTTTGTAACCATGTAAACAGCCTGATATAGTAGCATAACCTCTGATTAACTACTGTAATGCTTAACTGTGGACAAGACTTTAACAATCCTGTTTTCATTAACTTCCTGTCAAACCCCTAATCTCTTTTTGTTGGAAGTGTAAGATTTTCTTTTTAGATGATAACACTAAAGATAACTGTTTTGCACTATTATTTGCACTACAATGCACTATTGTTGACCACATTCTGCATATTTCCCTGCTAAAATATGTTGAATGATTTCAGTGGCATTTGTACTCTGTGTTGCTCCACCAATGTGGACACACGCTGCTGCCTGTACCACCCTTCCCCTGTTCTCCCTCTTAATCTCTCTGGCATAAAGCTACACTTTGCACCTTGAGTCAACTGGACTCCCATTCTCTGTATTAATGTTGTCCAATTCAAGAGGCATTGCCCCTCACGACCACTCACTTTATGTTCTATGTTGTATGTCAGCTCTAATAATGGTGTGTCCACAGTAAGTATGCATATAAAGTCTGCATATTGAATTTGCATGATTTTTATGTGTACTATTACACCACTATTGCAATAATATTGAGCTGTTGCCCACCATCTTCCTAATCCTCTGCTCTGTTTCTCCACAGTATGCAGAGTGCTTCTTTTTCAACTCTGAGTTGCATGAGAGAAAAAAGGTCAGTACACAAAGCATTTAACTTTCAGCTAGTATGTCTTTTCCCTCTCTACTTTCTCTTAATCTGTTCCATCACTCAATGTATCATTATCCATTGTCTCTGTATTTTCTTTTACCATATTTTCTTCTACTCCAACCTTTTCCCTGCCAAATCTTACTCCTTACTTCTAAGCTTTTTCAGTGTCCATCCTTTCAGAATCCCAGCTGATCCTGATGCTTTCATCCTGTTCCAGTTATATCAGTATCAACTTTTCATTGTATTAAAAATACTAATCCCCATATGTGAGCACATTTTAACATGTCTTACTTACTGTTTCAAGATACACTCATTTTTGATCAGTATAAAAATTATGGTATTTAAACAATAATCAAACCTGAGCTTAGTCACAGCATGTCAGGCCCAGACTCACACAGGACTCAGACGCAGAGGATGTCAGTGAGCAGACTTTATTATATCGAGATACCTCAATGCAGAGCAAACAAAGAGGGCTATGAAAACTGAACTATGAAAACTCGCGACTATGGAGAAAACAAAAAACACTCCCAAGGAGGAAACTATCCAATACGCCTATCTATCAAATTTATCACAAATCAAAATCACTCTTTAAGAGGGAAACCAAAACGGCTACAAAACATTAAACTAAAGACACTCCAAATGGAGGTAGAGCGATCAAGAGAAAGAAAGACAGAACAAAAAACTCTCCTAAAAAATGGAGGCTAGACTAAACACTACTAGAACTAGATGAACAAAAAAATCACTCCCAAGGGAGGCTAATCAAGAAAGCAAATGACTCTAATAACTATGAATTCAAGACTTGACTACAAAAATTACAACCAAAATCACTCTCACCGAGGAATCAAGACAAACAAGATACAAACTGTGGCTGTGGACAATGATGCAGGCTTTGGTGATCGGACACGAGACGAAACACTTCGGCACAAGACAAAGGGAAACGCAGACTATTTAAACACATGAGGGTAATGGGGAACAGGTGGACACAATCAGGAATCAGGGATGACAAACAGGTGACACAGGAGGAAGGGCAAGTGACCTGAAACGAGAGGAGAGTTAGACTTTCAAAATAATACAGGAAATGACAAGACAATAACCCAAGACAGGACGACCTCACCGCAGTGTGACACAGCAGGAGTTACATCATTTAGTACATTTGAGTTTTCATCAGTCAGTCTCAGTGTCAGTGAGAGGGAAAGCCTGTAGAGCATCATTAGCAGCTCCACAAGCTTGCGATATTCATAACACGCTACAGTTAGTGTTGTCAATCGATTAATTTATTTAATCCCGATTAATCTCATGAATGTCATAGTTAACTCGTGATTAATCGCAAATTAATCGCACATTTTTATCTATTCTAAATGTCCCTTGAATTATCATTTTAATACTCTTATCAACATGGAAAAGGCTTGGATAGACTTGCTTTGTGCATATGTTTTTTATTGAAAACAACAACGTGTAGTGTTATATTTCACACTAACATTCTCACTTTGAGCAGTGATTCACATTTGAAGCAAAATCTCACACAATTTAACACTGTCAATAAACAGATGACAAAAAAGTAAATACTTGGTTAAAAAAACGCCCCTTCAACAACCCTCTCTACGGGATCAAAACAGGGTGATACAAGATAAAGTTACAAAGTGCACATCATTGTAAACTAGGACTCAGCCTATAGTGCAGTTAAACCATGGCTTAAACTTTCCTTTCTTAAGTTTCCTTTGAACATAATAGCATCCATATGCCTCTGTCGAAAGCCATCCATTGTCGCCTGGTTTTGACAAGGAGGCGGCGGAGAATTCGCATTAGTGTGTTTGGCCATCAAGTGGTATTTCAGACTGGATGTGCTACGGTGTTAACTCAGTTCACACCGACAATACACACAGATAACTTTGGTCTTGTCAGTCGACCCATCTGGTAACTTTTTGAAACTAAACTTTCCATTCAGAATCTTGTTCGCATCCATTTCGGCGTTTCGCGCTTGACATCCACACAAACTGGTAGCCTACTCTTTCACAGCTAGCGAGCAGACAAGACCAAACACGCGCGTGGGGCGTGCCTATTGTTTTGTTTCTGGTTTACAACAGGATCCGGTAGTTTTTCTTAAGTTACTTACAGTGGCCACATCTTATAAAAAACTACAAGTTCACTAGGTCACAAAGAGCGTTAATCTCGCGATAAAAAAAATGACGCAGTTAAAATTGATTTGCGTTAATGCGTTAATAACACGATATTTTTGACAGCACTAGCTAGTGTATGAACATTTTGTTAACTACTGATCCCACACCAGTGAAATTAAGAAGAAACAGACAGCAGTAACATCAAGAATGAAAAGATGTGGAAAAAGAATACGCTAAAAAAGATACAAATCTTTAAAAAAAAAAAAAAAACTATGTTTAACTTGGATATTTGAATTGCACATTGAATATTTATTTCTCCAACTTTGTGTTTTCTGAATAGACACATTCCAGCAAAACAAAAACACAATGAAAAGTACTACAGCACACACATATGCACACAGTCTTATTATTATATGTACAGATCATATTTTAAAGTAAGGCAAATTGACAATAATTGTGAGTTCAGTATCACTCCCATTTTCAGGATACTCAAAGATCTCCACTTGAAACTGAATGAGGCATAAAAGGCAAACCAGCAGAAAGCTTGTCTGCAGACAGTCTATATGCAATATGTTAAATGACTCCTGTGCTTAATAGACAGTATTGGTTGACAAATTTCAATAAAAAACACCTAGACCAAATTCATATTGCAGAATGAAGATTGTCTTTGGTCATCCAAAAATAAGACATAATATACAATGCGATTTTATGTGCCTTGTGGAGATTTAAGTATGCTAGATGTTTAGTTTGGACCTTTGCCATTGCCAAAGTGAGGAACAAGGTAAACCAGCTGTTGTGTCACAGATGAACAAGGAATTGAACCCAAATGCAGACTAGCAATGGCTGAGTTCGTGAAGTTCAATAAATTACAGAAGGGTGAGTGCAGGTGGGGGTCAAAACCAAAGTAATAATCCGTAGTCCAAAATCCAAACAAAGCAAGCAGCAGACCAAAAATTCTAAAACATTCAAAGTCCAGGGGAAACAGAGCAAAAATCCAAAATATCAGAAACACTGGGGAAACACTCACAAAGGCAACAACACTTGACACAAGTTGTACAAAGACAATTGAGAACTAAAGAGAAAAACATGCGCTTAAATACACAGGGGAGGGAAGCCTACAACTGTTACTGTAACTGTTACAAGTTTGTTTTGTGGATACTTGTCAAACAGTTCACTATACATTAAGGGGCAGCATACAGTGACTAATATTTCACATGTCATGTGTGAGAAAATCATATGTGCAAATATGATCTCCAAGAGAACAAAAGATGTCCAAGCTATCGCATCTAGATCTACCTGTGCTGCCATCACCATAAACTGATGTTTTGTAAGTTGATGCTGGAGAGAGATGGTCACCTCGTTTCCATTTACACTACATGCTAGATACAGAATGTAAAAGATTCGTATTGTATTGCACTGACTATTTCGGTTGTGGCTAGTGAAGCTGTTAACTCGCCATCCTGGATAAGAATCAAGGACAATAAGATTCTCTGCCATTTAGTTGGACTGATGGGTGAAACCCAAATGATTTTTAACAGCAGTGTCTTAACATAGTTTGTTTCCAGCTACTCTGCTCTGGCTCCTCTAATGTCCCACTTCCATCTGAAACTTCATTGCTCTCTAATGCTTGGATGTCAATACTTTTTAATGCATGCATTTCTGTCACTATTCATGGACAAACTGACTGCAGCAACGGCAATTGGAAGAGGTAAATATGTCAAGAGGAGATTGAGAGAGAGAGAGAGAGAGAGAGAGAGAGAGATACAAAGAGAGAAATGAGCTGATTATGACTTCACACTCTATTACAGTAATCTGTAAAAGGGCTTAGAATGCTTAGTCACTGTGTGTGTGTGTGTGTGTGTGTGTGTGTGTGTGTGTGTGTGAGTGTGTTTCAACATCAATTTTCTAATCATGTCTAGCTGTATGTTCTAAAGCTGCTTGGATACTTCATGACTCAGCATGTTTACCTACACCTTGCAGATATCCCTAAGCCACACTAACCTTGTGTAGCAAACCTGTCTTCCTGGTTGAATTTATCAATTTACAATAAAGCTTTTTTACCACAACGAGCAATGGTATGCTTAGAGAAAAAAGGGTGCAAAATTTTATGAAAAGCACACTATCATGCGTAAGGCTTGTGCTGCAGCCAGTGGCATGGGCTACATTTCACTTGTAGAGGGAAGAATAGATTCAATTAAATACGAGTAAATTCTGCAATCCAGCATCACACTGTCTGTAAAAAAGCTGAATATGAAAAGAAGATGGCTTCTACAACAGGATAACAATCTTAAACACACCTCAAAATCCTCAATGGACAGGCAAGCTGAAAGTTTTGTAGTGGCCTTCACAGTCCCTGGACGTAAACATCCTCAAAAATCCATGGATAGACCTCAAAACAGCAGTGCATGTAAGATGGCCCAAGATCTCATAGAACTCATCTCACCTTAACCCTTTGACAGGAAAAATAGGCAAAAATCTAAGAGCTGAAAGACTCCCAGCTGGCTACAAATCTTTACAAGCTATGATACTTGCCATAGGGGGTGTTACGATGTACTGATCATGCAGGGTGCACAAACTTCTTCAGGCCCTTTTCCATTTTTGTTATTTTTAAACTGTAAAAGGTGGAAATAACAAATGAATCTTGTTTGAAATACTCAAGAAATGTGTGAAATTTTGACAAATCAATGCACCATTTATAAAATATACCTTTGTGTGTATGTTGCAACGAACATTTTTTGCAGTTACTTGTGCTAACTCTCTCTTTTGGTTGATCAGTTCAGGAAGAACAAAGTGAGAGAATATGCACCCAACTCTGATTCTGATATTGACTCGGACAATGATGAAACTGATCTTCTTCTCCGACAGGTAGGGCAATGATTCTATATATGTCTATGTGTTTTACGCATGTGCATTAGAAGCTTCACAACTGATTATGTCACCATTATATAGTCACCAGGTGTCTGAAGTAACTGTAGTACATGAACAGATATGCATCTACTAAAATAATGTATCATTCCATGAAACTGTGTGCAGGAGTCTATTTTGCTGCGTGGGTTCCTATTGTCTCATTGACCAGATTTGTCAGAAATTGATACTGGTCATGTGAAAAACATTTTCCAGTTAGATTTTCCAAAATAGACTTTATTCTGAATTATCATTTTCCAAATAGGTCATGTGGGATATGTCGATTTTATTTGGTTTTTTAGAGTATTCTTTGGATATATGTACAGCGTCTTCAGGTATGCGGCTCAGTTGAGGTTTTACCACACTTTAAGACACACAGCCTCTTGCGTGTTTATGGCCAGCTGTGTTCTCTTCTGTTTTCCAAGCCAGTTTATGAAACCACGCCCACTTTCATATGACAAATGCCTTGATGGCAGCAACCCTGCACTACTCAGCAGCTCTCAACTTTGCAGTGTCTAAATGGTTTAAAGAGTTATTGTCAGTGCAAACCACACAATTCTAGTTCCACAAGCACTCCCTGAACCTTTCACTCATAGCCCAGTTCATGCCGAGGAACTCCAATTTCACTGACCTGTAGTTCTTAGCAGGGTGTAGGCAACTGGCCTTACTTAGCCATCTTGTTCCTGAGAGAGGACTGCACCCAAGCCATTGTGACTGGCATCAACCTCAATGATCAAGGGGAGAGGAAAGTTAGCAAAGGCAAAGATGGGTGTACTCACTAACCAAGCGTGGTGGAACTAGCAAGTGCACAGTATCAGCCTGATTCTGAACTCTGGAGCTTTGTGCAGTACAACGCAAAAGGACAAATACTTACAAGCTCCACTGTTTGGCCTACCCTCATGTTCCCATCTAACAGCCTCAGCACAAACATCAAGCAACAAAAGCCCAGGGTCAACACAGACCAGTCATTTCAGCCCTACAAAAAGCAGAATCATAAACATTTTTGATAAAGTGGTCATGTGGTAGGATAACAAAATTAGACGTTGTACCAGGGCACAAGTGACAACATTCTCCATAAGACAATATAGAGCATGCAAGTATTCTTGCAAGGATTCTCCCTCCAGTTCTTTTCTTGAAAAGGAAGGAGCAAGGAGACATAACATCTCAAACAGCCATATAACTTGTGCAGAATAGTTAAAATGTTCTCTGAGTCCTCTAGCTCAGCCGGGAATCTCATCCTTAGCTTCACCGTCTTGATGGTCAAAAATAAAATATGCCTGGTCAAGGGGTCCCAAGTGTCTAGCTCTGTAGCTAGCTTGTACCTCTTACACCCACTCATCTACAGTGATATCATGAGCACCTCTGAGGAGAGGACATTTTCTTTCCCTGGGCAGATAGAATAGGCGTTCAGGGGGAACAGGATTATTAACAGTGGGCAGTTAAGGTGCTAGGTCTTAGATGTGTGTCTGACCTTTCTTGTAAAAGATGGTCCTTTTTTCCCTGGAGCTGTCTCATATGCTCCCTCAGGACTTCCTTAGATATGGCTGTTGAGCACAGCCACTAGGCATCTCATGCTAGAAGTTAACAGCCAGGTGAACCTCAGATCCCTCGTAGATGCTGTTTTGCTTTAACAAACAAAAACAAAACAAAACAAACAAACAAACAAAAAAGCTCATTTGATTAAAACCTATTAAATGAGCAACTCGAATTGAAACACATGTCTCTGACTATAGATCCTGCCAACAATGCCAATTATTGTAACTGGGCCAAAATGGTGCTCAGTTAAATTTGAGTTAAGGGTAAATACTGACAAAACCACCTTGGGACGAAGAGTGAAGTTAAAAATCACAGATTCACTGTTAACAATTCAATTCAATTCAATTCAATTTTATTTGTATAGCGCCAAATCACAACAAAAGTTGTCTCAGGACACTTTCCATATAGACCTGGTACAGGCCGAGCTCTTTTATCTACAGAGACCCAACAATTCCCTCATGAGCAAGCACCTTGCAACAGTGGTGAGGAAAAACTTCCTTTTAACAGGCAGAAACCTCAGGCAGAACCAGGCTCTGGGTGGGCGGCCATCTGCCTCGACTGGTTGGGTGAGAGAGGGAGAGTGAGAGAGAGAGTGAGACAGACAGAGAGAGACAGACAGAAATGCTGTCAGAGAGAGAGAGAGAGAGAGAGAAGAGAGAGACAGACAGAAATGCAGTCAGAGAGAGAGAGAGACAGACAGACAGAGAGAGACAGACAGACATGCAGTCACAGTAACAGTGACAGTGGATGTAATAACAGTAGTAGCAGTTGCAGTGGATGTCAGGCAGAGCCATGGCAGGAGACGTAGCTGTAATCCACAATCCAGATTCAGCCACTATCCATGGGAACCTGCGAGACGACAAAGCACAGAGACTCCGGGGAAGGAGCTAAATTAGTACCACGCCGTGGTAGGACATGAAAGCGTGCAGATGGAGAGGGAGAGAGGGACAGAGGAGCTCGGTGTATCTTTGGAGGTCCCCCGACAGTCTAGTGCTATAGCAGCATAACTAGGGGCTGGTCCAGGATAAGCCTGAGCCAACCCTAACTATAGGCTTTATCAAAAAGGAAAGTTTTAAGCCTACTCTTAAATGTAGAGACAGTGTCTGCCTCCCGGACTGGAAGATGGTTCCAGAGGAGAGGAGCTTGATAGCTAAATGCTCTGGCTCCTGTTCTGCTTTTGGAGACTTTAGGAACCATAAGCATGCCTGCATTCTGGGAACGCAGTGTTCGAGTGGGGTAATAAGGTACTGTGAGCTCTTTAAGATAAGAAGGTGCCTGGCCATTTATGGCTTTGTAAGTAAGGAGGAATTCTTAAATTCTATTCTAAACTTTACAGGGAGCCAGTGCAGAGTTGCTAAATTCTAACATTATAACAATTATATTCCTTTAACCTGGACTTCAATCAGTACCAAGCGGACACTCATGCTGGGTATCTTAATGAGCCCCACACACGCATGGGAGCAGCAAAGTATGGAGCATCTGTTTGGATATTTACAACTTAATCAGATGTTTCAACACAAAGTGCACCACATACCTCAAACAGAGGGAATCTGTATCCCAGCAGCAGGGACGAATGGCACAATGCAGCAGCTGAAAAAGAAAGTGGGAGGTTTACTACCACAGGCATGTGCAGGCATATGCATGGCTGCATGTAAATGGAAATATTAGTGGACTATTACATTCATTAGACATGCAAACAGCTTGTTAGAAACATTGTCCTTTCTCGATTGAGCCAAATTTTTAAATAATTTTATGCATTTAAATGTAGTCATTGACTAGTTGATTTTTTCAATTTTTTTCACTGTCTTTTCTTTCATTTTACATCTTTTCTTTTTCAAGTTATTTCCTCTGAACTTTCATCACTGTAACATGTCCCTTTTTACTAAATGTTCCTCCAGCGTCTGGCCACAGCCCTGCTGTGCTTCATCAGTCATCACCTACAACCGGCAGTGTTACGGGATTGCCTGCATACACTTCGTATCTTGTCCCGCGACCGGAGGGCCCTAGGGCCCATGGTCACTGATAATGCCCTTTTCACCTTGGCACACCTGGCAGGCATCAGTTTACTGCAGACATGCCCACAGCAGGAGCATGAAAAAGCTGAAGATCAGTCAGCCACAACACACAGCCAGATCCACAAAAGAGGAGATGCAGATGCTGCATCATTATCTGTTAGCTCTGTGCTTTCATTTTCTACTCCTGTGGAGGTAGCTGGTGCCGCCACCACAAATGGCTCAGTTTATCATTGCTTTAAGTGGAGAGGTGATAGAGGTCATGTGGTGCTTGCCCGTGGGAAGAAGGACACCAGGCAAGAGAACTGTGAAGAGGAAGAAAAGGAGGAGGATGGAGAAATATGTAGGAAGGAAGCCATGAAAGTCTTGTGTAATATCATCTACAACAGCCCCAAGGCACAGGAGAGGGCCAGCGTGCTAAGGTGACACTTTTTAAATTGGTAGACTTATAGACTTATCCATAAAATGTAAAATAATGAGAATTATGATCATAATTGAGGTTTATGACAATTGAAACACTTGTAGGCCTTGTAGCTTTTGCAGCCCCATGCCAGCAAGTGCAACAGGGTTGAGTTTTGACAACTAGTTCCATTTTGAATCCAGTTCCTGGTGGCAAAATACCTGGAGCTCTGATGCACAAAAAAAGAAAAACAAAACAAAAACTGACCAAACCTTTTATCTGCTTTCACTTGTTTTTATTAGATTTGTGTAGAAAACTTTGAGGTAGTTTCTCATTTTCAGCTGGTGCTGACCATCAGTTTCATCAGTCCATCACTTTGATCTGTAAAATTACACATCACCACCAGCAGATTATACCAACTGCAATGAATTATTGGTTAATTGTTTCTTAATTAATTAATTATTATTAATTATTTTTTGGTAAAAGTAAAAAATAAAAACTCTTTGAATATTGTTTGATTAATGTGCTCTCTGCAGGCTGTCTGCCAAACATTGATTGATGGAAAAGAAAGATACTATAGTACTATAGTATAGTACTATAATGTACAATTTCGAGTGAACTTAGTGTTTTTGTAATTCAACAAGATCAACAATGCATAACTAGAAGTGGCTATTTTTTGACTGTTAAAATCTAATATTTATATAATATTCTTTTATATGATAATATGTAAGAAATTTTGAAATGCATAAAAAATTACATTCAAATACATTCAAATGGTTTCGGTCAATTTAACTTGATGCCAAGCAACTTCTTTAGCTTTTAGGTATCACATATGAATAACAGCTTTTAACCAATGAACTTCACATCCTTTTTGAGCCTTTACTAGAACTGTGAAGAACCAATTCTTGGGCACTTCTTGAGCAGTCTGACATTGAATGGCATTAGTTAACTGTGTGACATTTTGCCATACAGACTTCATCGCTGTATATTGACTGATACTATGATGAGTAGAGAATGATGGTTTACATTATAGGTAACCCAAAATTTTCCATGAATGCAAATATTCCTTTAATTATTTGTTTATTTTAGTATAATATTGGTGTTTTATTACAGCACAAATGTAAATATAATTAATCATGCTCTGTTACTGCTGACCAACCCCTAGCCTCACTTTTCTTTTCATTACTTTGTCCAAGGAAGGCTTATGCAAGGTCTGTGGGAGAGTCTGAAGCAGGGAATCTGTAACAGGGTGCAGTCGGGTGGCCAGTTTTACAAACTGAGACTGCTTTTCTTGCTGACAGCTCTGCGGCCTGAGCTCAGGGTGCAGCTACGGCAGGTAAAATGCTTTCAAATCTATGGAAGGTCAGAGTTGATGCCTATTTCCATCAGGATAACATGCCACACAGCTACAAAACTAAAAATAATCTCAGATTACTTTCTTGAACATGACACTGAATTTACTGTACACAAATTACCTCCACAGTCACCAGATCTCGATACAATAGAGCACCTTTGGGATGTAGTGGAACAGATTCACACTTTGAAGTGCAGCCAACATACCTAAAGCAACTGCAAATGCTATAATATCAATATGGAACGTTTCCAGCACCTTGTTGAAGCTATGACATGAGGAATTATGGCAGTTTTGAAGCCAAAAGGGGGTCCAACTGGTTACTAGCAAGGTGTACCTAACAACGTGACTAGTGAGTGTATTTGGTATTGCTTTTTTGTGACAGAATCATAATTTTGTGGTCCTGAAAATCCAAACTGATAATCATATTTCCCAAACTTTCTTGTGGTCAGTAGATGTATTAGTCATCTATGATCACTGGATACATGTCAATCTCTGGCAGTTTTGCTAGTACTCATGCTTGACAAAAAAAAAAAAAACATAATTATAATAGTCTACTGCAGCATATAATCACCAAATTAGACAAAAGACATTGTATTATTCCTATAATATTATGATGGGGCCTATGGTTTTTCTCGTGGTACTCAACGGTTAGTTTACAATATATTAACCTTAAAACAAATGTTCTGCAAAGCATAGATTATTACTAGATTACAATCTTAAAGAACATTACAAGGGCCTGAAGATTTACCAATTACTTCTTGATCAGATAAGATAAGCCTTTAATGAGGAAATAAACTCTTTGGATTAAATCTGAGGTTACAAGTATTCAATCCAACATCAGCAAGGTCACAAAAACGTAAATTTTCTTCCTTAGAAACATAGCTAAAGTACGACCATTTATGAATCAAAAAAATGCTGGCCAATTTATTCCAGCCTTTATTTCAAGGTGACATGATTACTATGACGCACTATTTACTAAAACAAAACAAGAAAAAAAAAAAAAAAGAAAAACAGAGACACTTCAGCTCATCAGAAACTCTGCAGCTTGTCTCATAAGCTTTGTGTATCAGCTAGAATTGATATGAAGGACCTCCTCCTTATATACAAAGCCCTTAATGGGTTATGATCAAGCTACACTGCTAATTTTCTTGTGCATTATTTGCCTTCAACAACATTTATGATCTGCTATTGGTTTATTGCAGGTCCCCAGCAACAGCCAAAAGAAAATCAGTGGTGCAGCCTTTGTCAGTCAAGCCCCAAAGCTATGAAACACACAACCAATCGAAGCCAATCAGAAGCCAGGTTGCTAAATATTTTTAAAAAAAAGGCAAAAGTCTTAATACTAATAAGAAGTACTATTACTACTACTATTATGTATTATTGTTCTTATTTTCATTTATGTATTTATTTTTATGTGATCAGAATAATTTCACCAAAATCTCTACGGGCCTCTGTACAGACTAGTCTATCAGACGAGTTTCCTCTATCATACAATAATAATAAATAATAAGTCACAAAAGGGTCAATAAATGATGAAAAGCATGCCTTGATACAATTGCAGATTGCACGACTTTTTCTCAGATCAAAAAATGTTCTTTTCTTAGTCTCATACATCAGTGGTTTACATCTTCCTCTGTGCTAAGTGTTTATTTATTTATTTTTTGCCTGCATCAGGAGCGTGGAGTGTCAGTGCTGACCAAAGCCCTTGAGCAGTGCCTGACTGTGAGGTGTGGTGGTGGATATGAGGTGCTTGGTGACAGCACAGCTCCTCCCATCTCCAAGGAGATGTCCCAGGAGATCATTGAGATCCTCAAGATACTCTTCAACATCATTCACATGCTCTACAGGCAGGAACCAGATGAGGTGACCCCTTGAACACACAAATCAGCTGTGCAAACAATTTTAGCTGAACTCATCATTCAATCATGGTTTGCTGGTTGCATTCATTTCCTGTCTGTGGTACTATTGCATGTATAAGCAGCTTCACCTCCATGTCCTTAGCTGAATCAAAAAACAAATGTAACACAAACTTCTATTGTGATTTGGCGCTATACAAATAAGATTAATTGAATTAAACTGTTTACACCCTGAGACAGTTGGTAGATTTGGCAATTTACTTTCTTCTTACAGAATTTAAAAGATGCTTTAATCACATAATTTCATGCATAGTGGCTTTAAATCACACTACAATGCATACCATCCTACTGTAGCTGCAAATATACAGCTATACCTTAGCCCCAGTATGAACCCAAATATACAGTCATGGAAAAAATTATTAAACCACCCTTGTTTTCCTCAATTTCTTGTTCATTTTAATGCCTGATACCACTAAAGGTATATTACTTGAAGAATACATTGAACACGGCAAAAAATGCAGCTGATTCCATAATACTTATGTCCTATTTGGCATGCTTAAGCTTAATTGTATTCCCAGGGTATATAAGAGACCATTTCATGTCATGAGCAGCACTGCACATGCAAAGGCCTTGAGTGGTTTCCTGCTCACATTCAAGCTGTAGCACAACTCAGAAGTTGTCAGCTCTCACATGATGCCTAAAACAAAAGAACCATGTGGAGCCACAAAGACAGCCATCTTGGCACTGCTGGAAATTGGCACGAGTGAGAGACAGGTAGCCAAAAAACTGAAGATCTCCAACACAGCCTTTCATTACACCAAAAAGCAAGCCGGACATGGTACTGCCAAATTGCTAGCTGGTTGAGGCAGGAGACGTCTTTCTACCCCACGCGAGGACCGTGCACTCATCCGTTCCTGTGTCAGGAATCGTCAGCAGACCTCTAGGCACCTTAAAAATGAGTGGGCACTGTCGAGAAGTGTGACTTGTTCAGCAAGGACAGTTCGAAACCGACTTCTTGAAGCTGGTCTGAAGTCACACAGGGCATGGAAGAAGTCCTTCATCAACGAAAGGCAGAGGAAGGCCCAGTTACTCTTTGCTAGGGATCACAAGGATTGGACTGTTGATGAATGGGCTAAGGTTCTCTTCAGTGATAAATCCAATTATGAGTTGATGCCCACTCCAGCCAACTTATTGGTTAGGAAGAAGCCTGGAGAAGCCTAAAAACCAGACTGTCTTGCCCCTACAGTAAAACATGGGGGTGGATCGGTGATGATCTGGGGTTGTTTCAGTATGGGTGGAACAGAGCAAATGCAGTTGTGTGAAGGGCGAATGAACCAGGTCACGTACAGGGCTACTCTTGAAAACAGTCTTCTTCCATCAGCTGATAAACTCTTTCCTGCCTCGAATGACTGGATTTTCCAACAAGACAATGCCCCTTGCCACAAGTCAGTTAAAGCCTGGATGGAGAACCAGATCATTCGAACCATGCCTTGGCCTGCTCAATCACCAGATCTAAATCCAATTGAAAACCTGTGGAACACCATCAAACTCAAAATGGAGAATCACAAGCCCAAAAACAAAGCAAATTTGTTTGAATTTTTGCAACAGGAATGGGCTGCTGTGACAGCAGAACAATGTCAGAAGCTGGTGGAGAGCATGCCAAGACGCATGGTTGCAGTCATCAAAAACAGTGGTTATGCAATCAAGTACTAACTCCTGTGTGTATCATGTGACTAACAGACAGAAAAGAAAACATGGGATGCCTAAAAGCACTGTTTTTGGCAGTACAATGCCATAGCTATTGATGTAAGAACTTAAGTGATTTTGGTTATTATCGAGAAAACCATGGGAAATGGCTAGATATCAGCTCTTAAATTAAACTCTTATGAGCTATTTTTGTTGTTATCATTATGTTTGTCCAAAGAAATGTACCTTTAGTTGTACCAGGCGTTAAAATGAACAAGAAATTGAAGAAAACAAGGGTGGTCTAATAATTTTTTCCATGAATGTACCATTATTATCAACCCATTCTCACTCCCACCTCCTCTAATAGAGTCAGTTGGTCAGGATCCCCTAGTGTCACAATTTAAGGCACTGGATACCCCTTTTGTGTCATTTTTTAATGGGCAGGGTAGTGCAATACAATTACAAATACAATTAGTCATTTGGCAGCCCATTTCTGAAGACAGCCCATTCTCACTCCCAAATGATATAGTATAAAGAGTGACAAAAACTCACATTTGGAGGAAGGTTGGGTAGCTGGATGGGTCAAACACAGTACTTTCACTCAGAAGATGGGGTGCCAGTCCCATGTGATACCAAAAGAAATGTTTTTTTTGAAAGTAAAGTAACATTATGTACATTACTTAATGAATGTAAGCAACACACATAACAAACATACTTTAAGCCAAACCATGATAGTAGTAGTTTTGCTACTACTGTGCCCTCTCCAAACATGTTGGCCAAGAGAGTTCTGGTTTGTTTTTTCACTTTGGAATTACTACTCTCACTGGGACACAGTACCGATGTGCAGCGCATTGTTTACTCCAGAGATCAGCTGATCGCGCTGAGGCCGGCCGCCTTGTCGGTCAGAACATCAGAGATCCCTGCTGAAATCTGGAGAAAAACACACAGAGGATGCAGAGGAGGACAGAAACAGTAGAGGAAAACTGCTGGGTCGAGACAACAGAGGCTTATTGAGAAGAAAAGATATAAGCCGTGTCTCCCCTCTCTCATCATGGGCAACGTGAGGTCGCTGGCAAATAAGGCGGACGAGCTAGCAGCACTCGCCAGGAGTCAGAGGGAGTACCGGGAGTGCAGTCTGATGTGTTTTTTTGGAGACATGATTGCATCAGGACATACCCGACAACAATGTCTCCATCAGTGGCTTTCAGACTGTTCGGGCCGACCGGGATTGGACCCAGAGCGGTAAGCATAAAGGAGGGGGGCTCGCCGTTCTAGTCAACAACCGATGGTGTAATCCTGGTCACATTACCATCAAGGAACGTATATTTGTTGCCCGGACATTGAACTGTTGGCTGTTGCACTCAGGCCATATTATTTGCCCATGGAATTTTCACATGCCATCGTCGTTGCTGTTTACATCCCCCCCCCACCAACCCGACGTAGGCATGTGACGTCATTCACTCCGTTGTGGCCTGTCTGCAAACTCAACACCTGAGTGCATTCATCGCTATCTTGGGTGACTTCAACCACGTCACCATGGCAACAACACTGCCCAGCTTCACGCAGTATATGAGCTGTTCCACAAAAGAGGAGAGAACCCTGGACTTGCTGTATGCTAACGTCAAGGATGCTTACAGCTGCTCCCCCCTCCCCCCTCTGGGCAGGTCAGATCACAACCTTGTGCACCTCACTCCCTGTTATGTGCCTCTGGTGAAGAGTCAGCCTAGGACCACAAGGACAGTGAGGAGCTGGTCAGAGGAGACATATGAGACACTGCAGGGCTGTTTTGAGGTGACAGACTGGCAGGCACTCTGTGAGCTGCATGGGGAGGACATTGATGGGCTCACAGAGTGCATCATGGACTATATCACCTTCTGTGTGGACTCTACTGTCCCAGCCAGGACTGTCCATTGTTATCCAAATAACAAGCCATGGGTGACAAAGGACATCAAAGTCATCCTGAATCAGAAGAAGAGGGCTTTCAGAGCTGGTAACAGGGAGGAGGTGAGAAAGATACAGAGGGAACTGAAGGTGAATATCAAGGAGGCTAAGGAGAAATACAGGAGGAAGCTGGAGTGGAAACTCCTAAGTCTCCAGAGGTTCCCCATACCGTGGAAGACGTCGTGCCTCGTTCCTGTGCCAAAGACATCACGGCCCAGGGCCTCAAAGGACTACAGACCTGTGGCACTGACTTCCCACATTATGAAGACACTGGAGAGACTCGTCCTGGAGCAGCTCCGGCCCTTGGTCAAGCAACTCTTGGACCCCCTCCAGTTCGCCTATCAGCCCCAACTTGGAGTTGAGGACGGCATCATCTACCTGCTCAACTGTGTCTACACCCACCTGGACAAGCCGGTGAGCACTGTGAGGGTTATGTTTTTTGACTTCTCCAGTGCATTTAACACCATTCGTCCAGCTCTACTGGGTGACAAGCTGACAGCGATGCAAGTGGACGCCCCCCTAGTGTCCTGGATTGTGGACTACTTGACTGGCAGACCACAGTATGTGCGCCTGCAACACTGTGTGTCCGACAGAGTGGTCAGCAACACTGGGGCCCTGAAGGGGACTGTCCTCTCTCCCTTCCTCTTCACCTTCTACACCACGGATTTCGACTATTGCACAGAGACCTGCCACCTTCAGAAGTTTTCTGATGACTCTGCGATAGTTGGATGTATCAGTAAGGGTGATGAGGATGAGTACAGGGCTGCTGTGGACAACTTTGTCACATGGTGTGAGCAGAACCATCTGCAACTAAATGTGGCAAAGACCAAGGAACTGGTAGTGGACCTGAGGAGAACCAAGGCACCGGTGACCCCTGTTTCCATCCAGGGGGTCAATGTCGACATTGTGGAGGATTACAAGTACCTGGGGGTACATACTGACAATAAACTGGACTGGACAAAGAACACTGGCGCTCTCTACAGGAAGGGCCAGAGTCATCTCTATTTTCTGAGGCGACTGAGGTCCTTCAACATCTGCCGGACTATGCTCAGGATTTTCTATGAGTCTGTGGTGGCAAGTGCTATTCTCTATGCTGTTGCGCGCTGGGGCAGCAGGCTGAGGATGGCAGACGCCGACAGACTCAACAAACTGACCTGCAAGGCCAGTGATGTTGTGGGGATGGAGTGTGACTCTCTGACGGTGGTGTCAGAGAGGAGGATGATGAATAAGTTACGGACTATCTTGGACAACGTCTCACACCCACTTCATGATGTGCTGGCCAGGCACAGGAGTACATTCAGTGAGAGACTCATCCCACCAAAACTCAGAACTGAACGCTACAGGAAATCATTCCTGCCTGTGGCCACCAGTCGCCAGCCGACTGCAGGGCAACACACACACACAACCATTCACTCTCACATTCACAGAGTCACCAATTAACGTAATGAGTATGTTTTTGGTCTGTGGGAGGAAGCCAGAGTGCCCAGAGAGAACCCATGCAAGCACGGGAAGAACATGCAAACTTCACACAGAAAGGCCCCGCCTGACCCGGGGATTGAACCGGCAACCTTCTTGCTGTGAGGCACACGCATTACCTGCTGCGCCACCGTGCCGCCCTGCTTTTTTATATATATATATATATATATGTATAGCTACATATATATATATATATATAAAATTTTATAATCCTATCTTGTATGGAGCACTGCTACATAAACAATTTCCCCTTGTGGATCAATAAAGGAATCCTGAATCCTGAATCCTAAGTCTAACCAAGTAGTTTGGTGCCTAAACCTTACCAAAGTGTTACTGTTATGTGACTGTTAAGTGTGAATGTTAACTATGTGTTTATTATTTATGTCAGCAAACTTTTTTTTGACAGTGTAACCGGACGTTGCTAACTGGACATTGTATATTTTTAATAATAAGAATTGTTAACTTGACCACGTAGCCCTGCACGCTGAAAAATGACTAAAGGCTAAAAGGGGCGCCCAGTGCCTTAAAAAGTGACCCCAAGGGGTTCAGACAAAGCATCCATATATAACAAGTTGGGAGTGAGAATCTGTTGTTATTATAGAGAGAACAGATGAAGGGGAAAGCAAGATAGAGAATGACATGCAAATAAGGCCCCCCTATCTGGATGTGAAACAGGCATCTCCTGCATATTGTTCTAAATAT
>JBBMOE010000057.1:2318987-2348139 GCA_037975065.1 Chaetodon trifasciatus
TGTGTGTGTGTGTGTGTGTGTGTGTGTTTATATATATATATCTGTGTGTGTGTGTGTGTGTGTGTGTGTGTGTGTGTGTGTGTGTGTGTGTGTTCTTATTGTTCAATGCCCCCCTGGTTAAATTCAGACATTTCATGGAACTTATTTTAAGGGGACAGGGAAAACATTTAAGAATGAATATGATGATAATACTGATAAAAAAAACAACAACAGCAATAATGATAATAGCAATACTAATAATAAATAATACATTTTATTTGTATGGTGCATTTCATACAAAAAGAGTATCTCAAAGTGCTTTACAACGAAGAAATTTCCCCTACCAACTAGAAATAGTCGGGCTCACCTTTTCCTTGAGAGGGGTTGGACTCTTTCTCATGCTGGAATTGCTCACGGGGGTAGGCTTTCTAATAGCCCCCAGACTCTCTGCCTGTACACTGGGGTTTACCCCAGGTGACAAAAGGGTTCCATCTCTGTGCCTTCAGGTTGGGGAACAGGTCCTTAGGCACCAAACAGCAGTTATGAGTACCCACCCATTTTGGAGTCCTTGGGACATGTGTTGGATAATGCCCCGACTGGGGGCTTCATTGTCCTGCTGGGGGACTTCAATGCTCATGTGGGCAATGACAGTCTGACCTGGAAGGGTGTGATTGGGAGGAACAGCCTGTCTGATCTGAACCTGAGCGGTGTTCAGTTGTTGGACTTCTGTGCGAGTCGCAGTTTGTCAATAACCAGCGCCATGTTCAAACATAAGGATCTCCATTGTTGCACTTGGCACCAGGACACCCTAGGTCGTAGGTCAATGATTGACTTTATAGTCGTATCGTTTGATCTGCGGCTGCACGTTTTGGACACTTGAGTGAAGATAGGAGCAGAGCTGTCAACTGATCACCACCTGGTGGTGAGTTGGATCAGATGGCAGGAGAGGACACCGTGCAGACCTGGAGGCCCAAACGAGTTAAATTTGACCACGTTCTGGGGATGGTATGGGACATTGAGTCTGAATTGGCCTTGTTCCACTTGCCATTCTTGAGGTAGCTGTCATGAGCTGCGGCCACAAGACAGCAGTAGCCATCAGGCTGAAGAAGTAGGCCTTCAGGGCATGGTTGAGCTGTGAGTCTCCAGATGCAGCCAACTGCTGCCAGAGAGCCAAGCAGTGTGCAACTGTGGCGGTCACCAAGGCAAAAACTTGGGCGAGTTCTGTGAGGCCATGGAAGAAGACAATTGATCTGAAGAGGTTCAGGCAAACAGAGGAAGAGGCAACTTGCTTACACTGTTCACAGTGGGGGAACTGCTGACATAAATTGGGGATATTGTTGAGCGGTGGAAGGAAAACTTCGAGGACCTCCTCAATCCCACCAACACATATTCCTCAGAGGAAGCAGAGCTGAGGGGCTTGGGGAAGGGTCGTCCAGTTGCTGGGACAGAAGTCACTGAGGTAGTTAAGCAACTCTGCAGCGGTGGGGCCCTGGGGATGGATGAGATCTGCTCTGAATACCTCAAGGCTCTGGATGTTGTAGGGCTGTCCTGGCTGACACACCTCTGCAACATTGCGTGGTTATTGGGGGCAGTGCCATGGGAGTGGCAGACTGGGGTGGTGGTCCCCATCTTTAAGAAAGGGGGCCAGAGGGTGTGTTCCAACTACAGAGGGATCACACTCCTCAGCCTCCCTGGCGAGGTCTACACCGGGGAACTGGAGAGGAGTGTCCAATCGATAGTTGAACCGCAACTCAAGGAACAGCAATGCAGTTTTTGCCCTGGTCATAGAACTGTGGACCAGCTCATACCCTTGCTAGGGTGCTGGAGGGAGCCTGGGAGTTTGCCAAACCAGTCCACTTGTGTTTTGTGGATCTGGAGAAAGCCTATGGCCGTGTTCCAGGGGGCATGCTGTTGGGGACACCCCGGGAATATGGGGTGTACTAATGGAGTGTGAGTTTGGTTCACCAAGGCTGCCCTGTGTCACCGGTTCTGTTCATAACGTTTATAGACAGAATTTCTAGTGTTGGTGTGTGAGTGGTGAAAGGTGTCTGGTTTGGTGACCAGAAACAGAATCAGAATTCAGAATTCCTTCATTGTCATTGTCACAGATGTTACAACGAAATTGGTTAGGCACTCTATCCTCTGTGTGTTGTGTGTATAGTAAAATAAATAACTAACAGATAACATATGTAAGCATGCACACACTCATCCACCCACACCCCTTGACCCTTGCAGGGCTTTCCTGTCCTTGGCTGTGCAACCTGGATACCATATAGTGAGGCAGTATGTCAACACACTCTCTATAGTGGTATGGTAGAAGGTGCGCAGCAGGTGCACATCCAGGTCACATTTTTTTTAGCAGTCTTAAGAAGTGTAGCCTCTGCTGGGCCTTTCCAACCACTGCTGATCTGTCAGGTTGTCAGTCACATGCACCCCAAGAAATTTGAAAGAGGAGACTCTGTCCAGACAGACGCCCTCTATCTGTAGTGGAACAGGGTCAGCTCTCGTCTTCCTCCAGTCCATCACCATCTCGTTAGCTTCTGGAAGAGGATGTTTGGTAGTATGGTGTTGAATGCTGAATTAAAATCAACAAACAACATCCTGACATAGCTCCCCAACCCTCCCGTGTGGCTTGCAGCCACGTGGAGGACAGTGGCTACGGCATCTGCTGTTGACCTGTTTGCCTTATAGGCAAACTATTGTTGATCAAAGCTCTGGGGGAGGCAGGACTTGAGGTGGGGCAGGACGAGCTTCTCAAAGCACTTCATGACCTCAGAGGTCAGTGCCACTGGTCTGTAGTCATTGAGGTTGCTTATGGAGGCCTTCTTGGGTACCAGAACAATGGTGGCTGTTTTCAGGCATGGTGGAACAGTGGCTTGTTTCAGGGAGATGTTGAAGATCCTAGTTAGGACCCCTGACAGCTGGTCAGCACAGGCCTTCAGTACTTTGCCCAGTACACCGTCTGGTCCTGCTGCTTTGTGTGGGTTCACAGCCCTTTTCATCTGATTTTCCTGTAGCTCAAGCAGGTGGGTGTTTGAGGGCTGTGGGGCTGTGGGGCCACTAACCGGGTTTGGAGTGGAAGAGTGGGGCCTTGCTGACTCAAAGTGCGTGAAAAAGCTATTTAGTTTTTCCACCAGCGCAGCATCAGCGTTTCCCACTTTGGACGAGTTGCCCCTAGGGGGCCCCTGGGGCTGTTATCAGCCAGATGGTTTTCCACCTTCCATGCATACTCCCTTTTTGCAGCCTTAAGTCCTCTCCTCAGGTCAGCCCTGGCCACACTGTACAAGTTTTGGTCATTGGCTTTGAAGGCGGAATCTCTGGCTCGTAGCAGTGACTGCACCTCCGCTGTCATCCAGGGTTTTTCGTTGTTGTAGACCCTAATGTGTTTATTAACTGTGACATTATCTGTGCAGGTTTTAATATAAAACAGTACAGTTTCAGTATATTAATTAAGCTCCAAATGATCAAATATCGACCAGTCTGTGTCAATAAAACAATCTTGCAACTGACTGATTGCGTCCTCAGGCCAGATTTTTTACAGTTTTCTTTACTGGCTTGATTTTCCTTCTGAGGGGTGATAAGCTGGGACACTAAGCAGCAAAATGTGGTCAGACATGCCCAGGTGAGAGAGGGGTATTGTCCTGTATACCTCCTTCAAGTTTGAATAGATTTTATTCAGTGTGTTTTTCCCTTTGGTGGGTCCTTTCACGTATTGCACAAATTTGGGATTTGGATCTCATCTCTGCTTTTTGCGGATGATATGGTCCTCTTGGCGTCATTGAATCATGATCTCCAGCTCTTGCTGGGACAGTTCACAGCCAAGTGTGAAGCAGCTGAGATGAGAATCAGCACCTCCAAAACTGAGGCCATGGTCCTCAGCCTGAAAAAGGTGGATTGCTTGCTCCAGGTTGGGGAGGAGGTCCTCCCTCAAGTGGAGGAGTTTAAGTATCTCCGAGTCTTGTTCTCAAGAGTGGGTAGGAAGGAGCAGGAAGTCAGTAAACGGATTGGGGCAGTGGCTGCAGTGATGCAGGTGCTCAAACGATCCATCGTCGTGAAGAGGGAGCTAAGCCGGAAAGCAAGGCTCTCAATTTACCGTTCGATCTACGTTCCAACCATCACCAATGGTCAGGAACTTTGGGTAATGACCAAAAGAACAAGATCCCAAATACCAGCAGCTGAAATGAGTTTGGATGAGGGTAGCTGGACTCAGCCTTAGAGATTGGGTGCGGAGCTTGGACATCTGGGAGGAGCTCGGACTAGAGGTGCTGCTTCTCCACGTCGAGAGGAACCAGTTGAAGTGGTTCAGGCATCTGGTGAGGATGCCTCCTGAACATCTGCTGCTAGCCCAATTTTCTTTTAGCTGCTGGGACTTCCAAAAAAACATTATTCAAGAGGAAAGACCTTAAAATAAATTCTAAATGTTACAGAAAGCCAGTGCACTGGAATGATGTGCTCTCCCCTCTTGGTTCTGGTCAATAGCCAAGTTACAGAGTGTTGAAAGAATGCCAATATAATGTTATAAAATAAGTTTATAAAAAGCATTCAGTTTTTATGAAATGTGGAATCAGACAACCCAGTCAGTTTTTGCGAGAGTCAGAAGGTCAGAAAGCATGGGATTCAACAAGAGATTCGAAATTGGCTCCCATTTCTACATAATAAGGGGGCTCACTTGCATAATTTGGCCTTCCACATGAGTACTTCTGCCCATGGTTTCAGAGGAGCCTTTGCAAAGGAACACCATTTTTTTTTCTTGCAAGCGACAGACTGCTAGCATGCCAAAGCTAAGAGCTATGCATGGAAACTGCTCTCTTGTTGGCTGCACAGAACAGCATAATCACTTCATCAGCCTCCAGCTTCAAAGGATAGAGCAACCGAGTAGATTAACTTTATTTTTGATGCTACCAACAGGGGTAAATATTAGATGTAAAGTTTTTGGTTACTGAGTTGCTGCAGGATCCTCAATAACATTAAAGTTATTACTTTATTAATTGAATATCTGTAAACTTTATCTTATCAACATTTAAATAGCATGAGAGTAAATTGAGGAAATAGGTGTAACTTTGATGTCTCCAAAGCATTTCTTGTTTGATGATTTTACATCGTTTCACTAGAAGTTTGAGAGACAATTTCACCTCCATCCTTTAATCCACTTAATTGCATTACTCTGCTTATTTTAGCTTTAGCAGTATGGAGGTTGATCATTTTCATAGAACACCACTGTCAAATGTTAGTCTTTTTCATAGAATGGAATCCTCCAGCTCTGTCCATAACACATCCCAAGCAACTACATCAGCTGGTGATCCACTATTCAGAGTAAATTTCCCAAAGACCGGGAGGCATACAGTAAAGCCAATGAAAGCAGTACCAACTTTCTGTAACTTTCACAAGCTTCTATTAAAAATCCCACAAAGTCAAAGATGCGCAAATAGGCACTTTACATCTTTCTAGCAATAAATAGTGCAGTAACTATATTCTCTGATAAATGAATTTAATACTACTAATTATCTAGTAAATGCATAATACTGCAACAGGACTAGTGAGTGATTGGACAATTTCACATACTATAAATAATGTTTTTCTTTTCTGTATTGCATATTACATTAGATTAACTGTTGGATCTTTGGGAAGGTTGTTGAGGACCCTGCCCATATACGGATGAGATGCTGATCCCCATCCCTGAGGATCTCTCTGGCCAGTGTGAAAGACCACAGAAGCAGGAAGTGATAGCTGGCTAGTCAAGGTTAAGGTCAGTTCCATCAAGGACAGGTCAAGGACCCCCACATACCTTCCTTGAGTGTCAGGGAGCTCTGCCCAAATCCGTAGCACCACACACGTGGCATTTCCACGCTGTGTCTGGTGACGTGGTGTCTTTCACACTTTTTATGTATTGTAGTATGGTTTCTATGAAACCACAGTGATGACACACAAATAATAAAAATATCTTTTTTCATTCATCTTCTATACCCGCCTATCCCCTTCGGGGTTGCGGGGGGCTGGAGCCTATCTCAGCTGTCAGCGGGCAAGACGCAGGGTACACCCTGGACCGGTCGCCAGTCGATCGCAGGGCAACATATACAGACAAGACAAACATTCACTCTCACACCTAAGGGCAATCTTAGAGTAACCAATTAACCTAATGAGCATGTTTTTGGTCTGTGGGAGGAAGCCAGAGTGCCCGGAGAGAACCCATGCAAGCACGGGAAGAACATGCGAACTTTGCACAGAAAGGCCCCCGCCCGACCCAGGGAGCGAACCGGCGACCTTCTTGCTGTGAGGCACGCGCATTGCCTGCTGCACCACCGTGCCGCCTAATAATTTTTAATCAATAATAAAAATATATTAATATTTATCATTTGTACCTATTGTTATACAATCAGTACAGCTACAGGTGATACATTGACATAACAAAATAACTTTGTTTCAAAAGTTGTGTGGTACTTGCTGTCGCAATCTCTCTAACAATAAAAGTCAGGTCATATAAACTGTTGTGTTCTTTCAGAGTGTGATATGTCACATACTAACAGCATGAAAGCCTGTGGCTCAGGAGGTAGAGTGGTCGTCCACCAATCAGGAGGTCGGTGGTTCAATCCCTGGCCTCGGCAGTCCACATGCCAAAGCATCCTTGAGCAAGATACTGAACCCCAAAACTGCCCCCAATGCTGCGCCATTGGTATGAATTCATATGTACACCGCTTTGGATAAAAGCATCTGCCAAGTGACTAATTGTAATTGTTATTATAATTATGAAATAAACACTAAGCAGTGCAAGACAGAGGGGACAGTATTTTCTTCCTTACTCGTATTTGAATTACAATAGTAACTGCGAATTTATAAGAATAAAAGAAACTTACTGCTAATTGGCTCAGGATGATCCACCATGCATGATGGTTGGTTTTGAAGCTGATTTCTTGTCCTTCTGAATTGTTCTTATAACCTAGTAAACATGAAAAGGTAAGTGGCATGGGATTATAGAAAAGATGACCATATAGCTACAATTGAATGAGCCAAGCATTCATACTATCTATGGTATCTCCCTGCAGCAGACATCCTTGGGCTCTATAGGCATCATAGCACAATTTCAACAAAGACACCTGTGCAGGAAAGACCTTTAAAAAGTGGCAGAATGGCAGGAGTAAATTATTTGTATATTTTGATGATCGACACCTCTATCAACCAGTCAGAGTCAAGAGATTCGAAGGGCAGCGCTCAAATTCACCATAGAAACACCAATGATGATCCAGAAGGAAGTAACCCCAGAGATAGTATATCATATGAAGAGCGCTCCCTCCACTTACTCTCCTCTTTATGTAAACAACCAGGACCTTTGTGATTGGTCTCAAACTAACACAGTGTCATAGGAGCAGACATTAGCAGCGTTTTTTCAAGCTGGAATATAACTTTTGACCACAAAAGAGCAAAGGTAAGACATACTGTATGATTTTGTGAATTTTTTTTCTGCTACTCTTTGGCTGCTAGCTCGCCGAGTTTCCATCGCACAGTGAGGAGGCAGACATCTTCATCATCAGCAGACTCTGCTTTCATATGATACCAGGCTTGTGTAGTTTGCGTGAAGTGGTAAAATCAGCAGACACTCTAAAGGGGACATGTGGTATTTTTGTCTTCTTGTTACATGTGCATATAATTTATTGCTGTATTACTTATGTTTTGTTTGGGTGGCAATGCTTGGTAGAGGCTTTTAGTTGAGTCTCTCCCGTCATTCTGATATGATACAAGTTAGGATTGGTGCTTCCTAGCATGAGCATTGATCATCTGAACTGTGGGCATCTCACGTTGCCAGGCGGTGCTTGCATTGAACAGGTTAATTGGTACAAGTCAGGGATTGCAACTTGGCTGAAGTATTTTCTGCTCGGTATTTCATACCTGGGATCCAAAAAAAACAGACACGGCTCCTCTTTTTGGCACAAGTTCTTCTGTGTCATCATGTTCTACTAGTTCTGCAGCTTTGATTTTGGAACTTTCAATTTCTATCCCATCCATCTTCACCGTAAGGTAACACCAGAGCACTACAGTTTACCCTCACCACGCCCCGCATGATGTGTGTTTAGAAGCGCAACATTGAAAACGGTCCAGTCTGAAACAGTGTCGTGCATCGCAGTGTTCTGAACATTGTGTAATCACATACACTGGTATGGCGAACTAAAGATTTCTCCTGTCTTGTTCTAGGGGCTAACAGCATCCACCTTCATCTCTGTCCCAAAAAAACGGTACATCAAATTCTGTGAACAGACCATACTGCTAACCCAGACTGAACACTGCTTTCCAAACAACAAGCCCTGAATCACCAGTGACCTGAAAAGTCTGCTTAACAGGAAGAAACAAGCTTTCAGGTCAGGGCACAAAATAGAACTGAAGAGTGTTCAGCACAAGCTGAGGTAGAGCTGAGGTAGAGTAGAGATGCCTACATGAGGAAGCTGGAGGCCAAACTCCAGCAGAACAGAGTGAAGGATGTGTGGACAGGAATGAAGATGATCATGGGTATCATGCTGTGGAGGGCAACTCGTACGTCTAGCTGATTATAACATATTGAAATCTTTTTAAAAAACATTTTCAATGCTGTAGCTTATTATTTTACCGCAACAGTTTAAAGATTAAGATTAAGATTAAGTTTGTATTTATTATAAGTGGCACATGCGGCTTATCTCGTTATCTGTATTTTTGCAAGGGATCAAGTGGATCAATACATCAATTCATTATGAAAACAGACATTTTAATGCCTGTTATTTCATTTTTGTTTGATATGACTTGATAACTCTTTAAATTGATTGCAAGGACAGGGAGAAACAGAGCGATCAGAGTACTGGGTGAGCTACAATGACTTTTATCAGGAGAGAGAGCGCAGTGCACTGTGCTGTTCATTCATGACCTTAACTGTCTGTGAAGGTAATCTGAAGACATCTGAAGCCAAGTCAGTGTAGTATAATTTTTCTAACACAGATATGTGATTGCTGTAGAGAATGCTGTAACAAATATTTGTGCTGTGCTGCGTGCTGCATGTTAGGATCATAAGCTCTTGATAGGGGTTTTCAGGGACTTTCCTATGACTCATAACCAGGTGTCTATCTGTATTATGAACTTTACCCTAGTAATCTCACGGTGACCTTACTGTCTCATGGTAGCCTTTAATCATGTATTCTTTTGCAATTCATAATCATGTGTTTTACTGTAACTACCAGTGGAGTGATTGTTCATATAATCTCACCATGGTCTTGGTATAATCCTAAAGCGCACTTAATGACAATAATACTCTGTATTATGCTCTTATTACTCTTTATTATCCTTTTTTAATAAATGGTATGAGCAACATATAATGGTATAATTTGAAACAGAAAGTGAGAAATAAAAAAAAGGCATGACCCAAGATGACCTCATGTTGAAGCAGCTGCAAAACTGGGAAGATAGGGGAAAACCAAGGCAAAGCAGCTGCCAGAAGATTACCTGATGGTACAAAGTTGCAGAGACTTTGGAAAATAGCTAGAGAACGTCCCAGAGGCGTGGAAAACCAGTACCAAACTGAATATAATGCAGAACACAGACCATTGTAACTCAGAACTCTTCTGGTGCTCATTGTGTGCATCTAGAACTTGTTCTCCTTTATGCCTGGCATTAAAGTCTTTGCTACCCATAATCCTGACTCCTGTGGTTTGGAACTTTGGCTCCAATTAGCACCACATTAATTCTTTGACGAGCCAGCCAGGAGGGGACAGAGTCCAGAGGCATCCAACACCAGAGCGCCCACACCCTGTTACCAGACCCTCAGGCCCAAAATCTAAAGGTAAGCAGAGCCTTTATTTTCTCCAGATCATATGAGTGATGTGACAGGTGGGGTCTGCCCAGGTAACGCAATAAACCTCAAATGATTCACCTCTTCTGAACCTAACCCATTCCAAATTATCAAATTACTTAATGAGTGCCTGAAAAACTGCTGGAGTGTTCGTGAGGCCAAAAGGCACAACCTGGTATTCGAAGTGGCCCAGATGAGTGTTAAAAGTGGTTTTCCATTCGTCCCTCTCTCGCATCCGAACCAGGTGGTAGGTGTTCCGGAGGTCCAACCTAGTGAAAACCACAGCGTCGTGGAGGGGGGGTGAGTCAATCAGAGGTAGAGGATATTTATTCTAAATACTAATGTTATTCAAACCTCTGTTGATGCAGGGTTGAAAAGTCTTATCTTTCTTTTCAACAAAGAAAAAACCTGCACCAACTGGAGAGGAAGAAGGGCGAATAAGGCCTGCCACCAAGGACTCCCGGATGTATGTCTCCATGGCCTCCTTCTCTGGTTTGGACAGGTTGTACAACTCCGTAGTGGGTAATGGGGCACCAGGGAGCAGGTCAATTGCACAATCGTAGGGTCTGTGTGGGGGCAAGACAGCTGAAAGATCAATGTCTTTTGGAGGTGATTGTGAAAAAGAGAAAGCAGTAAGGATGGTAGACTTAAGACAGTTCTGGTGACAAAAACCGCTCCAGGAGTTAATGGAAGCAGTGGACCAATCAATAATGGGGTTATGGTGCTCTAAGCAGGGAATACCTAAAACCACTGGATGAGTGGGTGAAGAAATGGCAAATGGTTCAAGAGTCTCAGTGTGGTTACCAGAAAGCATGAGGGAAATAGGAGCAGTGCGGTGGGTTACTGAGGCAATAAGCCGTCCAGGGTCCAAACCTCCTTAGGCTCAGACAAACTAACCAGAGGAATGTTGATTTGCTCGGCTAGGTCAGTGTCAATGAAACTATCATCTGCTCCGAAATTCGCTAAGACATGGATGGGGAGTGAAACGTGTGACCAGTGCAGCATACTAGTGATGGGCATTTTATCCGATACGCAATCAGTGCATCGATGCAAGGGTCTACGATGCATTGCATCGGTTGGAGTGGTGTGAATCAGATAGAAACTGGGCTGAAACCACGATGCATTGCCTTGTAAAAGCTTTGCATCGGTACAATCAGATTTCTTACTATTATATATATTTTTTAAATGATTATTTATAAGCGAGGCAGGAAGGTTTTTGCTGAGAAAAAAATACCCGAGCTGTACCAGAAAGTAAAACAAGACATAGCTGAATCACTGCACAATGCCCATACAGTTGCCATGACAATTGATGGCTGGACGTCTTGTGCTACAGACTTGTATGTCACTGTCACAGCACACTACATTGATGAAGAGTGGGCTTTGCAAAGCCATGTGCTACAGACGCGCAAGTTTACCGAGGCCCACGCAGGGAAGAATCTAGCTGCCTTGCTGCAGGAACTTTTCCACAAGTGGAAATTACAAGACAAGAAAACAGCCTTGGTCACAGATAACGCCTCAAACATGCTACTGGCTGCAGCTTTGGCAAAGGTGGGTCTACACGAAAAGCCCTGAAAGTGGAAAAGATGTTGGAGCTGCTGGTGAAATCGAGAAAGGTGAGTGTACTTTGGAGAGAGGCCTACCTACCAAATCTTGTTATACATGTACCTGTACTGTATAATGACAAAGTCTATTTCTTTCATTCATTCATCCATTCAGGTGGTGACATTTTTTCACATGAGCCCAAAGGGACCTAACCTGCTACATGAAACCCAGACCCCGCTTAACTTGCCAAAGCACAAGCTGATCCATGAAGTTTCCACAGGATGGAACCGTTCGCTTGACATGCTGGAGCGTTTTTGGGAACAGCAGCCTGCCATGCTGAATACTTTGATTTTTTCTCAAGGAAAATCAAGAAGGAAGAAGACATGGCCAGGCTGACCATGATGACATGGCACTGATCCAAGAAATCGTCAAACTGATGACCCCCTGAAAGTGGCAACCTCACTCCTCAGTGAGGAAAAGAATCGCACCATCACAATGATCTCTCCACTCCAGGCGAAAATGCAGAAGCACTTCCTCAACCTGGACTTTTGCGGCTACTATGCCAACATCCAAGACACCCTCCACTGTGCCACAGCACTTGACCCCCACTTTAATGATGATGAAACCACCAAGGACACAATCTTCATGAAGATTGCAGCAGAGGTGGTGCAATTGGATGGAGATGAGGAGGTAAGATTTAGCCCTCTCAGCTAACTCAATCATTCTCTTTCTATCTCTCTCTGTCTGTCTCTCTCTCTCTCATTACTGGTGTGACATGGTGATGTTCATTTGTTTAGTTTAAGAAAATCTGTATTATACCAATTCTGTAATAGTAATTAATATATACTGATTATGTAATACTGGTTATGTATTATACTGATTATGGTCAGGCAGGTGACAGTGACACAGGCACGCTGCATGACAGCCAGACAGCTGAAGGCAGCTCACAAGGTGACAGGAGCACTCACAGAAAGGAAGAGTGAGGATGAGGAACAGAGTGAGACAGGTTTGTTTAGTCAGGATATTTAGGAGCTGTATTTTGTGGATCATGTGAATGTGGAGTTATTAATTATTAGGCCTATTCATTGTGTATGTATGCTATTTACTTATGTATGCCACTTACTTATGTTAATAATTTAGCAGCTATCTGTTTTAGTTAAATGAATGACAGACATAGCTGCACAACTAATTCCTTCTCTTCTGATTCACTCCTTAGATGACGTCCCTGAGCCTTGGACAGCCTTGGACCAGAAGTTCAGGGAATTTCTTACTCCAAGAGCACCACTAAAGATCACAATGGAGAGAGCTAAGGAGGAAATTTTAAAATATCCAGAGAGGGTTTCTCTAGATCTGAGTGGTGATGTGTTTCAGTGGTAGACATATCAAGGAGATCTTCCACTGCTTGCAGATTTGGCAAAGCACTACCTGTCCATTCCAGCAACGTAGTAGCAAAGTGTAGCGTCTGAGCAAGTATTTAGCACAGCAGGTGACATAGTCACAGCCAAGTGCAGTTTCTTTTTTATTTTAGTTATGACAGACCTGTTTGTGACAGGAAAGGCTATTTTATGTTGAACAAATAATCCACTGGCTCCATTGCTGGGGCAGCCTATTGAAAGTGCTCCTGAGTCCTGACTGTTTATCTGTTTAGTCTAAATTGTTAATGACAAGTCCTGACTCCTGACAGCTTTGTAGGCTGAGCTCCACTACTGTTAGGCCTATATGCCTATTTGTGAAATAGGCCTACTTTTTTATGTTGACAAACACACCTCTGCCAAACACACCTCCTCACTGCTTAAGTAGCCTACTTTAAGTGATCTGTCTTCATTTGTTATAAACCTCTTAATGATGAGAAGTATGGTACTACTTATATTCTTAAAGAAACAATAAAGTTGAGTTGAATTTGCACAGATTTGCATTGCATGTGCCTGTTTGTGAAATAGGCCCACTTTTTTATGTTGACAAACACACCACTGCCAAACACACCTCCTCACTGCTTAAGTAGCCTACTTTAAGTGACCTGTCTTCATTTGTTATAAACTTCTTAATGATGAGAAGTATGGTACTACTTATGTTCTTGAAGGAACAATAAAGTTGAGTTGAGTTGTTGCACAGATCTGCATTGTTATTAGATTGTATTGAATCATGATTGCGTTGTGATTGCATCGCGGTAGGAAGATAAATCATATCATACTGAATCGGTAGATGCTTCACGTGAATTGTTAGTGTATCGTACTGTAGCCTACATATTGAGATGCATATCGTATCGTTCTGGGGATGGAGATTTCCATCTCTACAGCATACCTTTCAGCTGAAGACATTTGGTGGGGATTGAAGTCGAGGGAGAACAGCTCACCAATACCCCCTGATTGGTTGTTGAGCCTACACTTTTGGCAGAGCAGGGCAGGCTACCAGGCGATGTACTTTGTTGCCACAGTAGAGGCAGAGACCCAGGTGAAGAATCAAGTTTATGTTTAACAAAATCATACTGTTGTGAAAGAAAGCCATCTCTTGTGTCTCAATAAGGTTGTTTTTATTTTTTATTTTAAGAGAAAGACTACACAAAGGCAAGTGTAGACTGAAAATCAGTTTATTCTTTGTATTGTTTGTATGTTGCTGTTGATGGTGTTATCCAGCTCCCTGACATGCTGACATGCCAGTCTTTCATCATCTCTTCACAGTTGATGTTTTAAGGTGCAGGATCCCCAGCACAGTCAATTGCAACAGGTCTACTGTATGTTGTTGTGCCTCAACCAACTGAAATATCAAAGGGAATATAAAACAGTGTCCAAGCACGCAGGTTACAGAGAGCAATTTTGAGCAGTTAACTTTCTTTAAAATAGTAGACTCAAACCAAAATGTTGAGCAAAGGAAAGTAAGAGACAAAAAATGGTGCCTCAGGAATATGTAACCATCTATGATAAGAGAGCCAGAGACTTATTTTATGTTTTTATTGTCAATTCTTTTTATTTTATTGTTTTTGTTGTAGATAATGATCTGTGGATTTTTCTCCCCTTGTGCATTGCTTGGCAATGACAACATAACTTACAATAAGAGCATACTCTGCATGTGTTCACTATCAAGGTTTTAATCTCTGAAAGCTGATAATCATACTGTTGTGAAAGGAATAGAAAACAGTGGTTAGCTTAAAACATTAACTGTAAAACACAACAGCATCTTTGGAAATGGTCAGCAGTAATGTGAAGTGAATCCACCATTTTCTCAGGAAAGGAAGTGCGCATGCTTTTACAGCTATGTACAAGATTATCAGTGAGGCAGAGGGAACAGGCGAGTGACCCAAATTTTCTGGAAAAAAGAAAAAAGTGGGATGTGTGAGACAGGCTGTGGTTTAGAGATTGTGGTGTGGAGGAGGGACAAGTAACAGGAAATAAATGGGAATGGAAGGAACACAGAGAGGGACAGGCTACAGCACACATCTGGAAATAATTGAAGAAAGAGAGAGACAGAGAGACAGAGACAGACAGCGAGAGAGAGAGAAAGAGAGAGAGAGAGAGAGAGAGAGAGAGAGAGAGGGAGGGAGGGGCAGAGAGAAACAGTTCTGTTTACAAACGGGAACAAAATGAAGGGTCAAACCTCTTGGATGGAAAATTACATAAATTCAATATAAAGTTCAGAATTGGGGAAGAACACAAGTTAATTGGGGTTTTAGGTGGATGGACACAGTCAACCAGTGAAGAGCAATATAGAGGAAGAGATTGAAAGAAAGCTGGTTGAAAAGCCTGGCTGGTTCGGGGACCAATCCAAAGGATATTTGAAAAAGAAAACTAAGTAGAGAAAGAAAACTAAGAAAAGTTCAAAACCAGAGGGTGAAGGAGCGTGACAAAGACAATATTGGAACTCATCCTAAGGTAAAGTCTATTTGAATTACAGTTGTAACTACACAGATACTAAATCTAGACATCAGCAACTCCACTTTAATGATGTTGTTCATAAAGATGTTTGATTGGCTGTAATATATTCCTTGGTGAAACACTTGCAGGGTAGATAGACTGCTTTTAGACCCAGAACATTGCTGTTGGTTTGTTTGTTTCTGATTATTTATAATCATACCGTATGTAAAGCAACTTGGCCATCAACTTTATTTTTAGAAACTTACAACTAGGGGTGATTCTATTTTCTATTATAGATTCAGGTTAGTGAGGTCTAGGATTGACTAGGAGCAGCACAGGAGGAAGTCATTAGGTATATTTTCTTCAGAGGCTTTCCTAGAAGAAAAATGTCAGCATCTGTTGTTTTTTTTTTTTTTTCAAATGCTTCACACAACCTGTTTACATGAACCTGACAAAGGCCTCTAGCAGCTGTTGAATTATGACTTTTTATGCCTAAATCTACAGAAAGCATTTATCATTGCAATCAGATAACAAAATGATTATGTCAATTATTTTTCTTTTTTGATGGTTTTGGAAGGTAATTGGCAAATGATGTGATCCTGCTGATAGGGGTCATAAAACTTTCAAATCAGTTGAGCTTCATAGTTCATTCTTGACCTTAGAAACACCTTGGAAAGAAAAAACAAAACAATGTGCTACCTCAGTTGAAAGGTCCTATGACTTGAAGGACTTGTTTTTCCCTCCTTTTCCTATGTCTCACTTAAATTTGCACACATAAACCACAGAGGAAACATAAGGAATTTGAGAAACAATTAATATTGCAAAAATATATTAACCCAGGTCAGCCTGAAAGAGGTAATTCAAAAAATACTCCTCTGCTCAGACAGTAGTCTGTGAAATGAGATTGGACATCCCATGTCAAAAATACTGTTAAAAAAACTGAAGAGAAAGTAGCAATTAATTAGCAATAAATATATAAACATGATAATTAAATATAAAATGGTTTACAATCCAAAAATGGAATTAAAAGCTCAATACTTATATAGCTGTATATACAGTAGTGATACAAATGTAATAAACCAATTAAAGGTGGTCCAATGTGACAAACTCGTTATTGCATTAGTGAATTTCTCCAGCATTAAATAAATAAAGTCTTATCTTATTTTATCATATCTTCTATCACCCCACTCTACTGTATATTCACAGTGGCTAACAAAAGCTTTAAGTCATTCCATTCACCAGTACCAAAAATTTCAGCAAATTGTAGATTTCATTTGCCATTGATGAGGGGTTGAACCTACATAACTGACATAACATAATGGATAAACCAATCACTGTTTTTGTTGCAGGTTACACACGAGATCTGCTGAAGCTTTGAAAACTTGCAATTAGAACACAAAATATAATTTCTCACAATGCTTTGAAACATGGTTCCCCTCAGAGTTTTGTTCTCCTGTAACTAACAAGTTTGCTGTGATCTCGGGAAATGCCTTCAGCAGTATAATTAGGTCTGCTGAGGAGAGGAGGGAGCTTCCTTCCTGTCAGCAGTTTGACTTCCTGTGTGGGGTCAGTAGTCGGCGTGACAACAAGTCAGAGACAAATCATACTTACACTGTGGACATGCTCATGTGCACACAAACATAAGAACATTACGTTTCTGACTGTCTTAAAAAACAGTCAAACAACAAAATTCATATTAAAGTAATTAGTGACTGGAATTATTCTCCTGTCAAAGGGTGGGGGAAAAAATCAATTATTTTGACTCCATGTTCCATATATATATAAGAAGTGCTGTCAAAAATACCGCGTTATTAACGCGTTAATGCAAATCAGTTTTAACAGCATCATTTTTTTTTATCACAAGATTAACACTCTTTGTGACCTAGTGAACTTGTAGTTTTTTTATAAGCTGTGGCCACTGCTAGTAACGTAAAAAAAACTACAGGATCAGGTTGTAAACCGGAAACAAAACAATAGGCACGCCCCATGCACGTGTTTGGTCTTGTCTGCTCGCTAGCTGTAAAAGAGTAGGCTACCGGTCTGTGTGGATGTCAAGCGCAAAACGTTCAAATGGATGCGAACAAGATTCTGAATGGAAAGTTTAGTTTCAAAAAGTTGCCACATAGGTCGCCTGACAAGACCAAAGTTATCTGTGTGTATTGTCGGTGTGAACTGAGTTATCACCGTAGCACATCCAGACTGAAATACCACTCGATGGCCAAACACACGGCGAATGCGAATTCTCCGCCGCCTCCTTGTCAAAACCAGGTGACAATGGATGGCTTTCGACAGAGGCATATGGATGCTATTATGTTCAAAGGAAAGTTTAAGCCATGGTTTAACTGCACTATAGCCTGAGTTCTAGTTTACAGTGATGTGCACTTTGTAACTTTATTTTGGATCACCCTGTTTTGATCCCTTAGAAAGGGTTGTATTTATTGTATTTATTTATTTATATATTGTATTGTATTTATTTTTTGTCATCTGTTTATTGACAGTGTTAAATTGTGTGAGATTTGATTCATTCAAATGTGAATGACTGCTCGAAGTGAGAATGTTAGTATGAAATATAACACTACACGTTGTTGCACAAAGCAAGCCTATACACACACACACACACACACACACACACACATATATATATATATATATATATATAGGGAGAGAGAGAGAGAGAGAGAGAGAGACTGTCCATCATGTCTATAATGTCTCATGATAGACAGGAAAATATATATATAGAAATTTATATATATATATAGACTGTCTATCATGTCTCATGATGGACAGTCTATAGGCTGATGATCTTTTTTTTTGTTTAGTGTTAAGAAAGCAAACAAAAATGGTAATAAATCACAATACCAAATCACAATACTTGCAGAATTGAAATACTAAGGAATCACAACACATATCAAATTGGGGCCCAGGTATCAAATTGGGTGATATATCATCCCAGCCTGACTCCTATCCATAGTAGGTATGAAATGACTCCTAATGTGATTCCAGAAATGGGGCATAAAATCTACAGTCTGTAGAAAAAAGACATTGTCAAGTTGACTGATTCAATCCAGGTTACACTAATCAAGTGCGTATGTTTGTCATTTTTTCCAGTTTTGAGTCATGGCAATAAATCACCACTACCAATATCAACCAACCACCAATGATATAAAACAAAACGTTTTAGATATTAAACAAAAAATAAGAATTTGAGAGAGAATAAAACTCACTGAAGGAAAAAAAAGTCATCTCAAAAGTAACATATATAACTTGCAAACAAACTAATGGTCTTTTGTGTTTTTGATAACATGTCCTTTTGTTTTCAGTTTCCTCTGTTTCTTTCTCATTGATCACAGTTTTGCTCTCGTTGCTAGCTCTGTTGTTTGCACTGCCTGACTTTTTGTTTGCGACTCACTTGGGCGGGTTTTTAAACGGTGCGTCCTCACTGGCTAATGAGTTTTTGAGTGACAGTTCAGTGTCCCGGATGTTGTTCAGTGCAGCAAGTGCGACTTTTGGCGGTCGCGAACACGTTTGCCTGAAGTTTGCCTGATCCCTACAATGTAAGTATTTATTAGATATGTTGTCTGTGCTGTACTAGATGTTTTGATGTTTTGCTGTGTTAAGAAGTAAAGTTGAGGTTTACCATGTAAGTTAGCTTTCATCTAACTAAATAACATTAGCTAAATTGCTATCCATAATGATTGCTAGCTACTTATCCACACTGTTTGTGTACTCTGTGTGTGAGTGTGTGTGTGTGTGTGTGTGTGTGTGTGTGTGAGAGAGAGAGAGAGAGAGAGAGAACTGGCACGCATACAGACGATCGGGTGTGCCTGACCATCTACCTTGCCTGTCTTCATGTCAGGTTAGCATTATCTAGATACATAACGCTAAGTGCTTGCAACTATAGCCTTTGTTCATGCCAATTTGCCAGGGGAATTAATGGAGGCTGAGTGAAAAGTACACTGAACAACAGCTAGTAAAATATATTATGCTCTGGCGTAGTTTGTGTGGTTGTTGTCCAAGCCGCTGAATTTTAGTGTTATTTTAAATAGTTTATCAGTATCCAAACCAATTAGGTACTGGTGTCAATAAGTAGCAGTTTTTTTGGCACAAACCCCTCGACTCGTCTCACCAATATCCCCTGCTGTTCAGTGTGAATGCATCAAAACATTGACAAATAACATTCAAGAATATATTACAGTAAGTAATATTCAACAGTAAATTGTTGTGGTGGTTATTGACCTGATAACGCTTTTGTATGATTTAGAAACTGTGAATATAATCTTGACTATTTACAGAGGTTGATATGTTAGATGCAATGTTAGCACTGCTAAACTGGTTTATGTTCACTCTCCAACAAGGTTCTACCCCGGTACAGAGGACGGGCAGGTTTTTCCATGGATTTTTTAGGCAGACATCAAAGCAAAGATCAGTATGGTTTAATAAGCCAGCAAAGGTAGCCAAACAGTGAAACTCATTAAACTGTAAAACTTTTCTTCCTCACAAAAATTGTGACACAACCTCTCCCAGCAGTTCAGGACCTACAACCAGGGCCGGCGATTGCTATAGGCGATCTAGGCGATTGCCTAGGGTGACAAATGTGTTGGGGGCGCCCTCTAGTGTCACCCTTGCTTTTTGTCGCCCTTAACCATTACTCATGGAATTAGAACGACAAGCGAAATAAAACATGTTCATTAAACATGACTATCATAGGGCGCCCCTCCACACGATTACTTGTCACCGCACGTTAATTGGGGGCGAGGGTAGTTCGCATGTGCGCTCTAGTTGTGTTGCGTTACGTTAGGCAAGCGTTCAGCTGCTGCCTTCAAGCTTCACCACCTAGGTTGATTCCCAAAATGAAGTGGTCTAAACCCTCTGGTGCACAAGGTCGAAAACGGAAAAAGGAAGAAGATAAAAAGAAAGCCAAATATAGAGGTAAGTCTTCTCATCTCAGCCATTAAAGTGTCAAACAAAATAAAGTTAGTATTGTGCATCACCTAATATTGGATGTTTCATTGCTGTCACTAAGCTATGGCTAGCTAGAGACTGTTACTTTGCTAGCTTGCTACATATAGTTAGCAAACATAACTTCACTTATAACCTATGTAGATGTAAATGTCATAAGACAAGTATCTGGATAAAATATGCTTTGAAAAGTGCAGGTTGCCAGAGAGGTTGCATTGTAACGTTCATTTTAATCATCTCTTACACATAGGATGTTTCAGTTACATGAACATGAACTCTATTTCTGCCAGCATAAGCAGGCTACTGCATATGTGTTTAGCCATGGTTCTGGGCAGTGGACTCCTTAGCTTATTCCACAACTTCCACAATCCAATTTGAATTCGAATTTGCTATTAGGAAGTCCAGATGAGTCAAATTTTCATGCTGTGTCAATTTTGAAGGTGAATAGAAATGCCAGAAACAACTATTCATCTTTTATTATTTAAGTGATTATTTGAAGGACAAAACTACAAGAACTTCAGTCTTTTAATTTTGTAGTGGTACGTACAGTATCCATAAAAGCACTTTTGTTTGTAGGGGGTATAGTTAATCCAGTTGATGGATCTTGGTCATAATTTGCTCTAAGTGTCCTTACTGTGTGTTTTAAGAGTGTTTTTGCACAGTTTATGGAGTTAATTCAGTTTGTTAAATATCTTTGTTAGACAGCCATTGTTTGCTTTGTAGCATTTATGTATGTGCAATTTATTAGAGTTGATTCTTCAAGTCATAATTTGCTTCTTGAAGTGTTGGAGTAACTATAACAGCATTTTTTTGTTTCATCCATTGTTTGAGTCATTATTTGTTAAATATCCTTGAACATTCTCTGTTGCATTTTTGTATACGCAATTTGTTGAAGTGTATCAGTCAAGACATAATTTGCCTGAGTGACTATAATAACATTTTTTTTTTTGTATAGTTTCTGGAGTTCATCCATTCTTTGAGTTTACATTTGTTAAATATTTTTGAGTTTATATCCTTTATAATTTTGTATACAAGTCTTTAGAGGTGACCCTTTTCAGTCATAATTTGCTTGTTTTTTCAGTGTCCTTAAAAGCACTTTTATTTCCATAGTTGATAGAGTTAATTTCATGTTAAATATCCTTTAATTGATGAGCACCTTTACACTTTATGGAGTTCATCCATGCTTTGAAACAAACTTTGAGTGTGTAATTATTTGAAATAATAAAAAAGTAAATGTTCTGAAACTATTCTGCTGTTTGTTGTCCATGCATCACGTAATGTTTTGCGGGGGGGACTAACTAGGGCAGCCAAAGGGCTAGAGTCGGCCCTGCCTACAACACATGCAGGCTGGTCTTGGGAAAAGAACTTTTTCCATGCCTGAAGACATCACTCATTTAGAGGTGATCTGGCTTTAATTCGCTGACACACCTTCTCATCAAGCAAATGTCTTTGTGTATCACACAATATTAGTGTAACTGAAAATTCATAACACTAACTTACATTTTAAGTCTCCAGCTTGTTTAGAAGGGCATGTCCAAGAATGGAAAAGTCACTGAAGGATGGCTTCTGTACAAAGCTATAAGAGCCCAAAACCCAAACTCATATGCATATTGTAATGGAATTATAGTTTTAGCCAGCAGTGAAATATTTCCAATAACTCCTGTATTTTTTCGACAGGTGGAAATGGAAGGTGGCATTTATCTGTAGTACCCCCTGAATCAGGGATACACTGGAAGTTTGTTCCTTTACAGGAAGAATTTGATCTCACACCTCTTCCCTATGATGCCCAGGAGTGGACTAAAAGACAAAGATGCCAGTGTAGCTTCTTGGCTTCCATGTTAAACAATGTAATGCCCCAGAATGTGACACACCTTCAGATTCTGAACAAGAGGTAAAACAGGTCTACTTGTTGCTTGTGAGTAACTGCTTTCTAGAAACATGGATGACAAGTACTTTTTTCAAAATGTAACTTCCTTGTCTATGCTTAGATAACTGAGGTACTCTCTTTTGAGAAGAAAGTAAGTTGTTTCTAAACATACGCTTATCCAGACTCTTTTCAATGTTCTGTAATGAATTTTAGGTTTTGTTTTTTTTTTTGTTTTAGCCAACAAAAGGACTGTACCCTGTATGCCAGAATGAATATCCAATAGTGGCATTGGAACTACATGCAAGTGTCTGCGGAGAAAGGGAGAATAACTTTGAGAGGTATTGTTATCAGTTTAGCTCTTTATGTGTGGATCAGGAAAAATCCGGTTAGACTGACTAAGACATACATGCTAATATGTTGCCTGCATGTTCTCTTCAACCATTATATGTATTATTATATTGTCTTTGAAGAGGGTACAGCAAGTTTGCCTAATATGTTTTTTTCCCCCATCATTTGCTTAGAGATGATTGCTGGCATAGAGACTCAGCTCTTTGTGGGAGAGGATAGCAAGGGAAAAATGCTGAAATACTCTTTAAATGATCTTGACAATGGGCTGTTTGGTGTGTTTCTGACAGTAACTATTTTTCAGTTGCATGATTCAGCATACTCACACATACTCGTACTGTAGTCATACTGTCAGGAAAAAAGATGCAGTCTGTTTTCACTCTTTTCTTTATTTGCTGTCATTCCAGAGTTCCTGAGGAAATATTTGCTTGCTTGCCTTGCGCAGGGTGGTCCAGTGCCAAAGTTTTGAATGGTGCTATGATTTCCTTTACAAGAAATTCCATAATGAAACAACAATAACACAATATGGAAACAATAACTAAAACAGAAATAATAGTGAACATATTATAGGATATGAATATATTATATTTAACATGCCATTTCAGTTTGATTTAACTTAGTTATTTTATTTTCTTGTTAATTTTTTCAAGGTTGAAGAAGCATCAGTCTTATAAACTTGCGCAGAGTAAATTCTTAACTGTGGCTACAGAGGACCTATTAATGAGGACAGCAGGGAGAAGATAACAAGGTGTCTGTTGTATTGTTACATACTGTTTAACATAACTTACAGAGTAAGTGTCTCATGTTTTTATAGCTGATATTTTTACCCTGTTGGCAGGCTGGGTCAAGGGAGCACCATGTCAGTTGGTCGATCAGTCTATCTGTCTAATACTAACCTCCAAGGAAACAAATCAAATCTATGAAACTAATTAATGGAATGCCAAGGAGGAATGGTGTAATTACTTCTCCTGTATCTTTCAGTTTCTTATTTGTGCCTCACCTCACCTCTGTCCTGCATCCTTTACTCTCTCTCTACTCCCCAAAAATTACAGTCATTGAGCATACTTAAGTTAAAAAATAAATAAATAAAAATTACTTAAAAGTTTTGGAATTTACTTGACAAATAAATGTGGGACCCCTGTACATAACATCTGTTTTTCTGTTGCATCTATATGAAGAGCAATTCTGCTGCATTCAGCTGCAAGATGAACTGCCATGCTAAGGCAACTTTATGAAGGACTACAACTCATAGGTGTCATGGAAAGGAACGCTTTGCTGTGGCCTCTTTTTGACTGGAGATGGTGATAAGGTAATGTTCCATCATCTCCTGAACTAGATGCATGTGAGGGTGATAGGTGAGAGATTCTTGATTAAAATTACATAATAATGGAATCCTATTTTTCCTTTTCCTTGATGTGTTTTTCAGGTGGACTCTTACTACACTGTGTCACAATTGGCCCCAACGATAAGTGAAACGGTACACAGAAGCATGCAAGAGAGACACGAAGCCTAAATAACTTTCAGGATTTCCCACAAGAGTATGGTAAGTGTTGTTTACATACAACAAACAAGATACATCTTTACATCTTATACACATTTATGCTTATAAATCATACATCATTAATTTCTTAACAATGCTTTTGTTGTGAAACATTTGCAGTCATGTGTCCTGGAAAATTCAATGACATGCAAGGATTCCGTGTGGCACTTAAAATGTGGCTATTGCCATCTTGTGGCACTTGAATATCACTACAAAATACAGTTTGACTGAGACATTAACACACACACAAGCACTTGTGCATTACATAGACTTACATTCATTTCCTGGAGACTTACCCTAACCCTAACCCTAACCATAACCTAACCTTACCTAACCTGTAACCTTATCCTCAGTCTTTACCCTAAAATGTAATGATTCAAATTGTGGGGACCTGTATTTTGTCCCCACGTGTGACTGTGTGTCCCCACATGTGACTATATAAACAGATTTTTGTCCCCACAACGTGAGTGATACTGCGGCACACGCACACACGCACACGCACGCACACACACACACACACACACACACACACACACACACACACACACACAGGGACCAACATCAAACACTAACATTTTAGATGAGTAGAAGAACAAGTTGTTGAAAATAGAATAATTATATTGTTTAATTTATTAAATGAAAGCAATGGAAATAAACATTCTGCTTAGTTTGCATGGACATAATATGACAGCAAGCTGGAGTTTATCTACCCTTGTTTTTTCCCTGAGCCTCTATTAGAGACCCGGCTGTTGTTTGTTCCCTTTGACCATGCTCCTGGCCATTATTGAAGACCCAGCTTTTATTTGACAACTGGTTTTTATCTGAGGAAGTGCAGTAAATACTCTTCATTGTTTGTCCACCTAAAATTTACATTGCTATGGTTTTGAACATTTTAGCTTAGTAGCAAGTGTTGCACTTGAAATGTGGCTATTGCCATCTTGTGGCACTTGAATGTCACTACAAAATAGAGTTAGACTGAGACATTAACACACACACACACACACACACACACACACACACACAAACGATTATTTAAAAGAAACTAAAGTAAGTTTTAAGGTGGGACTGTTGACTCATAACTCATAGAAAATTGAAACATGACTGGGTTCCTTAACTGGACCCTGATATTTCCAACAGTTCACAAGCCAAAAAGGTTGGGACGCACTGGTTTCATCTTCAATCTTTATTATATTTTATTAACTCATATGTTTTTGTAAAATCTTAATCTGTCAAGTAAGCAGTATGTCCACCTGTCAGTGGAGTAAAAAGTACAGTATGTCCCTCTCAAATATAATGAAGTATAACATAGCATAAAATACAAATACTGAGGTACCTCTAGTAGTGGAAAATGACTAAGTACATTTACTCAAGTATTGTACCTTGAAACTTGATCAAGGTCCACCTGATTGAATGTCAGCATGTTGTAAAATACACAAAGCAAAGGAACTTCTTAATCCTTACTTAAAGCACAATTTATTTTTATTAGCTGTGTAGACTTTTTTAGTACTACTTATAGAAACAACAGCAAAGTAATCATACCCACAGCATTTTATGCTGATAAGGAGTCATACTCCTACTGTATTGACCAAGTTGAATGAATATTCAATTCAATGAATATTACCTGTGGAAACCAGTGTGCAAGGACATGGAATGAGGTAAAAGCTGCATAAATTTCCATGACACAAACAGCTGAATAGAAAATGCAAAACATACCAGTGTTATTTGTTATTTTACAAATTCATAGGAATGAAAACATTTGACTGCTTCCTATAACAAATGAGTGACAATGGCTGATATGCCTTATATGTGGCCAGAGCATAGAGAGTATAAATAGTGGATGGAGACTCCCAGTGATGTAACAGTGGGTTCACACCTGGGCCAGAGACAAAAACAGCCTATTTTCTGCCACCAAAAGACCGTTGCGGATTTGAGCTTCAAGAATAGACTGTTTGTGCAAGATCAAGTGTCTGAATATAGAGCTCCCGTTCAGAGAAGGTCAATGTCATGGTATTTATTAATCCCTGAAGGACAGCAAGGTTCTGGTCTGGCAGGGGGCAAGTGATCTCTGACACCACCACCCTATCCTCTGGGTCAACATCAGTGCAGAGATGTCGGAGAAGATGCTCCATTGGCGAAAAGGCCGTAATGTTAAGTTAGACTAATACCAACTACTCAAACTTTTAAGCAATGCGTTGTTTATTATTATGTTATGTTTTTCTGGTTAATGTGTTGTGTATGAGTTTCCCTTCCAGTTCTGCAGTGGAGGTGTGGCCAAGTTGTTCGGTGGGCAGATGGTGCATCTGATCCTTATCCACTGATTCTCTCCCCATTTAAGCAGCATGGCAGAGATGTCTCGCTGCCAGATTGTTCAAGTTTCATGCTTGACTTTTCCAGCCATTCTTGTCTCTTGTATTCCTAGTAGCACTAGTCTTGTTCCTTGTCGCCTGTGAGCATCTCTAGTTTTGTTCCTTGTTTTATTTCCTACCTGCTAGCCACATTGTAGTTAATTGTTTTGCTTAAGGGATGTTTTTGTGTTCAGAGATTGTGTTTTTGTTTGTTCTTATTTAAATTATTGTATTAGGGATTTTTTTTTGTTATTGTTAATAAACCATTTGGTTTAAATTGCTCCCTTTGTTCCATGCTTTGTGTCTGCCCCTTAGGTCCTATTTAAAATTAATAATCTAAACCTAACACAGACAGATGCACCCAGGCCAGAAGCCTTGACCAGCCCTCAGGATGTTTTCTGACACCTCTCTTTACTCACTATTATTTCTTGTCAGGCTAAACCTTGGGTTATCACAAGTTGATAATGAAGATCCCCATTTTTGGGCCTGCTAATGAAAATAATAATAATGTAAATTCAAATATGAAGCACCTGCAACTGTCATCTTAGGCTCAAATTGAAGGCTACAAAATGTGGGAAATTTACTAAATACAAATGAGGAACTGTTCAACACCATAAAGTGACTGAAATAATCCCTTTTTTATGAGAATTTGTTTTGTTTTGTTTTGTTTTGTTTTGTTTTGTTTTGTTTTGTTTTGTTTTGTTTTGTTTGCCTATTTGGGATGCTGTGGATAACATTTTAGCCTTCACATGGAAGAATGGTAGCAAGCTCCAGGCTGTTTTTCGACCTTCCCATTTGATTGAAGACAAATTTCACACTTGACTTTTTAGGGTGTTGTAATATCTTCATATTTGAATTTGCATCATTCTGACAGCAGGGGGTTCACTCCTTTGAGAAAAAATAGGCCCTAAATTGATTACGCCAATTATAAACTTGTGATGACCCAAGGTTTACAGTAGGGGGAACAAACATTCGCAGAAACCACCCTGAGGGTTGGTTGTGGCTCCTGGCATAATCTGAATAACATCTGAACAACCTTAGACAGTCATCATTTTCAGATACATGACTGATGTTGGCAAGTTTTTCTAACATCAAAATGCTACTGGGGAAGAATTTAATTCAAACTTGCTTAAGACAGAACTTTATGGAGAGTACAATGCTTTGCATTCAAGAGTACCTCTACATCTGGCTCAGCCACAGGTATGTGGAGCATTCCAACGTACCACAGCAGATAGGATGCCTGTTCCAGCTACCCAGGTCAGACTTCAGTCATGGGAGAAACACATAAAGCACACAAAAGAGGTGCATCATATCTAAGTCAGTCTTCTTCCATGGTGTTTAGCACCTCATAGTAGTTACAGGTAACAGCTGACCACACATCACACGACAGCCTCTCTATTCTGAGTATAAAAATTTACAGGGAAAAAACAAAAAAACACAGAAATTAACACATACTGCCTTAACAGGCCTAATATGCTTATGTAAGGTTCTGCTCTGAGTGACAGTGGTAGCTTTTACCTTTAATTGTGGACACTTGCCAGCAATGAAGCTACCACGTCCAGTTCCTCGTATGGGGAACATGAATCGGGCAATGCCCACATTTTCCACTTTAAAAGAATTTAAGCAGTCATCATGCATTGTGGTGGGGTGGGGCCCGGGGGATTATCCAATAGTGAAGCCCACTAGACAACATAGTCTATATGACATAAAATAAAGAGTAATAGCCCATAAGCAGTACCTTGATGCAGTTCCTACCTTGAGGGCCATCCATATTTGCAGACACCATCCAAGAAGAAGAAGAAGAAGAAGAAGAAGAAGAAGAAGAAGAAGAAGAAGAAGAAGAAGAAGAAGAAGAAGAAGAATGCAGTTGAGGCTTTGTTGTTAGCAACAACATCAAGATATAGGATTTACAGTATGTAGAAAGAATTGGGGAAAAAGAATTCTATATCATTAAATGTCATCACTGTGACATACAAGTTTTTAGTTTCTTTTGTCAAGACAGGACTTTGTCTTACCCTCCTTGAGAAACTGTCAATCCCACCAAATATCACAATATTAAATCAAAGGAGAAAAAAGTACACAAAAAATTTCAGACAGGTGATTGACTACAAAAATCTGGAGTGTTGACACAGGCCATGAGGGCTCACTGAATAATTTGATGAGAATAAATATGATGTAAAAAATATGCAATGGCTTTCAGTTACCAGATCTCTACCCAACTGAACATATATGGGACATATGCCTATGTAATGAAAAATATAATATTGGATGTATTTCAATGTCAGTAGGGGAAAAAAACATCAACTGTCCCATTAATTCATCATTTTTTAGAATGGAATTGAAATTAATTAGCAAGAGAGCTCATTCTGATACTAGCTACCAGTACTGTATGTGTAGCATGTGGCAATAGAACAGTACAAACAACATAAGCCCTTGCTTGACATTTGCAGGTCAAATAAAGCTTGTAAAATGAAAATGGTCACAGTTCTTTCAAAGACATGTTATTTATATGAATTTGTGGAGTTTGTGGCTAGATCATAATTTGCAATAATACTCCATATACTGGCGTACTTGGCACTGCATCAATGTTACAAAGTTCTTGAGTGAGAAATGATGACAGTTATCATGGCAGTGGCAAAGGTCCATTAAGTAATGCTAATGCTTCACTCAGCATCCACTGATTCCCCTACCCTAGATTTTTAAGAAAGGCTATCGTTGCATGCATTTAGCGTTACATATCTAGATAATGTTAACCTGACATGAAGACGGGCAAGGTAGATGGTCAGACCAATCATCTATAGCCGTGCCCATTCACGTGCACGCATACATAAAAACAGAGTAAAGGAACAGTGAGGCTATGTACCTAGCAATCATTTTGGATAGTAATTTAAGTAAAGTTAGTTACTCAGTGAAGCTGGGATAGGC
>JBBMOE010000057.1:2348476-2388306 GCA_037975065.1 Chaetodon trifasciatus
ATGAATGAATGAATGAATGAGTTACTTAGTTAGATAAAAGCTGACTTACATGTTAAATCTCATATTTACTTCTTACTTAACACGACAAATTTCGGGCAAACGTGTGTCTGCGACCGCCAAAACTTGCATTTGCTGCACTGAACAACATCTGGGGCATTGAACTGTCACTCAAAAACTTATAAGCCAATGAGGACACTGTTGAAAAACCCACCCACGTGAGAGATTTGTGTCAGAATCGCAAAAAAGAAGCCAGGCAGCACAAACGACAGAGCTAGCAATGAGGGCAAAAGTGTGATCAGCAAGAAAGAAACAGACGAAACAGGACACAAAAAGACATGTTATCAGAAACATAAAAGACTAATAGTTTGTATGCAAGTTTTGTTTGACAACTAAAAAGTTTTGTTTGATATTATCGGTGCAAATCTGATTCCATACACCTGGTGCTCTTTGTGATGCTACAGACAGTGCCATGGTGGAGTGATAAGTTCTGGTCGTCACAAAGAGATTTATTGACATGACTCGACACTGGAAAAAAATGATGAATGAACACATACACTTGATTGTCTAATCTGGATTGCGGAATTCTGAATTCTTATTTTTTGTTTGACAAAAAGTTTTGTTTGATATTATTGGCACAAATCTGATTCCATACAAGGTGTTGCCTGTTGTTCCCACTGTAAAGCTCTCTGAGACAAATTTGTACTTTTGGGCTGTACAAATGACTTCTTATGTCATTCAACTTTACAATACATATTTCCTTCCTTGTGACGAGCTTCTCCATCACACACTTACCCTCTCAATAAGGAAACCCAAAACACACTACAACAAAGCATTTCCCGATCAGTTATTTAACCATACTAATCCAAGTAAACGCTCCCAAACACAGTTCACACTGTCTAGGGTTAGGGTTAGGCCATTGAATAAGGTTAGTGGTGACATGAAACATTGTTTAAACATAGTTTTCTTGCTTTTCTGTTTCCTCTCATTCTTTTACAGGATGTCAGTGTCTCGGAGGTGTTTGTGCTGTGTTAAATATTTGATGTTTGTCTTTAACCTCATCTTCTGGGTTAGTATTTACATAAATCACGCCAAAGTTGGTGTCATATTTGTTTATTTAGTTACATTTTCCAAAAACAAAAATTCTGATTTCTCTGTGGTTCAACAATTTTGTGTTTCTCAGATAAAAGATTTGTGGCACGTTAAGTTTGAATGTGTTCACTGCATGCTTCTGAAATTATTTAACACTGAATTTGATAAATGTGCCAAGTCAGTCTGTTATGTTGCATTCATTCACTCACAGTTTGAGATTTCCCAGTCTCTATTAGAAACATCATTTTCAGGACAGTGCATTGTGATGAATGCTGCATTTTGACACTGGTTTGACACTACATTTTCTGTAAAGCTAGGAGGATGCGGCTTGTTTGGGGTTGGAGTCTGGCTGTCGTTCACGCAGGCAGAGTTTTCCTCTCTTCCCCTGTCTTTTCCATCCCTCTCCGCTGCCAATCTTCTGCTTGTTGCTGGTGGCATTACCATGGTGACTGGCTTCCTGGGTTGTCTTGGAGCGCTTAAGGAGCAGCGCTGCTTGTTGTTCATGGTGAGTGAGATGTAACAGGAAAGGGGAGAAAGGAATGCAAAATGACATGCAACAAAGGTGTTCCAACATGAATTGGGCAGCATTCCCGTTCATGTTCTGATATTTTGGTCTTAATACAATAACTCATTGGGAATAATCTACATAGCTTTCACTTGTATATACTATAATGTTGTCTCCAACTACTCTTGTCTGTTTTGTAGTTCTTTGTGATCCTTCTGGTCCTGGTCGTGACAGAGGTGACTCTAATGTTGGTTATACACATCTTTCATGACAAGGTAAGCTTATGCACACTCCAACTTAGCCAACTAAAATAGATAATGAATAGAATAAGATTAGAATAAGACTATAGTAAACAATAAAAATTAAAACCTTACTACTGTATGATGAACAGTTAGCAGGGAAAGTATGAAGGAGGTGAAAATAAAGAGTAACATAAAATAAGACCAACAATCTATAGTCACTTACTAAAGGGTGCAATGTTCTTTACATTAAGGAATGACCAACACACTACTAATTTTAATATTCTTAGACTTACTAAAATGCTACATTGGTGATACGTTTGGTTCAGCAGAAAAGGGCATGGTTTTGTTAAAATCAAAAACATTTTGCTGACAATTGACTGACAGTTGGAATTTTCTTTGCTTTGTCTTCAATGTCATTTTTATCAACTACATCAGAGCTATAAATACATATCCCCATGCAACTGTGGTTACTAATGAGTGATTGTCCAATTTATTTTCTTTAAGCAGAGGCATAAGATAGGGTTGCTCTCTGTCCCTTTTGTTGTTTGCACCAGACATTAAACTTTTAGTAATAATACAAATAGTAAAGGTTAAATATCAAATAATAATGAACATAAAATGTCTATTTTTGCTGATCATGTGGATAAAGTATAAAAGGCTTTCAGACCTCTTCTTAAAGACATATTCATATACAGATGGGTGCCCCAATGAAACTGGGGTGTAGCAGAAAATAGGCATGAATGTGAGCCTGTCTCTTTCCCTTGTCACTATGTGACTGCCGGATTCTGTTTTCTGCGTGAAGCAGCAAACTGCTTGAATGAAAAATGGAAGGATTATTGGCAGTTTTTCAGGAAAGCAGGACATAGACTGTAAAAAGTTTCACAAAATTTGATAATAATTAGTTGGTTTCTATTGTAAGATAGGCTCATCACAAATTCCAAATTACCTGCAGTTTAAACATAAGTTGAAGTGGTTGTCTGCCTAGTGTGTCAGCCCTGTCAGTAGACTGGTGATGTGCCCAGGTGTAAACTGTCTCACACCCAATTCCACATGGGATAAGCTCAAGCTTCAGTGATCCTGAAAAGGATAAGCAGGTATAAATAATTGATGGATGTATCATTTGAATAAGTAATTGTGCCTTTGTTTTTTTCTCTTTTTCTTAGCTTGATTCCAAAGCACAGGATGAATTAAAGGAAGGTATGAAGATATATAAATCAGAGCCTGGACTGAAAAAATCCTGGGATAATGTCCAGAAAATGGTGAGCACTCTTAGCAAACAATGTATGCGTTCTTATGTTGCATGAATATAGGACAAGTTGTATACAACAGAATAAATTATGTCACTGTAGGTGGAAGTTGTCACAGTCACTCCATCCTTAAGGGATGCTTCACACAAGCTGCTAAATGAAGTCCTAAAATAAGGGCATCACTTCCTACTTCATCACTATTGATATACATACAATAGATGCATGATGTATGTAACAGGAAACTCACTTTTTGGTAGCATCTACAGACAATTGGCAACTAACTCTAACTGTTTGTAGAATCTTCCTGCTGCTACTCAGTGGTAATAAAGTATTGGTTTTATGAAAAAAGTATGTCAGTGTGGACTCTCTATCCCTGAGCCCAGTTTGGGGTTTAACAGTGCACAGAAGTCTCAGTTCTGTCCATACCCCAGTGTTTATCTGTTTAGAAAACGCAGCAGCAGTGTCAAAGACAAGCAAAATCCTCTTGCTGGAGACTGAAAATTAGTTTCACCTTGACTACATTTGGACATTCAAAACACCTAAACATTTACATATTGCACTCTATTAAACAGTAAATTTAACATGTTTGATGTCTTTGCATTCACGTACCTGAATGGTGGAGTAATGGCAACACATTGTCCTTGCCTTTCCACAACCCTCACTTCATTGCTGTTGTAGCTGACTGAGAACCCCAATTGTACCCAAACAACTGATTTGAAGGATGCAGGCAGGTCTTCCAGCTCTGGTGTTTTCCAAACTCCAATCAACTTGTGCTAATATTGTATTACTAAAAGTTTCCTTTAAGAACTTGCGCTTGGGTACCATATTACATGCATCAGTGTTTATAGTGTGTAATGTGCATGGAGCAGCGTGCACCAGACTGTGACCCTCATACTATGACAGTTCAACATGAATACATGAACCATTACAAGAGTGTTAACATAAGTTAGGTATTTGAGCTGTATTATTCAATTCTGAACTGATCTGCCTGTCTCTTCTTGCAGTTCAAATGTTGTGGAGTAACTAACAAAACAGACTGGTATGATGTGCTGAATGGAACGCTGCCCTCATCCTGCTGCTCTGTTGGAACAGACCAGTGTCTTGATGGATGGAGTGAGGTTGGTTTGCTGCTCAGCTTTAAGGGGGTCTTTTGGAGTACAATGAGTCTAGAGGGGTAAAATTGCAATAAATAAGCTGTTTTCATTTTGCCTGATTCTCTCAAATGAAACCTAGCTTTGCTCCAGATGCCTAGTCTGAATGCCTTCACACCTGATGAATTCAAGCAATGGAGTTGTGATATATTGGAGCCAAGGTCCCAAGCCACATGGACCAAAAATCAAAGTTTCAGCTGTGTTGTTGTTCAGAAAAATCTTCCTGATGGTGTTCAATAAAAATCAGCAGGAGTTAGGATGCTGGGTAGTAAAGACTTTAATTTCAGGCAATTAAAGGAGAGCATGTTCTAAATGCACACAATGAGCATCAGAAGAACTGAAATGGCTGGTTCTTCTGCTTTTATACAGTTTGGAACTGGTTGTCCACGCCTCTAGGACCTCCCCTAGGTGTTTTCCAAAGTCCCTGATACTTTACACCATTAGGTAATCTCTTGGCAGCTGTTCTTCCTTGTTTTCCCCTGTTTTTCCTGTCTGCTTGCCAGCATGAGGTCATCCTTGGGTCATGCCTTTTTTTTAATTTTCTCACTTTCTGTTCCAAATTACACCATTACTTGTTAGCCGTTGTCTATGCTGTTTTTATTTTTTTTTGTTTTGTTTTTTTTTTTTTTTTTTAAAGAATAATAAAAGCATAATAAAGAATAATATTATCAGTAAGTGCACTTTAGGATTACATTAAGATTATGGTGAGGTTACATGGACAATCAGTTCATTGATAGTCATAGTAAAACACATGATTATGAGTTATAATAAAAGAGTACACAGTTAAGTCTTAACTTGTGGCCTAAATGTGTTCCCTTAGTTTTACACAGTGCTTTAGCATATGACCGGTGTATAAGACTTCACATGACATTTCTTCATTTTCATCACATATCTGCTAGAAAAATTAAGACACAAATGTTTGCAGCAGGAACTGCACACCACATCCAGTATTTGTGGCTAAGATGTCCCAAATCCATTAATGGTTATCTTGTGGTTCCCAGTGGGCCTTGCTTCAAAAAAGGGTGATATAGTTATTTACGATTATTAAAGGTATAGTAAAGTAAATGAAAACACCAATGGAAGCTAACCAGGGAAATGAGGCTGTGCCTGCCCTGTACTTATAGCATCTGTCTAACTAGAGACTTAGGGCCTTTTGAGCTGGCAACACCAGGCGCCGTTCCTGGGCAGAGTGTAGTGAGTGGGAGGGAGCATAAACCTAAATGAGGGAATTCAGATAGGTCGGAGCAGTTTTGGTGGCAATTTTGTAGGCAAGCATCAAGGACTTATACTTGATGCGGGCAGCAACTGGGAGCCAGTGGAGGGATATGAACAGCTCGTTTGGGCTGGTTGAAGACCAAGTGAGCTGCCACATTCTGGATCATCTGCAAGGGTTTTAACAAGCATGCTGGGAGCCCTGCTAGTAAGGAATTACAATAGTCGAGGCGTGATCAGCGCTTGTACTAGGAGTTGTGTTAAATGCTCAGACAGGCAGGGTCTGATCTTCCTGATGTTGTACAGGGTAAATCGACATGACCGAGCAACAGCAGTACATATCACAAAGTTTGTCTATGTCTATGTCTACATGGCTTCTCATACCATTCATATGCTGATGATACCCAGCTCCTCCTTTTGTTCCCACTGCTGATATCTCGGCATGGATGAAGGAGCGCCACCTTCAGCTTAACCTGTCAAAGACTGAGCTCCTTGTCATCCCGACCAGTCCCTCTATACAACAACAGATCAGTATCAAGCTTGACTCAGGTCTGCTCACTCCACAAATCACAAATCTACCAGAAACTTGGGTGTCATGATTGATGACCAACTAACTTTTTGAGTCTGCCTTGGGAGACCCTTTCAGCCATGGCTCTATTGTCTACACACGGGACCAGCTGTTAGCCCTCAGTCACACTGGACTGCTCCACAATGGGAAACTAGAGATTCCAACGGAGATAAGGAGGAAACAGAGAGGCTGTAGAGGTGGTCTCAAGTGCCAGGAGAGAAGACGGAGATATAAACTGTGTTTACCGGCTGTTATCATGGGAAACGTCCGCTCTCTCTCCAACAAGATGGACAAACTATCGGCACTAATAAGGCTGCAGCGGGAGTACAGGGAGAGCAGTCATGTTTTCAGAGACATGGCTGAAACAGGACATACCAGACTCTGTTGTCTCCTTAGACGGATTTACCCTAGTCCGTGCGGACCGGAAAGTGGCAGAGAGCGGTAAGAAGAAAGGCGGTGGAGTGTCTGTTTTTCAGATGGTGTAACCCTGGCCACATCACTGTTAAAGAGCAGCTCTTTAGCAGGGACATTGAGCTTCTTGCAGTCAGCGTTTGGCCATATTACATTCCTCAGGAGTTCTCACATGTTATTGTGCTGACTGTGTACATCCTCCCATCAGCTGATGCTGCTGCTGCCTGCAAGCGCATAAACAGCACATTGTCTACGCTGCAGACAAGACACCCACAGGCCCTCTTTCCCACCTTTGGGGACTTCAACCATTCCTCTCTCTCTGCCACTCTCCCCAACTTCACACAGTATGTAAACTACCACACAAGGGACAATAAAACTCTGGATCTTCTGTATGCTTATGTCAGGGACGCATACACCTCCACCCCCCTCCCCCCTCTCGGTCACTCTGGTCATAACCTCATCCATCTGCAGCCAGAATACACATCAGTGCTGAAAAGACAGTCTCCACAGAGGAAGGCTGTGAAGATGTGGACTGAGGAGGCATGTGAGCAACTGAGGGACTGCTTTAACACCACCGACTGGGACATACTGTGCAGCTCTCATGGGGAGGACATTGACAGTCTGACTCACTGCACCACGGATTATATCAACTTCTGTGTGGAAAACACTGTGCCATCCAAGAGAGTACAGTGTTTTCCCAACAACAAGCCCTGGGTGACCCCTGAACTGAAGGCTCTGCTAAATGAGAAGAAGAGGGCCTTCATCTCAGGGGACAAGGAGGAGCTGAAGTGTAACATCAGAAGGTGTAAGAAAAACTACAGAGGGAAACTGGGGCAACACCTGGAGAAGAACAATGTCCGAGATGTGTGGAGAGGTCTGAAACATATCTTGGACCGAGGCAAAAGTGGAGATGGATAAGCCACCACTGGAGATCAGGCCTGGGCAAGTTGAGTTAAACTTGTTTTTTAATAAATTTGACTCCCCCACTCCAGCCCCCTCTCATTGGGCCCCCACTTCTTCTTCACACCTCTCTAGGCCCATTATCCCCTCTCAGCTGCAGTCCTTAACACCTCAGCTCCCCTCAGACCACTCTGCTCCAACCCCCGTTGTCATCAACAACCCCCCCACCACCACCTACAGCTCTGGACTACCCCCCACAGCCTCCCCCCTCTCCATCACTACGGACCAGGTGAGGAGGGAGCTCAGGAAGACAAAGGCCAGGAAAACCACAGGCCCAGACACCATCAGCTCCAGGGTGCTCAGGGAGTGTGCAGACCAGCTCAGTCAGGTGGTTCTGTACATGTTCAACCTGAGCCTCAGTCTGGAGAGAGTCCCGGTCCTGTGGAAGACCTCCTGCATGGTGCCAGTTCCAAAAACAGCCCATCCCGGGGAACCAAGCCACTACAGACCTGTCGCCCTGACCTCCCACCTCATGAGTACCATGGAGAGGATCGTCCTCGGCCACCTCCACACCCAGGTGAGCTCTGCGCTGGACCCGCTGCAGTTCGCCTATCGACCTGGCATTAGGGTGGATGACGCCGTCACCTGCCTGCTACACTGGGCCCTGTCTCACCTGGAGTCCCCCGGGAGCACTGTGAGAGTCATGTTTTTTGACTTCTCCAGTGCTTTCAACACCATCCAGCAAAGGAAAATGGAGGTGGCTGGTGTGGACCAACAGCTGGCTGCGTGGACCATCGACTACCTCACTGACAGACCGCAGTACGTGACGTTACCCAGCTGTGAGTCAGGTGTGGTAGTCAGCAGCACAGGGGTCTCCCAGGGAACAGTGCTGTCACCATTCCTTTTTGCCCTCTACACCTCGGAGTTCATGTACAACTCCACCCTCTGTCATCTGCAGAAATTCTCTGATGACTCCATCGAGAAGGTGGCGGACAGAAGGATGTTAGCCAAGCTGACATCCATCATGGACAACTCTTCCCACCCCCTGCACCACACTGTGAGGACCCTGAGCAGCTCCTTCAGCACAAGACTTTTACATCCACAGTGCAGGAAGGAGCGCTACCACAGGTCTTTCCTGCCCACAGCCATCAGACTGTATAACACTGCACAATAACATCCACTCAAATGCAAGTTGTACTGATACCCTGATCACATTTTCCCTCTGTTTTCATATGCAATCATCATTTTTAAATTACTTAAGTGTGTATGTATTGTATATATTGTAAATTACCATAGGGTATATAACACTTGTGCAATAGTTTTTTGTCTTCTTGTCCTCTGACTTCTTGCACTCTGTCTTGCTGCTGTAACATGTGAATTTCCCCCATTGTGGGATAAATAAAGTCTGTCTTGTCTTATCTTATCTTATCTTGTCTTACCTTATCTTATCTTAAAAACAACTCAGTTAACAGTTAGGACATTGACCTGTTAAGCATTCACATCAGGCCTCGCTATTTACTTAGGGAATTCTGGCATATCACGATAGAGGTGTTTATTCCCTCCTCTGCAACGCTGACCACAACAGTTACAAGCCAGCCAGTGATGTATCAGCTGTAGACAGGCTGCAGACACATTACCCACATGGCCTCCCTCTTGTTTTTGGTGACTTTAATCACACTTTGCTGTCCTTTACTCTGCCCACATTCACTCGATACGTTGCATGATGCACCAAAGACAATGAAATACTGACTTTATTCTATGCCAACACCAAGGAGGCATGTAACTCATCACCTCTCCTTCCCCTGGGAAGATCTGATCATGACCTAATGCACCTCCTACCTATGTACAAACCACTCATACACAGTGGAAAAGATGGTTCAACAAGGCTGAGAAGGCTTTGATGAACTGTTTTGATACAAATGTGTGGAAAGTAATTTGTGGTGCTTGTGGAAACGACATTGACAGTGTCAAACACAGTACAATTGATTGTATCCACTTCTGTGTGGAGAATGCAAGGACTGTACAGTGTTTTTCCAACAATAAACCCTGGGATCCTGGTCTCATTCTCAGGGCATCAAATATCACTGCATTGTTCCTGTGCCTTCAATACCATACAGCTCATGCTTCAGAGGGACAAATTCACAGCATGGATCATGGATTACCTCATCAACAGACCACAGTATGTGAGGATACAGGACTGTGAGTCTGACATGGTCTGCAGCACAGGGGTTCCACAGGGAACACTTCTGGCTCCCTTCCTCTTCATCCTCTACAGTGCAGACTCTGCAATTGTTGACCTCATCACAGATAGGGATGGCAGGGAGTACAGAGAACTGGCCCAGGGTTTTGTGCATTATTGGCAGTGGAGTTGCCTCCAAATCAATGCAGGAAAAACCAAAGAGCTGGTGGTCGACTTACGCAGGTACAAACACCTCCTACTCCAAGGAAGTTGATTTAAATACACTGAAGTGTATATAGATCAAAAGCTGCCAGGAATGTAGCAAAAACATGCATGAAACTGGTCAGGAGGCAATATAAACCATGTGGTTTATAGTTAAGGCATTAAAATACGTAGAAACACTGGCATGGTCATTTCAGTACTTTGTGCAGTCCTACAGTGTTATTTGGAAGGGTAAACTTTGGAAAATGGTATTGCAGAATTCAACTACTGTACACATGTAGCCATTAAAAATATAGCAAAGAATGAAACATTACTTACATTTTCATGTATGAAAGAATCAGTTACTGTTTTGTTTGGACCCAAAGATGCAGACCAGAGACAGAGATATAAAAGTAAATACAATTTATTTTAAACACAAGTGGAGTGACAAAAAACACACTCATAAGGAGTGGATACAAAACCAACACAAAGCACACTCAAAAGGAGTGGAGAGAAAACTAAGGGAGCTCCAATGAAGTGGGTTTGAGGCAAGGCACACACTGACGCAGCAGAAGACACTGAAACACAAGAATGCACACTATAAGTGGCAGTCCAAAAATCAGTTAACATTAGCAACTCAACAAGGAGAGGAGATAGTGAAGCATAGTACTCAATACACAAGGACATCGCCAGGGATTCAGAACAATCCGGCACAGGTAGGAGAGAGCTCTCCCCTTTTATCCTGTGCCTTAATCTGGATCATGCATGTCAATTGTGCACATGAGGAGGCGGAGCTGGCTGGGTGTAGATGAACACCCAGCTAGACAGACAGAGGTGAACAGACAGGCAACAATAATACTGGGGAACAGGAAAAAGACATACTAGGAATACAACAGGTCTGTAGGATCGTAACAGATACACTCACCCATCTGAAATAAAATCAGATTTAGTTTGCAAGAATTAGGCAGCTTTAAACTTTTTTTTGTACAGCATTTAGGCTGAACTTCTCCGGATCTGTTAAAGCAAACTGCACGGCACCAATGTATTTTGTTACTTTACAGTCATACATTGCTAATGCAGCTTTATGAATAATTCCAGTTTATTATAATTTGAGTATGTTTTCATATTAATAGCATTGTTCTCATTGGGTTGCGAGAGGTCCCGCGTTCAACTCCCAGGTGAGCCCCCACTTTTGTTACAACCCAGCTCGCTAAGGGAAAGGAAGTAACAGAAAAACAACCCGATGGAAATGGTTGAAAAGTAGTTATTTATTTAAATCAAAGTGTTTTAAATTGCTGTAATACACAAAAGGCAAAAGGCCAAAACAACAAAAAGAGCGGGTGGGTGCTTTTCAAACAAATGAAATAATCAAAACCAAAAGAGAACTCTCCAAAAATGAGAGCTTAACTAATTAAACTAAAGGAGAACTCTTCAAAAATGAGAGTTTACATATCATACCAAAGAAATAGAAATAAAACCCTCCTAAATGAGGCCTTAAGTTTCAGATGGAAAATAAGAACCAAAATACGACGGACATAGCACCCCTAAGCCTATTGAGGCTAACAAACAATATAACTAAGGGTATGTGTGAAAATCAGTCCCATCTAAACCTAGCTCAATTCGAGTCTGGTTACTATAAATTTACAAGGAGCAGAGCTCTGACAAATCTGTCACAAAACAATTGTCTGTGTGCGAAGGACTGGTCATGAGACATGCCAGTCACCCACTGCCAGGCTGAGACATCTCTTGTAGCCGGCAAGAGATAACTGCTTGCAGGGGATTGGATGTGGGCTGGCTCCTCCCCACTCGCCGTCCTCTTCCAGAGAAGGAGTCCTGTTTCCACTCACATACACGCAGGGCACAAGAACACAAACGGTGGCAGCCATAACACATTGCTAATGCAGCTTTATGAATATTTCCAGTTTATTGTAATTTGAGTATCTTTTCATATTAATAGCATTGTTCTCATTGACTAATTGCTGAGATCTTAGAATGCTGTAACATCATACAGTCCAGAAGGGGAAGAAAAAGCAGTCAGATGATCCGATGATCCGATCAGATGAACAGTTTATCCAGACTATCTAAACTACTTTATTTGGAGTTCAATCTAAGAGTGCATCTGAAATGTTGCAGATAACCCCACACGTCACGCACAAAACTGTGTACAAAACTACAGTCAGTACAATAGGTAAAATTTGAAGTGTGTCTACAAACTATGATGGATGTTTACAGCAGACTTTGGGGAATAATTTTACTGTCCTTACTGTTACTGTTTTTTTCTGATATGAATTTGGCTAACTTGAATGTTCATTGTTGCTGTGTTCCCAGAGTTCAGGAACTACCCTGAGTGCAATGTTATTATTGCTCACAGGAATGATGGCCAGAACAAATATATGACCAAAGTCGTAATACTAATATGGAATTCTTTTGATATAGTTCAAATACTGAAGCTTCCGAGATGGTCTACCTTAGCACATTTGTTCGTATCATCTATTTGACCATTATGGAACTTTGTTATGTGAACATTATCATGTCTGTGCTCGCCAGTTACAGCTTGATGGGACAGTAAGATGTATAGAGTCTCACAATGGGTCTAACTAGTCATCTTTTATTGATATCTAAGATAAGTTGTAATCATTTATCCCTTCACTTGTCTTTACACATCATGTATGTCTTTTTTCTACTTATGTACTGATGTATGTATTGTTTTTGTATGTAAGCTTCATTGCCCCATGCATCCCCCCCCCTCACACTTTCTGTTTCTCTTTGTCCTCTGCAGCCGTGTTATCAGAAGGCCAGGCAATGGCTTCTAGATAACATCCCCTCAGTACTGGTGTTTGGAGTGTGTATTGGCGTTGTGCAGGTCATTATGTCTAATATTTATTTGTCATTTATTTGAAACATTTTCTGTATATTTATGCTTTTGTTTAGCCATCTCTTTGCATATTTTTTTACACTCTTACTTTCTCATTGATGTTTAATTTTCATAGATTGAGGTTTCATTTCATAGTCAAATTATGATCATAAAAGCCATTTCTTCAGCCAAAGACAATGGCAAAACTTGGAAACACCTTTGTAATTATATACCATTGCATTTCTATGCAGTTCAAACCAAAATACATGCCTTTTAATCTTGTTAGCTTAATGAAGAGAGCACCCAAACACATATTACCAGCAATAGCACTGCACAGCTTTTGCTGAGAACCTGGAGCTATGCAACAGTTTTGTGTTTTTTGTGTGTGTCATTATTTAAAGCCCATCCTCTACAACAGGTTAACTAGAACTATGATAAATAGGGAAGGCATATTTATCTCAAATTAAAATTGCCAATACATTAAACAAGTTTTGAGAACATTAACAAAAAAAAAAAAAAAAAAACAACTCAAGTTCATCATTACTATCATCAATTTATTACATTTGTCTTTCTTGTACCGTTTTTATGCTACATTTGATATTGTGAGTATGGTTAGCTACATTTGTTTTACTTAACAAAGTTGATCAAAATGTGACCGTATGGGAAATATAGCCCTCCCCCTCACTTTTCAAAATCCTGTCTCTACCTCTTATAGTTTCAGTTTGATTTACAAAAAGACGGCTAAACTATACAGTCCTCTTGCCATACCCCTGCCAAAATCCAGATAAAATATGATGAGAACTGGTCAAAATGCTCATCTCAGTCACCATCAGTTATTACCATGGCCTCACAGCATTAAAGCTTTACTAGCAGAAGCAAACAATTTCCCGACTTTTTTCTCGACCTGGATTTTGCCCCACAGGTGACATACAAGCTGCCCAACTTCTTGGTGGAAGTTGTCTGTACTGTATGTAGCTGGTGAGGAAGACTGCAGCCACTACTCAGGCCTGAAAAAAGTTCCCGATTAACTCTTCTGCATTTTCAGATAAAAAAGTAATTTAGCTGTTTTTATCAACAACTAATTCTCGTATTATGATACCAGAATTGATCATCAATCAAAGATAATGCAGCAAAACAGAGTGTCTTTTTAGGAAAGATAGAGATAAATCATTATTTATTGGGTTTAAAGGTGACATTAGAAATTGTAGTTTATAAAACATAATAATTACAGTATTTCTTTTAAAAGTATCAGGTCTCTTTCAAGGAAATCTGTGATTATTGGGTGAATGATAGTGATGATGATAATGATGATAAGCAATATGTGACTTTGTTAAGTATACAATTATTATGGAAAGCATATTAATATTTTTTTTTGCTAGATGGTATAAATGCATATAAATTAAAATACATTATTTACATTATTATTTATTTACTACTTGCCTATACCTTTTTTACCTATACCTTGTTTCAGACAGGATCAAATTCAAAGTAATTTGACCTGTACTCCTCTTCCTCTCTTGTCAGATCTTGGCCCTGGTGTTCTCCATGCTGATGTACTGTCAAATTCTGTGCGCTGAGAAGCACTTGGACTGACAGCAGACCAACTCTTCACTGGCCCTTGATGGGAAGACTTTTCACAATCTCCCCTGGTGACTTCAATAGAACCCCGAGCCTGATTTGCTTTTGCATAACCTCCAACCCAGGCTGTGGTGCTCCAGCACGTACTTTTGGTTCAGAAATGAAATCTGTTCTGAAATGTGTGCTTTTCAAATGTCCTGTGGCATTGGGTTACAAATTCACAAAAAACTAACACTAACTAAAACTATCAATGAGTGTACTCGATATATGATCAAAGCCTCTATACCACACGGAGGATGTAGGCTGTCTTTGTACCAACCATATAAAAGTAATATCATGAAACTCTCCACAGTTTAATATTGGCAATATGTCAGATCAGTAATGTTTCATTTACCGCTAGAATCCATCAGCCTCAAGACAAAACAAGTTGCAATTACCTTAATGCTTTGTTCCTGCAGAGAAACCTGAGGGTAAACACTGCGTCAATTGTCTTAAAATTGAAGAGAAAAAACACATATGTTGTCTCTCCTTATTTCTCCTTATTTTTTTATTTTTTTATTTTTTTTCATAAATAGGAAATAATTGTGTAAGATTTGTTATAAATTATGTTTGAAATTATGCATTCAGTTATTCAGGACTGCAAGGAAAAAGCAGCTTTACAATTACATTGTTTGGATTTCATTATTCATCAAGGATATCATAAAGAGAAAACAGGACCTATAACTTTATAACCTGCTGGTTCAGTTTGTCTGTCAAGTCAAGGACTATAAATACACTGCAGGAAAAAAAGAATAAAGGATGGAGAAAAGAAAATATTTAGCACTTTGTTAATGATTTCAAGCCTTATGCTATTCCTATACTATTTGAGCACTTTGAACATGTCTAGTTCAGTGATTTTAAAGCTTTACACTAATCTTATTTTTATCAGTTCTATCTAATCGTAACTGCAATTTTTTAAACTATTTCTATTGTAATGCATCCTTATTCACCACACAGGTTTGTCCAACATATTCTTTTTTAGAGCAACATTTACTGGATATTTTTCTCATATGGCATGAATATCATATTAAAGAGAATATCTGATTCTTATGGTAATGTTTCCCACTAGTATTTATTAATCAATATCTATTGTAAACCAAAGGGTGCTTTCAGAGTTAAGAGATCTGTCAAGAGATTCAGAGTCAAGAGATTCTTCATATGAGGAAAAGAGATTTGTTTGCCAGTCAAAGGGGATGCTTTAAAAGTGAATACTAGGGCTGGGTAAAAGAATTGATTAAATCGTTTTTGGATCTATTTCATTTAAATTTTGCAATATCGATTCACAGGGCATGAGATCGATTCCCCCGCCCTGTTTTTTTTTTTTTTTTTTTGTTTTTTTTTTTGTTTCTAACATTTTATTGAAAAAACAGTAAAGTATACAAAAACAGTATACAAACAAAGAGTAGAGTTGCCAGGGGATATGTCCAAATGTCCTTACATTACACAAAAACATCTAGAGCAGAGCATATGCTTAAGGTTTTTTGTTGTCAGAGCTATCAATAAGCTGTATGTATTGTTCAACATCTTTGAGAAAATGAATAAAATTGGGTTTTTTGTTGTTGAATTTACATTTGAATAAAAAATTTAGCCAAAATTATTAAAAGGTTTATAAGAAAAAAAAACCTTTTCCTCTTTCTTGGAGCACTTGTAAAAACAGAAAACAACATTTTCCCAAGATAAAGAAAAGACTTTGAAAACATAGTCTATAATGAATCTGCTGAAATCCTTCCAAAGCTTTTTTGTATGAGGGCAATGCCAAAATAGATGTAACACAGTCTCTGGGTGGTCCTCACAAAAAGAACAGTCTGTATTTATGTCTCTTTTGAATTTTACCATGTAGTGATTTGCAGGATAGTATTTATGAATAATTCCTTCCTTAACCTTATTGGTGATGAGATGCCTGTGTGGAATCATCCAAACCTTGTTCCAATCAATGTCATTCACAAAACAATTCCAATATGAAATAACATGTGAAACAGAAACAACATCTTTCTGGAATAAAGCACGTATATGTCTATTGTTATTATGAGAAAAGGTCGAGAAACAGATTTTTCCTATATGAGAATCAATTGGATTAGGTACAAAGACTGAGGGGAGTGGATTGAGAAGATTTCTAAAAAGCATTAAAGAACCTGGTGGGATAGCGTCAAACACTATGGCAAATTCCTTGGGAGTAACAGGAAAATCATATTTCGATAAAAATTTTCTATAAGAAAGCAAAAGTCCCTCTCCATTAAACAGCGGACTTACCAGAAGAATTTTGTTCTGAACCCATCTTTCCATAAAAAGTGATTTATTCTTGAAAAGAATGTCTCTGTTATTCCATATTAAGTACCTGTGAGGTGAGAAGTTATGTTTGTAGATTAGAGACCAAGATAGAAGAACTTGCCTGTGAAAAGCTAACAATTTTACAGGAAGTTTGTCTTACATTATAATTACAACTGAAAATAAAATTTAAACCACCAAAGTGAGATAAGATGTACTGAGGAATGAAATTCCAAATTGAGACGGGATTTTTAAGAAAGTGTCGAGCCCAATTTATTTTAAATGTATTATTTGAGTAGCAAAATCTAGAAAGTTAAGCCCCCATGTTCATAGTCATTCATAACAACTCCTTTCTTAATATAATGCGTACAATTTTTCCAAATAAAATCAAGGAGTAAGCAATCAATATTTTTGATAGTTTTATTATCCAGATGTATGGAGAGAGCTGCATAGGTGAGCCGTGAAATACCTTCCGCTTTAGTAAGAAGAACCCTGCCTTTAAGGGACAGGTCCCTCTGCAACCATTGATTTAGTTTAACTTTTGTTTTTTGAATGATCGGGTCAAAGTTCAAATTACATCTCAAATTCTGGTCTTTAGAGATCCCTAAGAGAGCCCTAAATAGGTGACTTCTTCTTTGACAGGAATATTACAAATGGAATTTGCGTTACTATTTTTAACAGCTAATAGCTCACATTTATGCAATTAAGGCATAGGCCAGAGGCCTTAGAAAAATCAGTAATTACATGGAGAGCAACAGGGACTTGGTTAGCATTTTTTAGGAAGAGAGTAGTATCATCAGCCAGTTGGCTAATAGTAACATTTTTATCAGCTATGGAGATTCCTTGCACAGCACTGTTAGTAATATGGTTTGTAAGAATTTGAGTACAGAGTAAGAAGAAGTAGGGGGAGATGGGGCATCCCTGGCGGATGCCTCGTTTCAAATTAAATCTTGGGGTCGTGCCATTTTTCATTTTAATTGAGCTATTGCTGTTGGCATACAAAGTCTTAATAGCCGTGCAGAAAAATTCACCAAAGCCTAACTTCTTTAAGCAGTGAAAGATGAATTGGTGTTCTATTGTGTCGAAGGCCTTATAGAAATCGAGGAAGAGGACAAAACTTTCATCAGAAATCAACTCAGAGAAGTCAAGGATGTCTTGGACAAGTCTAATATTATAAGGACTATAATAAGGACCAGATGTGCTACAGTAGCATCAAGGTACTTAAGCATAAGGCAAATATAGTGACTTAAAGAATCACTGTCTGAATGTAGTACAGATCCACTGAAAGAGTTTTTAAGAGTGCTGACTCAAAAATTGTGCTCTGCAGTTGTTGAGTGGCACTCTTGAAAATAACAAGTCAGTATTAAGATGTTTGGCAAATAAAAAAAGTTCTTTGCGTTTACAAGTCTGTCTTAGACCCCTGGCATTAAGAGAAACAAAAGAAACCGACAAAGTTAAGTGTTAAACAAGAACGAATAAAGAAATAATAAAGTCTCTGATTACTTAGAGTGTATCAAAAGGGGACCGAAATCTGCATTATTAACATGAATTACAACGGTAAACAATGACTTGGAAAGGAAGCAGCCGACCTAAATTATAACATTCTTCAGTAGCTGCCTGAACCAGGAATAAGTCTATTAAAGCATCAGAAAGACAGACAAACTGTTCTTTAAGTAGGGGGAGAAAGTTCGGATCCATTAATGAAGCCACGACCTCCGATAAAGTAGGCCGTCTTACCATCTTCACAGGCTTTATGTCGGGCCACAGCTTACTCCCACGCTCTCTGTCCTCCTTGGAAAGATCCTCTGCAAACTTTAGGCTGTTGTTCATCAGGTAGGGAAGTGATTTTGCAGCTCTCCATATTGCGTCTCTGTCGACTCGCAAGGTAAACTGAATGATGATGCCTCTGGGTTTGTTTACATTTTGATGTTTAGGGCCAAGATTGTGCACGGTGTCAATGGTGTCAGACATCCTGTTCTTTTGCTCTGGAAGGATAGCTTGACATATTTCAATGATTTTCTTGCGTGGATCCTCTCTCTCACCTTCTGCAACCCCATAGAGTCTGAGGTTCCATCTTCCAGTGTATCTTTCCAGCTCCGAGATTCGTTGCTGACACATGTCCACTCTTTTCACCTCATTTACTGCTTTATTCTTGTACTCTTGTACTCACTTTCCCTTTAATAACCTTTACTTCCTCGCAGACATGATCAATAGTCTTTTTAAGATCCTCAATTTTTAGTGCATTAGCACTTACCATGCTCTCAATGTTGTCGGATCTGGTATTTATCAGCGCAGAAAGGGTGGCAATTACGTCATTTTGGCTAGCTAGCACCTGGGTGTTGGGAGATAGCGTCGCCTTTTTCGGAGCTGGAGACTTGCTGGGAGTAATGGGAAGGGGTGGAAACCCATCCATGCCATCGTCTGAGACTGGAAGAGCGACGTGGGATTGATGTAATTGTGGCAGTTGTCAATTAACACGTTGCCAGCCTTAGCAACAGTGGGATATGCTAACGTTAGCCTTTGCTTGACGTTATCTGGAGGTCTTTTTCTTTCACTCTGTGCGACATTAAATAACCTCTGTCTCAAAAGTGGCTGAATAATGCTGAAAGACTGAGTAGGTGATTAGCGTCGAAAAAGTTTCGTTTTTAACCGTTTACTTATTTTGCAGAGCTCGGCAGAAAATGTCCACTCACTTGGCCATCTTGGCACCCCCGCCATTCCCCCCGCCCTGTGCGTGATGAAGCAGCAGCGCGTTTATGTCAGGTTGACATTCACAAGCACGAGCGCGCATACACAAAATGGCCAAAATGGCCAACGCAGGTAAAACTCCACTCAGCAAGTCATCCCAAATGAAGTCTGACATCTGGAACCATTTCAGATTTAAAACAACAAAGGATAAAGAGCTTTAATTAAAAGATTCTGTGCTGGATTAAAAGGAATATTACATAATTTAAAAGAGTTCATAAATTATTGTCAATCTATTCAATATTTCTGTGTTTTTCTTCTTTCTGTCTTACTCAACAGCAAAATACTGATGGTAATGATGCTGATGAAGGAACTTAGGAGATAGGGGAAGCGACTTCGCCCAAGAAGGCCAAGAAATCCAGCACCTTGGAGTCTCTCCTTGGAGCAGTCTACTCACCAACAGTAAAGGAAAATGGACAGAAAACTCCAGCAAAGAGGGCTGAAAATGAAATCAGAAGATACAGGGCCAAACCACCTGCTGGGCTGAATGAAAATCCTCTGACCTGGTGGAGGTCAAATGAAAGGGAATATCCACTGTTGGCTCACCTGGTGAAGCAATACCTTTGTGTCCCTGGGTGATATTGTCACTGCAGAAAGGAGCTGCCTAATCCCAGAACATGTCAATGAGCTCCTTTTCCTGCACAAGAATCTCACAATCTCTTCAGTGAAAACAAAGTCGCAGTAACAGGGCTTGACTTTAGACAGTTTAAGTTTACTTATAGTTTTGTTACCTTCAATATTATTTTTGCATTTTAAGAAACAATACCTTATTGCAATTTACAAGTTTGTTCTTAAAACCTGTTGTTTATGGTGAAGAGAAAAAATAAAGTACATTTGTATTTTGTAACAGAGTTGAGGCATTTTTAAGAGCAGATTGAATCGAATCAAATCAAATCGAATCAAATTGTGATTAATCGATTTAGAACCTTATGGATGGAAATCGAATTGATTTAGGAAATTGGCCACGATACCCAGCCCTAGTGAATACATGCTGTCACACCCAATATAAGCAGCAGCACCATCTCGGCGCTGGCTGGTTATTAGCTTATTGTGCCACTTCACCACCAACACAGAAGTGGCCTCAATTGGCACCTGAGCACAGACAGAAAAAAAACAGGTCAGGAAGGAAGGCAGCAGGCAAGCCAGAACTCAGCACTTTCTTCAAGTCTAGTTGTTACCACACGCAAAGCAGATGATAAACCAAATACCAACTGAAACCCTGGTGCTTATATACTGTGTAGGCAGGTGAGTCTTGATTGCCTGATTGAGCACAGCTGTGCTCAGGAGGAGAGGAGACTGGGCCTAACCCATAGGCCACACCCTGCAGTGACACAGACTCAGACTCAACAGACAGGCAGAGAGACAGAAGAGACAGGAAAACAGACAGGAGGGGGGAAACACAGGAGTAAAATCGGGCAAAAAGGAGGGGAGATCACTGATCTTCACAATCCTATGACAGCATTGTCAAACTATGTTGGGCAGATGGCATGCTTGAGGATGCACCCTTTGATTCCGTTGCTGATTTGATGATCTGAGTTGAATAAACTGCACTCACCATGTTCATGAAAGTAGAGAAATATATCTCACAGGGCTTTTGTTTGGACAATGCAGTCTCATGGCACAGAGGCACACTACATCCAACACTGCTCCTACATTTTTACACAACAAATATAATCATAGGAAAGTGGTCGGGGTGGATGGCGGCCATATAAAGTGTACTACTGTCACACCAGAATCCAGGGTTCAAATCCAGATTCTGGTTAGGTTTACGCAACAAAAAGCACTCAGTTAAATAAGACTGTGATAATTGTTGACTTTTTCTGTATTAAGATAGAACATGATCATTCCCTAATGTAGCAGAGAGAATCTCAGGTCAGAGGCTGCAGACTGCAGCCTCTCCAAAAGTAGGTCAACTCCTCCCCTTTCCTAACCCCCCTAATTGGGCAAGGCTATTTAACACACCTGTGGCATGAAAGCTGCCTTTCTTCCTTGGTCTGTGCCTGCCACATGGTCATGTCTCTGAGGTAGGTAATGTGGCTTGGAGGTCATTTTAGTCGTTTTAGCCTGTTTTTAACTTGTAGTGGCCTTTATTTTAACAGAGCTACATTGTGTCTGTCAATTGGTTCCCTGCTTGTCCTGCATTGATGGCTTGGTCGTCTTGGTGTCCATGAACATTGATTTGAGGTTTGTTAACTTTCCCAAACAACCCTGTTTCACTTCCCCATACCACAAAAATGTATTAACATTGTATTTGCCCTTTTTGTAGTGGTGAATTGTGCAGAACTGGTTGAAGGACATCAGGGCAATTGTTGTACCTGCCAAGACACAATCGGCTGCTGTTTTGTTTTGTTTTGTTTTGTCTTTGGTTTAGTTTTGTCTTTAGTTCACTCTGTTTTGTTTTGGTTTAGTTTTGTATTTAGTGGTCTCTGTTTTGTCTTAGCTTTGTTTTGTCTTAGTTTTGTCTATTGTTTTGTTTATTTCTAGGTTACTTTGAGTTAGTCAACTTTTAATCCTTGCATTTTATTGAACCTGTTATTAAAAACAATACTCTTTTAGCTGAACCAACTGGTTTAATACAGTTTTACCTGTTTTCTTTAACATTTTCTTTCTTTACAGTGTAGTGGTTGCTGGCTAGCGGTGGAGGCTAGGCACTCCGGGTGGTTCCCTGCACCTTTGTTTTGTTGTAGTGATAAGGGCACTGGGACACAATTTTCTGTACCTGTTTGCCGTGTGGTTGCTGTGAGTTCACGAGTGGTGGGTAAGTGCACTCATGGGACACATCCTATGGTAGTTTGCCTCCCCCTTGCTAGTTTCCACTCACTCCCCTCCCCCCTTTTTGATAATTTTAATACAATTAATAAATAAATCTTGATTTACTTTGGAACCTCGTCTCTGCCTGTAGTGTTTGAACCTGTGTGTGCATTATTGCTTAGCATTGGGTAAAACTCCTTGGGTGAAAGTCCCTAGGTGGCGTTGTCTGGCTTACAATTGGTGTCATTTTGTTAACTCTTTGATAATATAACACAAACAACCCCCCCACTACATTGCCACACTAACATTAGACTGATTGTTGCAAGTGCCTAAACATAACCATAAAAATAGCTGAATGCTGTAGTCACTACCGGTGTATAATACATTGCAGGATTGCCTGTTTTGGCAGAAAACAAATTAAAAACATTGTCAGTAAACACATTCAGTATCAACATTTTTCTGACTTTACAGGGTGAGTGAACAACATTTCCTTAATATGTTGATGTAATTTGGTCATCACTATGTTACCTTCAAAAGATATTGCAAATTGTTCTATATAAATGTAATTTCTAGGAGACAGAGCTGGCTACATCAGGCTGTGGATGACAATACAACAAAACATGTTCTTTTTCTGTAAGAAGTACAACTAAATCTGAAACTTGGATTTTTTTTTTTTTTTTAGTTTTTTTTTTTTTTTTTTTTTTTTTTTTTTTTGAATTATGATTTGATTTGAAGATGGCAATGTTCCAGTATTCCTACAGTCATTATTGGGGACTATTTTAGCACAAACATCTTTTATCTCTGACAGACTGAAAGAAATTATCATCATTATTACAGGCAACAAAGCAGTTCTGGTCTTGTCCTTTTCAACGCCAGCTGTCCTCCATAGTAAACCTTCCAAGAGTGTTCTTTGCTGTCATTTAGGTCTGGCAGGTACATGCTGGACAATTAATGGCTGACCATTCACTTTTTGAACTGTCATTGGCCTTCACTTTCAATTTTCAACCGAGAAAAATGTTTAAATATTTCTACTTAGTTTCTGAACACGTTTAAATTACTAGGCACTAGTACTACATGATTTGCCATGGAAAGATTATTCGATAGAACAATTCAAACAGAAATCTGGCCTGTCAATAGTTTTGAGAACCTGGATGCAGAAATAAAGCATGGTTCATGGTCAAATCATTAAAAATATAGAATTCTTGAGACTGGGCATGTCTGTGATAAGTTGATTTGGCCTTAACCATAGTTGTTCCTCATTTCTCTTCCGCCCCAGACCCCGTTCATTCTTCCATTTACATAACATGTTTACATGAACGCTCGCGGGTGAAAATGACAAAATATTTTATCGGATGTGCCTTTCATTTAGACGGAAACAGCGTTTTTGGGGGGCTTAAAAATGCAAAAAAAGTGACACCCCCCCTCCAGAATGGAAATCCTAAAAATGCTCCACTGTCGCATTCCCGTCTAAAGAGTAAAAACGCAAAAGTGTTCTCCGATGTGCCAAAGCCCGTCCCTTACATTCTCTGGATCTGCTCACATCGCGTACGCCTTTACGTCACAGGCTTGCGTATGCATGCAGATTTCCCCCAAAAAACACTTGTCTAAACGCGGAATAAAAAGTGAGAACCCAATGCCACTTTTGTGTTTTCTGTTCAGATTGTTTCCATGTAAACGTAGCCTTAGAGATTGTTTCTACTGTGCTGTAAATAAACAAATATTGCATTGATGAGTTGATGCTTTCTTTACTTTCTCTGATTTGTCAAAGTGAAGCTGCAAATAAGATACAATTAAATTTAAATTGAAATAGCATCACAAATAACATCACATCCCTGCTGCACCTCACACCAAGAAAACACACTGCTCCCAACCCTTTGTGCCTTTGTAAAAGATAAAAATATATTTTAAAAATATAAAATGTATACAAAACATAATATGGCATAAAAGCACAATCAATGCTTTTTTGACCATACAAAATACACATTTGCTCAAATTGTTTGACTTCAATTATGCTAAATGCTGTAAACAATTAAAAAAAAAAAAAAACAGCTTTAATTCAGTTGGTGTTGACTCTTCGTCGATGTACCAAAAGATCTGGCAATGAATTTGACATTAATAAAATGTTTTTAACAAATGGGTTGAATTTTTGTGGCAGGCCGACCCTTTGGTTCATATGAGACAACAGAATGTACCTTTAACAGACGACAGCAAAAAAAGAAAACTAAACACGACAGTGTTTGCACATAGGAAGCTGTTCAGGGATCATGCTCTTGTCACCAGCTGTTCCACTGATCTAGCTGCCTGGAGGCAGTATCGAACCTCCATGAGCATTGCATCCTCTCTGTGAAGTGAAGAGAAGTAGCTGGTGACTCAATATGTATGTTGGGCAGTACATGACTATCTACATCCAGAGGCTTCTGGAGTATTGTCACAACCCAGACGAGACTGTGGACAAGCTTGTCCATGTAGAAAAGCAGAGTAAGGTCCATCTGTCACTCTTCCCTTTGATGTCATGAGGCCAGTGTTGACAACTGGTAAGTTGGAGAACTCAGTCGTACTCTACAGGCTCCTCCAAAACTATCGCATTCTCCTGAAGATGAAACAAAAGGTTAGGTGATAAGTATAAACAGAGTATAATATGTGTAAACAGAGGAAAATAAAGCTTAATATATACTTTTAACATTCACATAGGTGCATTGGTGCCCATGTCTGCGAGGCTCAAATGATGAAGCACACTGTGCAGAATACTTTGTGTATGTTTGGTAATTAGTCTGTAATCCTGGTCTCAGGGCTGTGGGGTGGTCAACAATCTTATACTAATAAATTGGACCCACCATCCCTCAACTCCAGCCATACATGCTAACACAGGGAGAAACTGTGTCAGGCTGTGTAGTGAATGAAATGGTGGGGTCACCAGACTCACTAAGTAGCCCCATCAAGTGGCCCATAAAGTTCCCAATAAGATAACATATTACTTACATTTTAAGATCAGAAATTTAATTTTATTCTTTTCATTTAAATTTTTAAATCTCTCTCTCTCTCTGAACACATATATATACATATATAGTTGGTTGGCACTCCTGTTGCTGGGTAGGTCTGTTTAGTGTAAGTGTAAGTCTTCTTGTATCTGCAGTTACATGTTTGCGAATAGCACAAATTTCCTATGCTTTCATGGATAAATTAATTATGTGGAGTGAAAATTGTTGAAGTGGCAGTAACTTTAAGAGAATACTTTTAGACAATGTTACAGCTCCTCTCCTCTCTGTTATGTTCCCCACTCTAGCCCTGACCATTCTGCCCCATAGACATTCATGTAAAAAGAAAGAGAAGAGCTGAAAATTGCATGAAAATTAAAACTGTAAGGGTTTTTTTCTAACTATTTATGTTAGGATCTGCTAACCTGTCTGTTCCTAGTGTTCTCTGTTTCCCTTTTCCCTAGTGTTATGTGTTTGTCTGTCTGTTTCCCTGTCTGTCCCAGCTGGGTGTTTTCCTGCACCCAGCTGGCTCTACCTCTCCAGCGGCGCACCTGGAGTGCATGAGCCTGATTAGGGCTCAGTAAATAAAGAAGATGCGGAGCTCGGTTTGTCGCTGGATTATCCTGATCTCTCCCATGAGTTTCCAGAGCCTGTGCCTAATGAGTACCTCCAGTTGCTTGTCAGTTGCTGTCTCAGTATTTTGCACACCTAGTAAGGTTGCCTTCTCTTTCGCTCTTACGTGTGCTTCTGTCTTTTTGCAGTGCCTACCAGCCACCTCCAGCCTTTGCTCAGCCTCAGTTTCCTATGTGGAGTTTTGTTTGTTCCACTCGTTTGAGTGCGCCTCTAGTTTAGTTTGTTTCCACTCCTTATGAGTGCGCCTTTTGTTATTTATTTCTTGAATAAACTTGTTTCCTTTTTACTCTTGTCTCCGGTCTGTATATTGAGTCCAACTACTGCTAAATTAAGGCCCAGCCTAACAACTTACACGGTTACTAAGCTTTAAAGGAAGATGAATATTTTCAAAAGTTTTAACGGATCTGAAATGGAATAGTATCCAAAATGTATGAAAGAAGCGAAACATCTGAAAGTTTGGATGATGTTTCTAGCTCAAAGTATGAATGAGTAGATCGGAGTTGAAAATGCAGGAAAAATGTGAAAAATGTATGAATTCCATCCATGACTTCAAATGAGTAAATTTTCACAGAAAATTTATATTTCTGAAAGTTTGAAACTTTTTCAATTTCATTTAGCTTATTAATGGTCACATTCATTTGTTCGTTTATAGTTTTTGTATGTGTAGTTGTTATTAGTTGTGTGCGTGTGTTAGTAGGAACATTAGGAAAAGGTTTGTATTAAAAATGTCTGAAAAACAGTCACTGTCAGTGTATTTCAAAGCTGTAGGTTAAGGTACAGGAAAGATGGGGGTATAAGTGAAATATGGAAAACATTAACTTCAAGTACAAGATGGGATGCATTAACTTTTTTAACATTTCCTCCAAAATATGTCTGGTAAAAAAAAATAGATGTGTGTGTGTGTGTGTGTGTGTGTGTGTGTGTGTATCAGTATTAAAATGTAAAAAAAAAATAATTCTCATGTTAGTTAATGTTTAAAGATGTTTAAAGAATCATAATCAATAATTTATAGAAAGCATATTTTCATAACATTTAGGCTGAGCCCCCATGGCGTCTTAAGTGTTGCCTATATTTATAGCTTTCCCTTTCCTGGTAGGCTTTAAATATGAACAGTTTACAGGAGGATTTCATCAATGTCAGCTTATCGATCAAACAATAGGTGGAAATGAATAGAACGATAGTAATGACACATTAATGAATGAAAGTAAACTACTATTTGCTGTTAAAAAGAGAAATTGAAAATAGCAGAAAAATTATACAGTATTATTTGACATTTGGTCTTCATTTCAATACTGGCTTCTACATGAGAGCTGTCTTTATCAATGGAAATTTGGAAATAATGGAAATTAAACATGTTTATATTAAATATACTCACCCATCCTCCATGGCTCTTGACCCAGGGGGCAAATGTCTCCATATAGCATTCTGCATAGCCTTGCAAGCGTTGGGCTCCCGTGGCTGTCACCATCCGCCGTGATACCTCCATGGTGACAGCCATACGTTGCAGTGTTGGACTAGCTGTTTGTGGCAGTGCTGGGGCCTCAGATACCTGTCTGCTGCTGAAAGTGTCCAGAAGCTTGGCAAATGATGCATAGGAAAGACGAGCCAAGTTGGAGCGCAAGAAGGGGTCTGATTTGATCTGTAAACAGATGTGCATTTAGCAACCATGCCAGACTGTTATGGGAAAATCCAAACTCAAAGGCATTCTTGGCAGACATTTCAATTTCTGGAGCATAATTCAAAAAGGATATCAGATTTATACTCTTGATTTGTGTTAAATTGTGATGGACAGACAAAAGCCAATGGAGACAAACTGTTCATGTCCCCCATAAATGTTGTTCTGAAGGATCAACAGACTTTAAAAGCAAGTGGCAACAGCACTGAAACATAATTTCATCTTATTGAAAGTCATACATCGTTCAGAATTCTCTGTTCTTAGCTTTGTTTTAGCCTTTGTAGTTGTTCTCTCTGACTCTACAGAAATGTTACAATTTAAAACTTATTGTTCTGTATAACTCACCATCATACAACATATAATTTCAAAATTCATTCAAGAGTCTAGCCCCAGAGCCTCTTTCCAGATATATCCAAAGATAGTACATTAACAGAGTAACTAGGAGTACTCTAAATGTACAGTATCATAGATCTAAATTTGGACAATCATCTTTCTCCATAAAAGGATGTCAACTCTGGAACACATTACCAGCTGAAATCAAATTAATTCCAGATACAAAATCTTTTCCAACAATGCAGTGCATGTTTATGTTGCATGAGTACTGGTGTACCATGGTATGTGTATTTTATCGTATTTCCATATCTATAGTGTAATGTAGTTTTATGATACTGAAAACTATTTATTTCAATTACACTGTACATGTAAAAGTGCAATTAGGGACAAACAATAGCTATAAACTCTATGTTTCCTGCACATCAGTGTCCTGCTTTGTATTGGAGCTATGTTAACTTGCATCATCCCAATCAAGAAATATAATCAATTCCATAAATTCACAGCTGTCTTTGTGTCTACTGTTGCTGTTTTTCTAGTTTTCGATATGTAGACAGTGAATTATTATGGTAGGTGGTAATGCATATGACTGCTGACCAACAAAACCAACTATGCCCATAATGTTCAACTCACTAACAACCTTTTTTATTGAAAGCATTACAGAGCAGCTCAAGTTGACTGCAGTTTACTGACATTACTTCACAGAATGTATGGGACAATAGTTCTCTATATTCGAAGTCTCCTCTCAACACAAAGTCCTGTCAGTATCTGTCAAATGAATAATGCTGCTTTACACACCTTATGATGAATCACTACCTACCTTAGTGTTGATAGAATCTCCCTCCAAAGAGAGCACCTGAACAAGCTGCCGCACCACTTCGTCTTTCTCACACACTGCTAAAAAAAAGAAGAAAAACCTGAAGTCACTGAAAGAGGATCCTGCAGCTCTTAGTTTGTGTGTATACTTTACTCTTCAGACTATTTTTAAACTGAAAATAGCTGTGTTAATAAGCATGCTCCTGTCACAGTGTCAGCTTCTGGCTACAGGTTCCATGGAGAAGATGAAATACAAATCAGACAATCCAGTTAAAGTGATAGATCCATGAGTGTATGCTGGCCCCAGTCATCATTTAGTTGAAAAACTCTGCTTCCTACTGGCCTATGGAGTGATGCCTTTTCGACATGGTGTGCAGCAGCCATTTTGTTTGAAGCCTGAGTACAATTACAATTAGTCATTTGGCAGACGCTATTATCCAGAGCAACGTACATATGAATTCACACATCGATGGCACAGCATCAGGGGAAGTTGTGGGGTTCAATATCTTGCCCAAGGATACTTCGGCATCTGGACTGCCGAGGACAAGGATCGAACCACCGACCTCCTGATTGGCAGACGACTGCTATACTTTCTGAGCCGAGTAGTGTTAGGAGCTAGTGTACTCAAATCCATCATCTTTAATTCTGTAATATCCATGTCATGGAAAAATTATGCATACATTTTCATCTGGAGGCTGTTGCTGCAAATCAACAACATGTGGTCAAAGGAGAAACGGGCCATCCATCCAACAAGCTGCGAAAAAATAAAAAATAGAGACATAGACATAGACATAGACATAGACAGCTTTTATTGTCATTCAGTGGACAGCAAGTAAACACCGAACAAAATTTCATTTGCAACAAGCTCAGCACAGGGTTGAAAAATCTTTAAAAAATAAAAGTATATACACATGTGTACAATATATATACAGTGCTTCAGTGCTTAACAAATTTATTAGACCACCACCTAAAGTAAGGTTTATGCCACAGCTGCCCTAAATTAACAGCATTGGTAATTACCAAAAATCTGACCAGCCACGAGAAAACCACCAAGTCTCCAGGGGGGTATTTTGAGTTATTTACAGATTCTGAAAGTGTAGTTTCTAAGCTTTCCAATGATGTCTAACACATGGAAATCTGAAAATATTTGAAAAAGATGTGGCCATTTGAATTTAGGCACTCCTCAAACTAGTTTAGTGAGAAATCCAGTGCTGCTCATTGCAACCCCCTACTGGTCTAGCTATCAGTGACATCTGGAATCTGTTAGCCCGCAGGACAGAAATTATTGTAGTAGTTTGAACAAATGTTATAAAATGGAAATGGAAATTCTTTTGTTACAAAAAGCCCCTGAATAAAAATGAAAAACAAGAAAGGTAATATACTTAAGAGTTAGAAGGAACAAATGTAGATACTTATTTCTTATATTAAATAAAATAAAATAAATTGTGTGCAGTGGGATGGATCAGTCTGTTGCTGAATGAGCTCCTGTGGCTGATCAGCACATTGTGGAGAGGGTGTGAAGGAGAGTCCAGTATTTGGTGATATCACACCCGCATCCTCTTCTGTGTACTCTTCTGTGCTATGACCCTTGGCGCTGGGCATGTGATGTCTTTTGCCTCGTCAGCACAGAAAGGCCTGATTTTTTCAAAAAGATCTCCATTTCTCTGTCTTTATCACCTTCAAATGTTACAGCAGATATAGCTTCTGGCGCTTCCTCTGTGTTTACGCTGCAGTAGTGGGGGTCAGTGTCGAAACAGGCCGCCGGAGTAGGCCGAGGTCGAGTAACTCCTTAGCGTGTGCTGGGTTTAATTTGCAGATTGCTGTGTTGTTGATGTCAAAAAGAGTCCCACGGCTGTATGTGCACATTGGGACAGACAAGCGCGACGGAAACAAACGACATAGACAAACATGTAGACACCACATTATCGGGACAGAGAGGAGCCGCTGCGTCCGCACGCCCCGCCATCACTACTACTACTCTTCGTCGTATTCTTCGTCATCTTCATCTTCAGCTAAGGTCAGCTGTAGATTAGGGATGTTCTCCAGTGTAATGCAGTCGCTCTCGTCGATTTCTTTAGTTTCATCTTCTAGTTCGGATTCAGAATGAGAAGTGAAATCGGCGTAGGCATAACCAGAAGCTGCATAAGTAGCCATGTGGTTCCCTTTTAACGTGCAGCTGAAAAAAGAACAGAAGCACGTGAATGGCCAAAGAAAGCCAGTATGCTAATTTACTGTTGAATCGTTACACCCCCAACTAGGAGTGCGGGAATTTCCTCTAAAACAACCCAAATTCAAATACAAAGTTTATGGTTTTAAGGTCCCCAATACTGTTATTTGAAACATGGAGTGGCTTCTTCATGATTTCAACTCACATATTCTGCAAAAAAATGAAAATCACTAATTTAAAAAAAAAAAAAATTGATTTTTCTTTGTTTACACAACTTGTCCCGGGCCGACATGTTGCTGGTTTTCTCGTGGCTGGTCACTGTAATAGTTAATACACCAATATGTAGAAGCTCAAATTTGGGTATAAAAAGCTGAATTCAGTTTGAAATTCCTCATTCCTGTTCAAAATATCGAGAGCTCACTGAAAATGAAAGAGTCCACATTAAAGCACTTCATGATGCTGGATGGGGCGGCACGGTGGCGCAGCAGGTAGTGCGCGTGCCTCACAGCAAGAAGGTTGCCGGTTCGATCCCCGGGTCAGGCGGGGGCCTTTCTGTGTGAAGTTTGCATGTTCTTCCCGTGCATGCGTGGGTTCTCTCCGGGCACTCCGGCTTCCTCCCACAGACCAAAAACATGCTCACTAGGTTAATTGGTGACTCTAAATTGTCCCTAGGTGTGAATGTGTGTATGTATGTTGCCCTGCAGTCGGCTGGCGACCGGCTCAGGGTCTCGCCCGTTGACAGCTGGGATAGGCTCCAGCCCCCCCCAACCCCGAAAGGGATATCAGGGGTATAGAAGATGAATGAATGAATGAATGATGCTGGATGGTCTCTGGTGGTGTTTTCTGATGGTGTTTTCAGTGTGGTCAAGTATGCTTTGGAGTCAACTGCCGAGACTGGTACTTACAAAATGCGCCAAGGAAGAGGCAGTAAACGAAAGTTAACTGAAGCAGATGTCAGACACCTCAAGATTTTAAGCACTAGAGACAGAAGGAAGACCACTGCTGATCTTCAGGCAGAGATGAATGCTTCTAGATCAGAGTCTGAAAAAGTCTCCAGAATGACCATAAGTAGATGACTGACAGAACAAGGCTTAAAGGGAAGAATAGCTGATTAGAAGCCATTATTGAGGCCTGCAAACATCCAGAAACGCCTCAGATTTGCCAGGGAGCACAAACACTGGACTGTTGATGACTGGAGGAAGGTACTCTGGATGGACAAATCCAAGTTTGAACTCTTCGGTCAGCATCATCGTGTTTGTGTCTGCAGAAAAGCTGGAGAACATTTTGATGCCAGATGCATTGCACTCACAGTGAATCACTGTGGAGATTCCATTATGGTATGGGGTTCCATTTATGGAAACGGCGTGGGCAAATTAGTGAAAATCGACGGTATCATGAACAAGACCGTCTACCTCAACACCTTAGTGCATCATGGAATCCCTTCTGGACTGAATCTGATTGGGCGTGGGTTCATATAGCAACAAGACAATGACCCCAAGTGTACTTCAAAGCTGTGAAGAGACTATTCGACCACGGAAAAGGAATCTGGAGTACTGGAACTGATGGACCGGCCAAGTAAAAGTCCGGATTTGAATCCTATTGAACAAATGTGGGATTTAGTAGATTCAAAGATTGATCGCACAAAAGTTTCATCTAAAGCAAGTCTGTGGGGAAAGCTAGAAACTATTTGGAACTCAATAACAAAAGAGACTGTCAAAAAGTATATAAAAACAATGCCAGCAAGAATGCAAGCCGTTATCAAGGCCAAAGGAGGCCATACAAAATGTTACGTTTTTTGGTTATTATGTGTGAAAAGGGACTATTTAGTCATTTCAGTTTGTTATTTGCCAAATAAATAACAATAACATTTTTAGTTTTAAACAAGTTTTTGAAAGATTTCTGAAATATTTATGTTTTCAGGTTTTTATGACAGGTGGTCTAATAAATTTGTTAAGCACTGTACATATAAATAAAAACATATAAATTTAGTGACATGGACAGGTATGATAAAGTATGTTAAAATAAACAGTAGAGTATTATGGTATACACAGTATTTGAAATAGACCAGGATGAAAATAGCAGTAGGAATATGCAGTAAGTTAAATATAGCAGCATAAATATATACTAAGGTTGATATTAAAGTGCAGTTGTGAAGAGTGACCTGAGGTGGTAACAGTGGTGCAAAAATACTCATTTAGATTTCAGCAAAAAGCTGTTGCAGAACTTGGAGGTCCTGCACCAAATGCTGCAGAACTTCTTTCCAGAGGCCAGCAGGGAGAACAGACCGTGGTGGGGGTGTAAGGAGTCCCTGATGATGTTTTCGGCATGGGACATGCAGCATTTGGGTGCAACGTCCTGAATGGAGGGGAGAGAAGTCCCAATGATTTTCTCTGCTGTCCTCACCACTCTCCTCACATTCTTCCAGTCAGCAGCACTGCAGCCTCCACACCACACAGAGATGCAGCTGGTCAAGATGATCTCTGTGGTGCTTCTGTAGAATGTAGTGAGGATGGGTGGGGGCAGGTGGGCTCTCCTCATCCTCATCGCAGAAAGTGTAGGCATTGCTGTGCCCTTTTCACCAGTGACGTGGGGCTCACAGACCAGATGAGGTCGTCCGTGATGTGCACCCCCAGTAACTTGGTGCTGCTGACCACCTCCACAGCTGTGTTATTAAGGAGAAGTGGAGCGTGGCTGGGCTGGTGTTTCCTGAAGTTGACAATGATCTCTTTTGTTTTATCCATGTTCAGGATCAGGTTGGCATTGGGATGATGGTGGCAGACTTGAAACATGATGGGATTTTGGCTTGATGAAATGAGGTGTTAAAAATGTCCGTTATAACGTGAGCCAACTGGTCTGCACATTCTCTGAGCACCCGACCAGGAATGTTGTCAGGGCCTGGGGTCTTCCGTGAGTTGATTCTCCTCAGAGACCTACGCACATCAGCTGTGTCAAGACAGAGTGCCTCTTCATCCTCCTGGGGAACAGCTTTTACTGCAGGAGTGCTGTTTAGTGCATAAAACCTTCCAAAGAAGATGTTGAGATCATTGAGGAAGTCTGCATCATCATCACATGCAGGAGGGGCTTGTAGTTTGTGATAGCCTGTATGCCTTACCACATTTTCCTGGTGTTGTTGGCATCATGGAAAAAATCCTGGATTTTTTGGCTGTGGGCACACTTTGTTGGTCTGATGGCATGGTTCAAGTTGGCTCTCACTGTCCTCAGTGCCACCATGTCTCCAGACTTGAAGGCTGAGTTCCGTGCCTTTAGCATGTTCCGTACATCCACAGTCATCCAGGGTGTTTGGTTGGCCCGAGTGATGATGTTCTTCAAGGTGCTGACGTCATCCATGCATGTAGGCTGACACAGACATGGCATACTTATCAATATTGATGTGATCATTGTAGGAGGCAGCTTCCTTGAACATATTCCAGTCAGTGCACTCAAAACAGTCCTGAAGTGCCTCCATAGCCCCCTCAGACCACACTCTCACCTGCCTCACAGAAGGTTTTTCTCTGATCAGCAGGGGCTTGTATGCAGGAATTAGCATAATGGACAGATGGTCTGAAGAGCCAAGGTGGGGGCGGGGGGCTGCTCTAAATGCATCTTTGATATTAGTGTAGGCCTTGTCCAGTGTGTTCACTCCCCTGGTTGCACAATCTACATGCTGGTGGAAATGCGGAAGAACTGTCTTCATATTGGCCTGGTTAAAATCCCCAGCAACAATGAAGAAGCCCTCAGTGGAGTGCAAGTCACTAATAGTCCGGTAGAGAACACACATAGCGTCCTTTGTGTTAGCGCTGGGGGCACATACACACCAGTGATGGAAACTACACTAAATTGGGCAGATAAAATGTTCTGCAGAGTACAGTCAAAAGCCCAATGTCCAGTGAGCAATAGCTTGATACATACTTAGCATTATTACACCAGTTGTTGTTGGTGCAGATGCACAAACCACCCCCCCAGGATTTACTGCTGAGTGCGCAGCTCCTATCGCTCCTATTGTCCGGAATTGATGAGTTTAGCCATGTCTCTGTCAGGATTATTGTGCAGCAGTTCCTCATTTCCCATTTCAACGTTAATTCCAACTGCAGTTGATCTATTTTATTTTCCATGGAGCAAACACTGGAGATGAAGATGGATGGAAGCAGCGTATTAAAGGGATTAGCTTTTAGCCTAGCTGTTAGCCAACCTCGGCAGCCGCACTTCTGTTTCTGGTCACACTGCCTCCACTTGGGTCTCTGTCGGCCTGTGCAGTTAGGCAAGTCCGCTGCACCATAGGCCTCCGGGTCTTGCCAACGTAACACGCCGAGGCTTCATAAACACTCCAGAGTAGTCGTATCTACGAAGCCGAAGTCACTGGACAATCGTAGTTCCAACAAGAGCTGGCGATTATATACTATTTTGTTCAGATTACTGACTGACTTTGCCATCCTACGCAGCATATTATGATCGTAACTGTCGTAATTTTCGGGAACTCGTGCAGCCGCAGCCAAACAGGGTGCTGCCATTTTTCTTCTATCGAGGGAGCAACAGCTTACAAATGAAAATGCCAGACCTGAAATCAACTCCAGACCTTTTACCTGCTTAATTGATGATGAAATTATGAGGGAATAGCCCACACCTGCTCATGAAGCAGCTTTTGACTAAATAGTCCAATTACTTTAGGTCCCTTGAAATGAGGTGACTATGTATGAAAATGTTTGCAATTCCTAAACCCTTCCTCCAATTTTGATGTAAATACTCTCAAATTAAAGCTGAAAGTCTGCACTTCAATTTCATTTTGATTAATTAATTTCAAATTCATTGTGGTACTGTACAGGGGCAAAATTCTGATATATGTATGATGTAGAATTGAGGACCTGCAGAAGCATTCTTTCTTATACACTGGACTGCTTAAGTCCCAACTGCCTCATGCAGAAGGTGAAACGGGTTGTCCATGATCCATGTTCATGATGTCAGCCTGTGTAGTCTGTGGTATCTTGCTTCAGAAATCAATCACCCTCTCCTTTGTCTTGCTAGTGTTTGTGTGCAGATGGTTCACTTCACACCATTTGACAAAGTTGGTGATGATCTCCCTGTATTCCAGTTCGTTCCCCTGTGATATGCGTCCAACAAGGCTGTATCATCGGAGAACTTCAGGATGTGACAGCTGTCGTGTTGTATCTAAAGTCTTATATGTAGAGGGTGAAGAGGAAAGAAGAGAGCACTTGGGTGGTAGCTCCTGTTGAGAGAGGTAGGGAGAGGGGAATGTAGTCTGTGACATGAGTGGAGGGTGGTTAGGTGAAGGTGAAGAAGGTGTCAGGGGTGCTGCAAGGGGTGTGGAAAATTAATGGCCTCAGGGTTGGGCTCTGGTGGGTGGTGGAAGGAACTGGGGGAGTCCAGATTCAGGCCCCCTCCCACTGTCACTGCTGTGGCCTGAGATGGTTTACAGGCTACTCCAAACCTGTCTGGCATTGTTCCCCTGGAGACGCTCCTCCAGCTTCCTCCTGTAGCTGTCTTTACCTCTCCTTATCTCCTATATCAGCTTCCTCTGCAACCTCCTCAGCTCATCTTTATCCCCTGATCCAAAGACCCTCATTCAGTAGGGCTTTCAGTTCCAGGGACACCCAGGGTTTGTCACTTTGGAAACAGCATATCTTCCTGGGAGGCACAGTATTTTCCACACAGAAGTTGATGTAGTCCGTGATGCAGGTTGTCAAATTGTCCTCCTAACGTGGACTGCACAACACATCCCAGTTTCAAAGCAGTCCCTCAGTGCCATAAAGACATACATACACATATATGACAACATTCATCCATTCATCTTCTATACCCGCCTTATCCCTTTCGGGGTTGCGGGGGGCTGGAGCCTATCCCAGCTGTCAACACCCTGGACCGGTCGCCAGTTGATCGCAGGGCAACATATACAGACATACAAACATTCACTCTCACACTCACACCTAAGGGCAATCTTAGACTAACCAATTAACCTAATGAGCATGTTTTTGGTCTGTTGGAGGAAAGAGAACCCACCCAGGAAGAACATGCAAACTTCGCACAGAAGGGCCCCCGCCCGACCCGGGGATCAAACTGGCGACCTTCTTGCTGTGAGGCACGCGCACTACCTGCTGCACCACTGTGCCGCCCTATATGACAACATTTACGCTTCTATTCAAGTTTTATTCTACCTTTTATGCATCTTTAAAAAAAAAATCATGCGGTTTTCTACTACAGCAGAAGTAAGTCAGTAATAGTAGTGTTTTTTTTTTTTTTTTAGACGTAGCTCATAGCTTCTTTAGATAATGCAGTTCAGTTTCCAGTTTGAGTAATTAATTTTCCATTGCTGCATTGTTATGCTCAGTAATGCTTTGCACTCTCAGCCCTGTAGACCAATTCCATCTCCAAAGTGTTAAGCAATTAATTTAATCTGCATGATATTAATACGAGGTAATTCATTTCAGCTACCACCTTTGAAATATTAAAATTTAGATTCAATCTTTTCTAGCAATGTATTGGAACACTTAGTATCTACTTTTAAAATATTCAACTTTCTTTGAGGCTTAGTTACTTTGGGAGTCAATTAAGTAAACCCTTCAAATGAACTTATCCCCACACTTGGGATTTTATCACATGAATTAACTTTTTCATGACATTAATTAATGAAAGGTTTAGGTTTGGGTTAGGGTTTAATTAAAGAATTTCCCAAATTGGGATTAAGAAAGTAAAGTCTACCTGTACAATCAATCACAGTTTTGATTTTCATGTAATTTCCAGCCCTTCACAGATTTTTACATTAGTGTGTATGGGGCAGAATGATCGGAGATTGAGTAGGGTAGTAGAGAAGTAGTACACAACCGTCAGAGTGGAGAGGAACTGTAATATCGTTTAAAACTATTCACTTTAACTGGCACTCACTCCCACAACTCTCACTTGTAGGAATTAGATGACTTACTAATCCCAGGAGTCAGTCTATGAATTGTAGTGGCCCTTTCTCACTAAGGTGAGAAAGAGGACAAAAGGACATTCGATGAGGGAAACAGGATGAAGGGGGAAATTTAGGGTGAAATGCATTGTGCCTGCAGAGTTTATGGTACAGTATAAAACCCTAAAACAGGATTAGTGTGCTTCTCACACAGTCATTGTTTTGGGGGAATGATTTACCAGGTGCATGTGACAACCAGTTGTCCTTTTGTTGCCAGACAGTATAAAAGTCAAGACATTGTGGAGATATGCAGAGAACACTCTGCATGAGTCTTCCGTCCGTGCCGCATGTATTAAAGAGACCTGATTCATCACGCCAAGTCTGTAATTCTTCCGAGAATTAGCAACTCTCAACGATCAACAGGGAGAATTTCCCTTACATACTCCACATACAATATCTACATTTAGGTGATAGAAGTTACTGTCTTTGAGGGAGAAGCAGGAGTATAAGTATGGGGTGCTTGTCAGCTAACATCTCTATGAAATATACACAACTGTGTGTGTGTGTGTGTGTGTGTGTGTGTGTGTGTGTGTGTGTGTGTGTTTGATTACCTGGTGATGGCTGAGCTGTGGGACTTCTCTTTATACTGGTGGACCTCTGGGCAATCTTTTCCAGTTTCTCTGCTACTTCATTATAAAACTCAGGGGGGTGATCTATATCAACAGTAACCACAACAATAAAAATATCTTAGCTGAACCTTTTTTCTGCTTTTAATATTCAACTTTTACCTCTTTCTACTGTAGTATAAGGTAGACGGTATGTTCACATATGCACGTAAACACAGGTCGAAACCAGACATAATCTGCAACACTTTAGCTGTCTAATGCCGGGATCAGACGACACATTTTTTTTGTATTTGATGATGGTAACCATGTCAGATCTAATGATCGCCATAAACTCTTGTCATGTCATGGTCAGACCACTGACAAGACTGCACATATGACCCAGACTAATCACAGCACATCTTAAATTTACAATCACGCAGAAATTCAGATGTCATAGGGGAGACAGGTGAAGCAACTGTCAAACTGACAAGGTGGTCTGTGGCTGCGCTATAACATTAAGAGCATTCAGTCATTGTTTATACATCTACTGGGTAGCATCCGGATAACAATTAGGACAGGTACAAGGAGTTTCACATATTTTATTTCCATAGTTAGTTATTCTACAAGGAGCAGGCTATGTGTTCAATCTGGAATTAGTAGCTAGCTAACCATATGCTACTGGAGTAATGATAAGCTACTCCAATTTGGACTAGTCATAATGTCATAATGTTATGACAGCATAGCCTGGTTGATGAAGTGCCTTTGCTATTTCTCATCAAAATGTTTTTTGACTCTGTCATGGTACTCCCTCGTGGAAAATAAGCAGGAGTACTGTTTCCATAGCTCAACAAACTTTTCTTCTCTTTCACTGTCCCACCTAATGGAATCAACCTCAGCATCCATCCTCCTCCCCCTCCCCTTTGCCATGCTTACCTGATTGTGCTCTGAAAAGATCACCTGATCAGTAAACTCTTAGGAACATATTGTGGAAGATGTCACACTAGGCATGTCAAGACAAAGACATGCTAGACTTTTCCTTGGGGTGTCATGGGACATCCAAGGCGCTCTACAATAGGTTGTTTAGCATGTTAGACTACATGGGTATAGACGCCTGATTGTCGTTCATGATTAGCCACAACACTGGTAATTGGTCAGCCACAACAAAATCATCTCAAAATTGGGGTAGATTCATGTAGTTGTGTAGTCTGACCCTGGCATAAGAGTTCTGTGTTTGACAGTCAACTGCATTGATAAACAGGCTGGTTCAGAGGCACATATTGTAATGTGTTGATTCAAAGAAAATAAACACTCTACATTTACATTTTTACTTTAGGTTTAGCAGCTAATAAATGACATATGTAGTTGTGTAGTTCTATAGTGTAATGCAGGAACTTACTGGGAGAGACGATGGTCAGCAAAGGCTCTGGTTCTTTGTCAACTGACAATGTGCAAGGCCTCTGAGGATAAGATCCATGCCCTTCTTTGTCCTTCTCTTTCTCTAACTTTAACCTAAAGAACTTCGAGATCTTTTTTCTAATCTTTTTGTTCCGCTTCTTCTGTTGTCTCTTCTCACTCTCATCATCTTCTGATGTAGAAGAGGGGGATATGACATCATCCTGTGGGAACAGGTTTTTCTGATCAACATTAAGGGTGTGGTGATTCCGATGTAGGTGTGTTGTTGTGTTGTCACGCATTACATTTTACATTACTTGGTATGCCTCATGCAACTGGCAATTCAATATTTGAAGGAGTTTTTTATATATATATATATATATATATATATATATATAT
>JBBMOE010000057.1:2388687-2458645 GCA_037975065.1 Chaetodon trifasciatus
TATATATATATATATATATAAAATCAGTACATATTCCAAATAAAAAAAGCTGGAGGAAATGGACATGAACTAATTCATCTTTTGGGACTGTGAAATATGAACATGAACTTGTTAATTTCAGTCTGTGTGAAATTAACTTTAAGCTAGCTCTTGTGAAGTGTGTACTTGAACAATACTGCCCTACTATATCTAAGTTTTTAAGTTTGTATAGTTTGTATGAATATTAACAGAACCTGTAATGATGAACAATTAGTGATCCAGGAAAATGTTTTAGCACACTGCTTTCCTCTAACACACAAATTAAACCAGCAGACTGTGGTCCCGTGCTTCTATCAGTTTTGTCTTGGATCTTTAATATTATCTAAACTATATACTAATTGCTATAGTTCATATTACAACATAGTCCTGATCTATCCTCCTCACATACATGTGATGCCAATGTTCCAAATCCAGCTGTAATTTTTTTTTTTTTTTTTTTTCCAAATAATCTTGATGAGAATGACAATAAGGCAATGGCTGGCTCAGACTGGACAGACTCAGCCCAACTTGATCCAATTTGTCATGCCTAGGGGTGGGTAAAATTTGATAAAAGTTTTAGTATAATTAAAATAATTGGTTTCACTGTGGCTGCAATAATATGCAGGTAGGGGTTTATGCACATACTCACAGAACTGGAGTTACATTCAGTAACTACTATTTTCCTTGCTTTAATGCTGACTCCAGAAGATGTGGAAGTGAACAAAATGAGCAACGCACGCCAATTCCCCTGTTGTTGGCTGCAAGAACTAACACAAAAGTCTTCATCTACTTCCATCATCTGAGGAAGTGATGACCCATTTGAATAACTTGATGGAAAAATCCAGGAAAGCTCTTAGGCTATACAGGTACACTAGTCATTTTACTTTGGACCACTTTGAGAGACAGTGCAAAGCTGGATTAGCTTTAGAATTGAAGCTCAAGGATGGATCGATACAAACCTCAAACTTAGAACCTGTAAGTTTTGCCATTTTTATGTTGCTTTATTGTTTATTTTGCTGGGTAGCTTGTTGAATTTGCCGTTACCACGTTCCACGGCTAATGTGGCTAGTAGGAGGAAAGCCCCCTCTGCTGCATGCTGCATCCGTATGTGTTGCGGCTGCATGTAAATGTACTTGATAGACATACCCCATGGTATACTGAGACTACACTTTGGAGAGAGACTCTGATGCGACTGTGAACGCAACTCTAACAAGTCAAATTTCTCCTCAGACTAAGATTGCATCTACGAGTGCTACAACAGAATATGCACCTTGAACAAGGACAGCAAAAACAATGCTAAAACAGGCAAAGACAGCTTCACTCCAAAGAGCACGAGACAGTTCAGCCTCTCTCCCTCTCGGCTCATTAAAACACAAAACAAAGAGGGGTATGTATTTTAATAAACAAACAAGTCTAATTCATCCACAACACCATCGCAGATCCTGAGGGACATTTTATCATACAAATATATCAATCAACAACAGCTCTATAACAATCGGCAATGTTTATTGCCCAAATACTGATGACCCATCGGTTTTTCATATTTTCTTTTCCTCCATCTCCAACATTTGCAATTGCCCGGTCATAATAGGAGGTGATGTTAACAGTCACCAACCCTTCAGCAGACAGAACTAACACTTCAAACAATAAGCATATCTGGTAGTCAACATAAGCAATAAAACAGTTCATGTTTGGTCTTGACAATAATTGGAGATTGTGGCACTGAGCCACTGGTTCACCACTCAAATTCACACATTGACTTCTTCCTCACCTCACTACCACCAACTCAATTTTATGTAATATCTCAGACTCAAAGATCCACCCCATCATTGTTGGTGACCATGCTGCCGTAACACTTCCATGGAATAGAACCAGTCTACATAATCCTAACACCAAATGGCGCATTAACACATTCCTTCTCCAAGACCCTCAGTTGGACAGGGTTAGGGTTAGGGTTCTTATGTGGGAAAAATGAGAAGCAGTTTTAAGAGGTGAGATAATTTCATTCTCTGCTTATAAAAATAGACAAAACAAGAAGAACGGACTGAAAATTTGACCATCTTGAAAACATTAATACAAGTAACCCAACAGAGAAAATACACAATGAACTAAGACAGTATAAATTCCAGATAAATGAAATACTTCCTTACTTCTTTTTGTTCTCTGAGGTGTGACAGTTTTGCCCCGCTGTCCCTATCCAAGTCTTTAGGGTCTTTAGCAGGACGGCATGTGGTGTTACGACGAGGCAGTTGCTTTATGAAGCCCTTGATTCCAGTCTTCTTCTCATCTGCTGAACTGATATCTTCCACCTGAGGATCGCACCCATCCTTTGCTTTTGGTTGTGGTATAGAGCTAGCAAGAGAAAGCATCAAAGCACAGTGCACAATGGGATAGGATAGGTATTCAATGATTGAAGACAATTTCAATTAATGGTGCTACAGAATGATCCTTGATACATCTTGATGGGTCTCAAGTTCTGATTTACTATTCTTACTGTATAAGTACATTCAAAGTGATGTACTGTATAAGTACATTCAATCATGAAGTTCAAAGTACGATGAACTTACTTATAATCATCTTAAAATTCAAAGATTCCAATTATCTTAAAAATATATGTTCATAGTCCACATATACTGTATATGTATTGAAACTTCCAGCTCAACTGAAATGAAATTGTACTAAATGGCACTGCCAATAGCAGCCTCAGCAATGTGCTCTCTGGCACCCTTTTTGATTATTGGTTCTGCTTTCAGCTCTGCCTAATCACATCCAACAGTGAGGAACTTTTAAACATCAAACAATCAACTGTCACCAAGTGCTTGCTTGTGAGGGAATTGTTTGGTCTCTGTAGATAAACTTCACTGAACCAGAAAGCTTTACAGAGCTTCTGGTTGGAGGGGCAGCAGTTCTCTAAGGAGTTTGTAGGAGACACCACACCCACAGTGCTCATTAAACTGAGAATGAGAATTTCAAACTGTGCTCCTGTCAACCTATCTGGTGAAAGTCTCTCGCCAACAAGATAGACTTAGAAAATTAAATAAACATACCAAAACTACCAAAATACAGACAGCACATTAAATATCCCACCAGGGATAAAAACACTACTACTCTGCACTAATAGAGGAAAATAAGAACAATAAGACAATAAGAACAATAAGAACAATCCCAGGTTTCTCTTCAGCACTGTAGCCAGGCTGACAGAGAGCCGTAATTCTGTTGAACCATGTATTCCTTTAGCTCTGAACAGTAATGACTTCATGAGCTTCTTTAATAATAAAATTCTTAGTATTAGAGACAGAATTCATCGGCTCCTGCCATCAACAGGTACTGTTTTGTCTTCAAACACAGAAACCGTAGAAACTGTTTCTCAGCCTGTCTCAGTTTTAGATTGTTTTACACTTGTCGACCTTCACCAACTAATTTCAATAATTTCATCATCAAAATCATCAACCTGTATTATAGACCCCATCCCGACTAAGCCGTTTAAAGAAGTATTACCTTTAATTGACTCTTCCGTATTAGACATGATCAATCTGTCTTTATCAACAGGCTACGTACCACAGTCCTTTAAAGTAGCTGTGATAAAACCTCTACTTAAAAAGCCTACTCTTGATCCAGGAGTTTTAGCCAACTATAGACCGATATCCAACCTTCCCTTTCTCCCAAAAACTCTTGAGAAAGCAGTTGCTAAACAGCTGTGTGACTTTCTACACAAAAATAGTTTATTTGAGGATTTCTAGTCAGGATTTAGAGTGCATCATAGCACAGAGACAGCACTGGTTAAAGTTACAAATGACCTTCTAATTGCATCTGATAAAGGATTTGTCTCTGTACTAGTCTTATTAGATCTTAGTGCTGCATTTGACACCATTGACCATGGTATCCTATTGCAGAGACTTCATTGGCATTAAGGGAACTGCGCTAAGCTGGTTTAAATCCAACTTGTCAGATCGCTCTCATTTTGTACACGTTAACGATGACTCCTCTGTGCTCACTAAAGTCAGCTATGGAGTTCCGCAGGGTTCTGTGCTTGGACCAATTCTTTTCACCTTATATATGCTTCCTTTAGGTAAGATTATCAGGAAGCATTCAATAAATTTTCATTGCTACGCAGATGATACCCAGCTATATTTATCAATGAAGCCAGAAGAAACCAGTCAGTTAACTAGACTACAAGCGTGTCTTCAGGACATAAAGACCTGGATGACCTGCAATTTTCTGATGCTAAACTCGGACAAAACTGAAGTTATAGTAGTAGGCCCTAAACATCTTAGAAACTCACTTTCTGATGACATAGCAGCTATGGATGGCATTGCGCTGGCCTCAAGCACCACTGTAAAGAATCTGGGAGTTGTCTTTGATCAGGACATGTCCTTTCACTCCCATGTAAAACAAATTTCAATGACTGCCTTCTTTCACCTGTGTAATATTGCAAAAAATCAGGCATATTTTGTCTCAAAATGATGCAGAAAAACTAGTCCATGCATTCGTAACTTCCAGGCTGGATTATTGCAATTCCTTACTATCAGGCTGCCCAAATTCGTTGCTGAATATTCTCCAGTTTCTCCAGAACGCTGCAGCACGTGTTCTGACAAAAACGAGGAAGAGAGATCATATATCTCCAATATTAGCAACTCTGCACTGGCTCCCTGTAAAGTTTAGAATAGAATTTAAAATTCTCCTCCTTACTTACAAAGCCATAAATGGCCAGGCACCTTCTTATCTTAAAGAGCTCATAGTACCTTATTACCCCACTCGAACACTGCGTTCCCAGAATGCAGGCTTACTTATGGTTCCTAAAGTCTCCAAAAGCAGTACAGGAGCCAGAGCATTTAGCTATCAAGCTCCTCTCCTCTGGAACCATCTTCCAGTCTTTGTCCGGGAGGCAGACACTGTCTCTACATTTAAGAGTAGGCTTAAAACTTTCCTTTTTGATAAAGCTTATAGTTAGGGTTGGCTCAGGCTTGTCCTGGACCAGCCCCTAGTTATGCTGCTATAGCATTAGACTGTCGGGGGACCTCCAAAGATACACCGAGCCCCTCTGTCCCTCTCTCCCTCTCCATCTGCACGCTTTCATGACCTACCACGGCGTGGTACTAATTTAGCTCTGTGGAGTCTCTGTGCTTTGTCGTCTCACAGGTTCCCATGGACAGTGGTTGAATCTGGATTGTGGATTACAGCTACGTCTCCTGCCATGGCCCTGCCTGACATCCACTGCAAATGCTATTACTGTTATTACATCCACTGTCACTGTTACTGTGACTGCATGTCTGTCTGTCTCTCTCTGTCTGTCTGTCTCTCTCTCTCTCTGACTGCATTTCTGTCTGTCTCTCTCTGTCTGTCTCTCTCTCTCTCTCCGACAGCATTTCTGTCTCTCTCTCTCTCTCTGTCTCACTCTCTCGCTCTCCCTCTCTCACCCAACCGGTCGAGGCAGATGGCTGCCCACCCAGAGCCTGGTTCTGCCTGAGGTTTCTGCCTGTTAAAAGGAAGTTTTTCCTCACCGCTGTTGCCAAGTGCTTGCTCATGAGGGAATTGTTGGGTCTCTGTAGATAAAAGAGCACGGCCTGTACCAGCTCTATATGTAAAGTGTCCTGAGACAACTTTTGTTGTGATTTGGCGCTATACAAAAATAAAATAAAATTGAAAATTGAAACACTCTGAACCACTGCCATTGTGTTATACAGGACACCTATCACTCATCCCTTGCAGAGCTCTGGGACTCTCTGACCACTGTATGGTACATGTTCAAATGACTTACAGGTAGAAACTAAAATCTGCTAAGCCTGTGGTCAAGAATGTGAGATTGACCAATGAGGCAAAACTGGATTTACTGGCCTGGTTGTCAGGATCTGGGGTTTGTTGTAGTCTTTGTTTTGTTTTTTTCTTGTGGTGTTTCTTGCAGCTCGTGTGGCAGGAGGTGGGGCTGGTCAATTTTTCCACCTGCTCTGGTCTTCAGTGGAGGCACACCAGTTTCTCATCATCAGTAATCAACCTCTCCATTAAATCCTGGTCATCCCTCCACCTCATCGCCAGATAATTCCGGTCTGCTCAGATGTTTCTCGTCGTGCTTCTTGGTCTCTGCCTCTTGTGCATAAGCCTCTGTCCAGCTCCGCTACTGTTGGTCCAAATTATCACATGTAACACTGGTTTGATTGTACTGACTAAAGTATTTTTGAGACCGCAGCTAAAGACCTGAATAGACTCTCAGACACTGTGACATCTTATGAGAGCTAGCAGCTATTTTTGTGAGGATATGTGTGCTACAACTTAAACATTCTACACATACAATAAACCCTGGATAAACCCTGGTATGCAGAAAAATTGAGACAGCTTTATCAGGCAGGTGGCTACTCAACTCGCTCACCTCCCCGCTTCAGCCACTTCCCCACCTCCGCCTCCTACTGCACCTCCCGCTGCTCCACCCATCATTTCCTCTCTCCTGCCTCACGAGCCCTACATTCCCACTCCTAACAGGTACTCCGGTGATTTAGGGACTTGTGCACAGTTTCCCCACCAGTGTAATTTAGTTTTCAGTCAACAGCCCATTACTTACTCCACTAAACAGTCCCGTGTTGCTTTCATTATGAGTTTGTGTGAAGATAAAGCTGCAGCCTGGTCTCTAGCCATCTCCCTCAACAATCCTGCTCTGTGTTCTGACTATCAAGCTTTCACTGCTGAGATGCACTGAGTTTCTGACCACCTGATTAAGGGCCTGGAAGCTGTTAATCAGTTGCTGTCTCTCGTCCAAGGGAGGGGTTCAGTGTCACAGTACGCCCTAGAATTTCACATACTGGCAGTGGAAAGTGGGTGGCATGAGAGCGCTCTTCAGGGGGTGTTCTTAAAGGGACTGTCGGAGGAAATTAGGGACGAGTTAGCAGCTCGGGATGAAACTAGTTCGCTGGAGGAACTAATAGGTTCAGCCACTAGGCTGAACAATAGAGTCGGGAAAAGGCGCAGGAAGAGAGTGGAGAAGCAGAGGGCCACCCTCAATGCACCTACTCTTTGCCACCGCCTGCAGTTGCCACCACCCTCACCTGCACCATCCGGGAAGGTTACCATTGGACGTGACCAGGAACCTTCTCTGGCTCCAGCCTCTGTTGAGGAGCCCATGCTACTGGGGCTTTCAAGGCTCACCCCAGCAGAGAGGCAGCGCCAGCTTCGTCTGGGTCTCTGCCTGTAATGTGGCAATAAGGGACGTCACCTGGCAGCCTGCCCCGCTCTGCCAAAAGTGTAGGCTCACCAACTAATCGGGGTGTATTGCTGGGCCGTTCTGTGGTCACACGTTTCACTCCCCATACACGTCTTAGTGGATTCCAGAGTAGATGATAGTTTCATTGACACTGACCTAGTCAAGCAAATCAAGATTCCTCTGGTTAGTTTGTCTGAGCCAAAGGAGGTTTTGGCCCTGGATGGCCGCCTTCTTGCCTCAGTAACACACCGCACTGCTCCCATTTCCCTCACGCTTTCTGGTAACCACACTGAGACTCTTGAACTATTTGTCATTTCTTTGATCAACTTCAGAGGTTTGAATGATGTTACAATTATGAATAAATATCCTCTACCTCTGATTGACTCTGGTTTTCGCCCCCCTCCACAATGCAGTGGTTTTCATTAGATTGGACCTCCGGAATGCCTACCACCTGGTTCGGATATGAGAGAGGGACGAACGGAAAACTGCTTTCAACACAAGTCTGCCACTTCGAATACCAGGTTATGCTTTTTGGCCTGAGGAACACTCCAGCAGTTTTTCAGGCACTCATTAACGACGTCCTTAGAGACATGTTGAACAGATTTGTGTTTGTCTATTTAGACAACATTTTGATTTTTCTAAAGACATTAATGAGCATGTTGTGCATGTCTGAACTGTTTTACAGAGGTTGGTGGAGAACAAATTATAAAAGCTGAGAAATGTGAGTTTCATGTGTCCTCTGTTGCCTTTTTGGGTTATATTGTGGAGAAGGGTCAGCTCAAGCCGGATCCGGCCAAGATTAAGGCCGTGTTGTACTGGCCCACACCTCACAACCGCAAGCAGCTCCAAAGGTTCCTGGGGTTCACCAATTTTTACAGGAGGTTCATTAAGAACTACAGTAGTTTGGCAAACCCCTTAACTCAACTGACTTCAGTGAAACGTTCTTTTGTGTGGTTGCCTGCGGCTGAGACCGCCTTTAATCAATTAAAGACTATGTTTTCCAGTGCACCTGTGCTAGTACACCCTGACCCTCAACTGCAGTTTGTGGTTGAGGTGGACGCTTCGGATTCAGGGGTCGGGGTCATCCTCTCTCAACACTCTCCAGTGGACCAAAAGCTCCATCCCTGCGCCTTTTTCTCCCGGCGCCTCACCCCTGCTGAGAGAAATTATGATGTGGGGAACAGGAAACTCCTCGCAGTCATGCTCGCTCTCCAGGAGTGGAGACACTGGCTTGAAGGTGCAGTAGATCCATTTATTGTTTGGACGGGCCATAAAAACCTCTCTTATCTCCGTCCTGCATGCAGGCTTAATTCTCGCAAGGCTCGGTGGGCTTTGTTTCTTGGAATGTTCAATTTCTCACCTCACCTACTGACCGGGCTCCCGGTCTCGCCAGTTCATGCCATCGGTCGAACACACCCCTGCGGAGACCATCTTGCCATCCTCCTGTGTGGTCAGAGCGGCCAGGTGGAGGATTGAACAGGTGGTCCAGGAGGCCCAGCGAGATCATCCTGCGCTGGAGGATTGTCCAGAGGGCCGTCTCTTCATTCCTCCCCCAGCGAGGTCCCCAGTGCTCCAGTGGGGGCATTCCTCCAAGTTGGCCTGCCATCCCAGCACTCACCGAACCCTCTCCCTGCTGCAGCAGTGCTTTTGGTGGCTGTCCATGGCTGCTGACACCAGAGAGTTTGTCGCCGCCTGTCCCATCTTTAACCACAGTAAATCCTCTCATCAAGCTTCAGCCAGCCTCCTCCATCCCTTGCCCATACCTCATCGCCCCTGGTCTCACATTGCAATGGATTTTGTCACCGGCCTCCCACCATCTGCAGGTAACACAGTAATCCTCACCGTGGTAGATCGGTTATCCAAAGCCGTTCATTTCATCCCCCTGGTAAAACTTCCCCCAGCTTTGGAGACCACCAATATCCTCGTGTAGCATGTCTTCCATCTCCATGGTATTCCCCAAGACATTGTTTTGGACCAGGGGCCCCAGTTTGCCTCCCAGGTGTGGAAGGCATTTTCCAGGCACTGGGGCCTTGGCCAGTCTGTCTTCTGGTTATCATCCTCAGACTAACGGCCAGTTGGAGCGTGCCAATCAGGACTTGGAGTCCTCCCTGCGGTGCGTGGCAGCTCGTCTCCCAGCCTCCTGGTCCACTCACCTGCCCTGGATTGAGTACGTTCACAACTCCCTCCCACTCCGACTCAGACATCAAACAACCATCTGCATCCCCTGCCACCTTCTCGCCTCTCATCACTGCCCCCCACACCTGCACTCAGCTCTTTGAGAGGAAGATCACGCAGACCCAGACAGTATGTCAGCCTTCTGTCTGAAAGTCTGTGCGGGCCAACTGGCTACCCATCTTCACACAGATCTTCAACAAAAAACTGGAGCTGTGTGAAGTCCTCTCTTGCTTCAAACGCTCCACAGTCATCCCATACCCATCCCAAAGAAACCCTCTATATCAAATTACTACAGGTTTTGACATCTATGGATGAAATCCTTCAAAACACTGGTGTCGATCCCCATGAAGGACACAGGGCCACTGCTTGATCCCCTGCTGGGCAAACAGTGGATGATACAGTCAACATGGGACTGCACTACCTCTCCAGAAGTCCCCGACTCTAAACTCACCAAGCTCAATGTGCCAGCCTCTACCTGTGAGTGGATGACAAACTTCCTAACAGACCAGAGGCAGCATCTGAGGCTGGGAAATAATCATATGCGGCATCCAGCAAATCAGTACTGCCCAAGTCCAGAGTCAGGAAACAGGTAGAAAACATCAGACCCATAACCACCTAAACACAATCTGTTCCAACTTTTCCCCTCTGGTAGGTACAAAAGACCTGGCAGTTTCATCCTGCAAACCATCACTCTCATGAACAGTTAAATCAGTCAATAACCCTCCAACACCAAAACATCCACTTATTTTCATTACAGATTACATTTTTACAGATTATTATTTTACAGTTTAAGTGCACCACTTTTGTCATTTGATATCATCATGCAATGTCATGTAAAACTGATTCTGATTCATAGTCAGATTAAATGATATTGCACTGGAAGCTCAAGTCTCTGATCTAAATTTTTGATGATGAATCACATTTGTTTTTGATTTTGTCTTCGTGCATCCACTACAAACAAGCTTTTTACATTTGTAGTTTAAAGAAAGAAAAAGAAAAAACAGAGAGGATGGAGGGATATGGCCTAGGCCACCATTCAGGCAGCTAAATTCACAATATAGGTGGTCTCACTTGCATATTTTTCTTTCTATTATCAGATATAATGAGTATGAAATTTGATGACAGCTCATAAATACCAAGTTGACCAGCAGTCATTACCAAGCTGCTGAGCAGCAGATAAAATTATTTTATATTCATGACATCAGACATAAAAAAAAATAAATACAATTAATGACAGCAGCTGTGTTGTGAGATCAGCTATAATGATACTTAAAGTGAGTGATGACAAAGATAGATGCAAAGTAAGTGTGTCATATTCAAGTACAGCTAAAAAGCGTCTCTTAGTCATAAATTAAAAAGAATGAATTTATGATAACTCTACACTAAGAAATGTTTTGGTTGCCTTAATGAATGAATTAAGTAAGTAAGTTAGTAAGCAAAAAATACTCATTCTATGCTGTTTGTGTAGCTGAGGTTAAAAGAAATACACATAATAGAATTAAACCAAGACAGATCAATAAAATAAAATGCTACTATGACTAGAAATTACAGCATATTTGATCAAAAAATAAGCTTGAACAGATTACGATATCAGAAGCCAAGAGTGAATTACCAGTACTTGTTGTGATCTCTATAGACACCTCCTACTCTGCCAGGCCTCTCTGCCAGTGGGATGGAAAGGGTCCGATGGAGGAAAGCTTGGAGGACTAGATGTGTATCAGCCTTGATCTCCACCAGAGAGATGGAGGACATGGAGGAACAGTGGCCTGCCAACTCTGACATCACTACCATAAGGTGGAACAGAAAAGCAATTTACAAAAAGTCATTTTCTTCTTTTGAGTTACTTATGTGAGAACCAACCTCAAAAGACATATACTATAATTGGACTGTTGTTCTATCGTTACTTTTGCAGCTGAGATCAAATACACAACAAGTCATGTCCTGTGTCCCAATGCTACACTACATTAATTCAATTCAATTTTATTTATATAGCCCCAAATAATAACAGAAGTTGTCTCAGGACACTTTCCACATAGAGCAGGTACAGACCATATTCTTTATCTACAGAGACCCAACAATTAGAGTACATATTGTATCCTATTCCCCAACGTTATTTTCAGGTACCATACAAGAACTCAGTTCTAACAGAAAAAAAAGACTTTTTTTTTTTAATCACTTTATTTAGTCAGGCATGTCAGCATGCTAAGGTGAACATGATAAACATTATACCATCTCATCAGCACTTTAATACTGCCTTTGTAAAAATTTTAGCATGCAGCATTTAGCTGAAAGCACAGATTTGCTTAATTACAGCCACATAGAATGGCTGGCATGTGATACTTTCTTCCACTTATCTGGGGCCAGGCTGTGGTGGCAACAGACTAAGCAAAGTACATTTAGACACACAGTGAATCCTAAAATCACCACTAGGCAACAACTTGCTTCTAAAATCAGCTTAAAAATTGGGTTCATTAGTTTCTACTTTAAGTGACTACAGTTAGGTGGCCAGAATCAGATACCTGGCTGAAAGTGAAATGCTCTGAACATCCCTGCATTATATAAATGAAAACACAAATTCAGCACTTAATATAACAACAATAAATAATTGGGTCACTCACATACTTTCTGGTTATGTATAGTAATACAAACATTCTGGGAAAGTTATTAAAATTGCCATTAGCCTACGAGAAACTGTGGAACATGTGCTGTTAGTTGCAGTATAGTAGTATATCAGAGAGAAAGGACATGATGAAGACATGTAAAGACCAGGGTTAACAGGAGCATGATAAAAAAGCATACTGGAGTATGGTGGAAGAGGCAGAAGATGTTGGTCAGCTGAGAACAGGATTGATGGGAAGAATCGGACAAATTGGACGTTGTGTGAGTTAACTCAGTCCACAGGATGGTAGTAATGCAACAGTAAGAATGCAAGCCGCTGTTAAACCTCAAAGAGGAAGAGGCGGTCGGAGAGAGAATATGGCACCGGGACAGTGACAGAAGAATCCGTGCCGGCCGGCCGGACGGGACTGCAGGAACACTTCTCTCCCCTCTCCACCCACCAGGAAATACTAGCGTGACTGATATTTTTTTCTTTCTTTAAACACACCATCACCTGTAATAGCGAATCGCCTTTGCTTTTATAATAGAAACACAAGACCTACAAATTAAAACTTTAATACTTTCAGTTTGTACTGAAAAGGAATCGAAGGACAAAATGATTCTACGGAGTCCCTGTTGGACAAAAGTTTTCAACCATCACAGACTGAGTTCCTACTGAGCTGAATAAAACATCTTAGAAACTTGGGATGTAATTAGTGGACAGAAAGGTAAACTCCACGAAACGTCTCTTCGTACCTGTATGTATGTTTCAGCGAGATCGACGAAGTTGTCGTTGTCTGTCGGTGAGCAGCACTGTGCTGTCACAGCACGGGGAGGAGCGACGCGCCTGGAAGGATCTGCGCTGGTCGGCTGTTAGTCAGAGGTATATTATGCATCATATTGATCGTGATTTCTCTCTGATAGGCAGCAAACAATTGAGCATGGAGCCTATCCCAGCTGTCAGCGGGCGGGAGGCAGGGTACACCCTGAGCCGGTCGCCAGCCGACTGCAGGGCAACATACATACGACCATTCACTCTCACATTCACACCTATCAACCAATCAGCCAACAACCAATCAACCTATCAGTCACCAACCAACCTAATGAGCATGTTTTTGGTCTGTGGGAGGAAGCCGGGGTGCCCGGAGAGAGCCCACGCATGCACGGGAAGAACATGCAAGCTTCGCACAGAAAGGCCCCGCCCGACCCGGGGATCGAACCGGCGACTTTCTTGCTGTGAGGCACGCGCACTACCTGCTGCGCCTCCCCCCCCGAAACTTATTTGTCTTTTCTTGGCCTTATCAGCTGTGGCAATGGCTGGCACTTCCAGATAAGGAATAAGAACTGGCTGCTATATGAACATGAAGTTCAGAGTCTTTGTCATAAAAATGCTGATTTTTTTCGACTTTGTGGACTTGTTTTCTTGAAACTTTCAAAGGACATTCTTTTCTTAGGTTTCTTTCTTTTTTTCAGAAAAGATCATAAATTCATTTTCAAAGATCATAGAAATTCAGTATTGCTTTGAGGTAAAATTGTGGGGTAATTGTGCAGCTGGATGCAGCGATTTGCAGTTCATTAAGATCAATATCTAAATTTTTCTCATAGAAGAATAATCCATTAAAATGGATGAAAAAAGATTCATATACTAATCTGTTGTACTTTGTTTTCTTTTTGATCTCATGTTTGTTTGTTTGCTTATTTTTTGATTATATGACTTTTCTATTTGCTTTTGAGGTGATATTTCTTCTGTAAACCTCTTGAGGTTTTCTAAATGTCACTGGCACAATTTATTTATTTTCTTTTATCTTCATCACTGTATTTTTCTGTTTTGTTCATGCTGTGCAAATATGTATGTATGTATGTATGTATGTATGTATGTGAATTGAATACCACACACACACACACACACACACACACACACACACACACGCACACATACACTAAACCCTGATTCCAAAAAAAGTTGTACAGGTCAATAGTAGTAGTAGTAATAACCTTTTCACAATCATGTTTCACAAAGTGGTGAACTTCATCGCATCTTTGCTTGTGAGCCTTTCGAGGATGCCCCTTTGTAATAGAGACTCTCATATTTAGCTGACTGGCTTTTCTGGATGTAATCGCAGTCCAGCAGGTTCCCCCAAGACTCAAGGATGAAACAGATGATCCGTTTATGGTGCTTTAATTTAACAGAATATCACCCTTACAGATATGGTTGTACATGTGTGGTTCTGGGATAAACAGAAACAATAATAATCATTAATAACCAGATACAACTCACAATATACACAGTAATAATAATTATCCTTAGCATCTCTATAACTTCCTCAAAACACATGAAAACTAAAAATACAGAGTCAACAGAAACATGTCTGTATCACATATGTATAAGTGTCAAGAAAAAGGAGGTCAGTAACATAAATATAAATGTAAAATAAATGACCGTTCGTATCGTTACTGGCGATAATGAGCACCTTAATCATTAGCAACACACACTCATTAGCACCAGATTACCTGAATCTAACAGATAACGAGTGACAGCACGACAATAACATGCATTTGGCAATCAGAACACAACTGAAATTCACTTTTCTCTGAACGCACATCTAATCACAACCGGAGTATAAACTAACGTGAAGCAACAACCCGAATGTCAGCCACTCGATGCAATAAACTACTACTCCCGACAGTCTCTACTTCGCTCTCTCAAACCAGCAGTACACAGCTTGACCGGGAGCGACCGCGCCCCTAGTGGTCGGGCTCTGCTCATCACCTGTCCTGCCACACAGTCTTCAGAACACCCTTTCATGCCCAATCCTGCATTAGCAGTGGTCACCTGTGACCAATTAACTTGTTTACCTGAGGAATGTTCCAAACAGATGTTTTTTTGAGCATTCCAAAACGTTCTTTTGTTGCTCCTGTCCCAACTTGTTTGAAATGTGTTGCTGACATCAAGTTCAGAATAAGCATGTACTTACAAAAAACTAAGAAGTTGATGAGGTTAAGCATTAAGTATATTGTCTTTGTACTTTTTTCAATTCTGTATATGTTAAAAAAAATCAGCAAATGATCACATTCTGTCAACTTTTTTGGAATCTGGGTTGTAATATCTCATCCTCGATCAGCATGTTTATGTGGAGATGTGATTTAGGGCATGGAGCAGAATGGAAATCCAGCTTGTGCACGAGTTTTACAGTGACTTAGTATAAAACAGTATTATGCATATGCGCCGCCTTGTAAATGTTACTCAAAGAGTGCATGTTTCTGCCTTTTTGCATACAGTCAGAGTTTTATGCATGAGGGCCCTGTTGCCAGACACATAATAAGAGCACTACAAAATTTTCAGTTCAACTTCAGTTCTCCTGAAGGTTTGCAGCCACGTGATAGATCACAAAATGGACAAGTCAAATAAAATGCAGTGCAGTATCTAATACAGCAAAGTGCACTTTTTCATCTCTACATATAACATTACAGACTGTCAGTGGGTACAGGAATATGACAGAGTAAAGTACTCACTTAGCTGCCTGTGGCTTCTGAGGGGAGCCGTCAGACTCTTTAGGAGGAGGTAATTATGACTGTAAAGAAATAATCCCGCTTGCTGCACCAGCCTTGCTTTGTCAGCTTGTTTTGTTTTTTGTTTTTTGTTTTTTTTGTGCCAGATCTAACCAAGCAGTGCTTCAAGTGTATATATTTTATTCCTCAAAATGCTTTAGACAATCCATAATATGAATGATGCACAGTTAGTTCCCTCATGAGCAAGCACTTGGCAACAGCGGTGAGGAAAAACTTCCTTTTAACAGGCAGAAACCTCAGGCAGAACCAGGCTCTGGGTGGGCGGCCATCTGCCTCGACCGGTTGGGTGCTTTAATGTCCCGCATACATTAAATATATTATACTATTTGCAACAACAGTTGGGAAAAAAATTCTCATAGTTACAGTACAAGAGCCAAAAAAAATGCTTATACACAGACGATACCTGTTAGTAGGATAAATCTTTTGTTGGTCTGGGTCTTTTCATCAGTTTGGTTGACAATGAGAAAAACACTGAATTTACATTAAAGGCTGTGATAAACATATTTTCTCATTCAGAATCTTAATATGATGATATGATTGGTTTATACATGAGGACATGATTTTTGCCAAAGATAGAACAGTTTTGGATACTGCAGTGAGTTGTCTTATCTGCAGTCTTCTAATTTGATTGAAGTTGGTGGAGCACATCTGGGGAAACATAATGTATTACCATTTACCAATCATTATTAAGACACACTTGAATCAGAATCTGATGGCATGATGACCATGAAAGAGGGACAGTGAATCAGAACACCACACCATCTTTTGGATTCAGCTTTATTTGTACGGTAGATTCATGAAGAAGAATGAAAAAAAAATAAATAAATATAATAAATATAATATAAATATATATAATCAATTACCCCAAGGGGCTATTAATTATCTCCAAATGGGTATTTGCAAAATCTAATTACATGTTCAAGTGGGGATTTACCAATTTCCATTCTTGTTAATGTTGATCTCTTCCTATTGTCACAGCATTCAAAGAGCATAACAGAAAGTAAAAATGTTCCCATACAACATTGATGTCTGTTTTATTTTGGAATACATACAAGCTATCACAAAGGCATAACTCCAACAATCAATGAGATGAGAATGAAAATACCCATGAAAACAGAGTAAACAGAAGATTATCAATCACATAATAGCAGCAGTCCTTAGCACAGTCCCCCCAAACCTGTCCAGCGTCACTGTGGTATCAAGACACTGGTACAAGGATTGGGAGTGACCAGACCAAGAAAGGCATGAATGAGCACTGGCAGCACAATATGTTCATAAGTATGAGATCCTTTTAAATAAAGTCCTTTGAAAACAGTCCTTCGAAATAAAGCAGAAAAAGGTAGTGCACTCAAAACAAAATCAAAGTAAATTCTCAAAAAGTCTAGCAACATTTTGCTTTCAACATATTAGAACTCAATAATAGGCAAAATGACTAGTTAACATTTTTGTTTCTACTCTGAGCAATTAAAATTAAACACAAGATAAAAACAAAAATGGAAAACATGTCTATATTGTTGTGTGCATTCTTACCTCCTACAATACAAAGCCATTTCCTCCCTGGCAGTGAAGTGTTTGCTCTCTCCAACTCTCATTCATCTATATTTGGAGTTTTCTCTGCACTGATCTCTGCCTTCTGCCTTCCTGTCGTCTTGTGGTCCCTATCCATATTCCAATCCCTGTATCTATCCCCCTGCACTGCCCCCATCGCTCTATCTCACCCCAACAAATCACTGTTCATCTGGGGCCAATAGGGAGGCAGGCAACAGGGTGAGGCACTTCCTCTGTGACAGGAAACTAACAATAAACACCCAGAATACACAAGCAGGGGGATGAGGTTAATGAGAAAGGGGGAAAAAAGCCATACAATGTTTGATGGCTCTAAATAGAGGTCAGAAAAAGGTCAGTATTTCTAAAATATAACTAACTTTACTTAAGCCATATATTATGCTATTATCATCAAATTTCACTGATCCATCATTTTGTTTTTCAGTCAGGATGCTCTGTATGTGTATGTGCTACTGATTACTGATAGAGCCACTCACATCTGATTAATGAGAACCGTCTTTGACATTCTTCTAAAGGCAAAGTTTTATTATTCTATATTCAGGTACCTCAGGATCACATATCAGATAGACCGTGTAACAAGTGCAGAAACTCCCTGTCAATGCTACATTAAAGGAAAGGTTCACATTCTTTTCAAGTCTGTCTTAAAACATTTGTAGGCTGCACTGAAAGATTTATGAGTTGCTGACTAACCCACCTGGGGACCCAGTTCCTTCTTTGTCACCATTTGGTCAGGTGGCGATTTTCATGCATGTTTTTAGAAGGGGTTTCTTTTATGGAGGATACCCCAGGTGAGCACGGGGAGAACATGCAAACTCCACACAGAAAGGCCCCTTTCCTCGATCAGCAGGCACTGAAGGCATGGTGGAGGACATGCCCCTCAGCGCCCACAGCGCCCCAGGCGGGAATCGAACCCAGGAGCTTGCTGTGACAGTGTTACCATTGTCCCATCGTGCCACCGTGGAGCGGGGCAATTTACAATTAGTCATTTGGCAGACGCTTTTATCCAAAGCGACGTACATATGAATTACAGTATCTTGTACCTCGCCCAAGGATGCTTCTGCATGTGGACTGCTGAGGCCAGTGATCGAACCACTGACCTCCTGATTGGCAGACGATCGCTCTACCTCCTGAGCCCCAGCCGCCCCAGCGGGCATATTGATTCTCATATCCTTGATGACATCATAGCCCTGCTAAAGGGATTCCCCGTGAGCTCTGGTGGTGGGTCTTGTCCAGTGGGAAACCAGGATTTGGATTCAAGCCAAATCTCACAGGCACAGTGATATGCAAGGCCTGACAGAATTTTGGCAGTATTAATCATGTTCTCTGTTGTGAGTTTTTTTTTAAATTTATTTTTAAATTTTTTTATCAGGTTTTACTTTTTCACCTGTGGGACCTTTGTTCAGGCTTTTGGTTTTACACGCAGGCCTGTCTTTATTTATCCACGTACTTAGGTCCTAACAGTGCCGTTGAGTGACATAAACTGTGATCCTGTGGCCTCCTGGACAAAGGTGGTTACAGTGACAAATACTGCCAACCTTTAGATGGTGGACATCCACCATGTTCTGTTCCACATGTCAGTATGAGTCTGCATTCTCCATAATGACTGTGGTTAAAAGCTCCCTTCCACAGCAGCTTGACCAATGAACATTGGGATCTCTGTCTGGCAATCACACCTTTTGTGCTTGGTTCAAGCAAATGAGTGCAGGGAAACTATGCCATTTCCCTCAATAAGTTTAAACATATTTTGAAAAAAATAGATGTTGTTTAAAAGTTATAAGTTAGTTAATTAAATATTATCACTAGTCATTCTAGTCCTCTGGCCTTGAATAAAAATCACCTTTGAGTAATAAGTTTTAGAACCCCTGCTGTAGTCCTATGTGAGGGCTGTAAATGTATGAGGTCATAGTTCAAGGTAGTGTTATAAAAGAACTGCATCGTATTGAGAGGTGGTTCTAATTTTTTGTCCTCCATGGAGATGTTTTGAGCAGTGATCATTCAGTGAAGTTCATAGATCACCCGCAGCCAGTTGTCCACATCTCCTTCTCTTCCTACTGTGGTATTGGAATGGAAGAATGCAATTGCTATTTTGAGAAGTTGTGTGCCTTTTCTTGTCTGCTTTGTGCCATCTCTCTGTCCCTGTTGGAGGTTCAGTGAGTTTCTTTGAAGACTGCCCATTCAAGGAAAAAGTTATTTACCCTCTCCCTGGATATATATATGATAAAATGTTTTGTCTGCTGCAGTCTGTCCAGCTTGAAACCATTCAAACTGTCTGATACTGCATTTTTATTTAGAAGTATTGAGAGCTACATGAACCACGTGACCACGTGGCAGTGAGATCAACGAGTTTTTCAACTGTGCTTGTCTCGGGTATTGTCATGCCTGCATTCAAGGATTCAAGCATTAACTACATCCGTCATGGCTGTGCACATATCGCGCTGTTGGAGGTGGGTCTCGTCAATTTCCCAGTGGTTTTCCCAATAAATGCACATTGGCAGGTGCCAACTCATCAGGAAGACTCTATGTTTATTTAAATATACAGCATAGAAGTTAAGAACTTTATAGTGTTATTCCTGTAAAAGCTACATACGCTATCTGATATAGCTAACAGTAGGTTTGTTATGCAGTGTGTCTTGGCTTAAAAAATACTTGCAGATGCAGCTGCTGCACAGATTGATTTAAAAACCAAAGTCAGATTGTAGAAGTTAGGTTATCACCGTAAAGTTGATGAGCTGAGAACCCCGGCCCGGGTATGCACGCTGTGACTCAGGAGAAATTGGTGCTCTAAGTTGCGCATCTTAATCTTTTCAAGCAGTTTGGTGATGTGTTATCACAGCTGTTAAATTAAAATCTCTCTTTTCTCTCACATCTCTTGTTGTGATGTTGCTCTGGTCACCCTGCTTCCTGACTTTGAAGCTGCCCCCCTGCTCCTCTGCAACAAACACTCAGCAATTACAACTGTCTTTAGAAATATGTTTCAGTACAAGCTTGTCCATCATTTACCTGGTAGCCAGTGTTTCTTGTTATATGTAGCACAAAGGTGATCCATCCAAAATTACCTCAAAATACTTTGGTCCAAAAGTTTGATTTGTTTGAATTTTCTCAGATGAAACTACAGTGAGACAGACTCAGCCATTTTATACAGGTTTTTGTCCAATAAAATAAGGCTCCAGCCTCATGCCTTTTTATTTCACCCAGTTCTGAGCCTAGTTTAAAAATGGCTGTTTTCAAATCCATATTGTAATAAGTTAAATCAGAAAAACTTAATAGCTTTCAGTTTGCATAAATGTTTATGACTGATTTTTTTCTCTTGGTGAGTGTTACTAATGAGGTACGTCTGAAGAGTGTGGTTGCCAACTAAAGGAGGCAAATGAGAACGGTGAGGTTTTCATCTGAACTTTGAATCATACCAGGTACACCAATTCTGCCCAACAACAACAACACACAGACTGCTCATCTAATTGGCTGGTGCATACCATTCACAGAGAGCAACACAGACATCTACACACATATTTCCGTAAACCCATCACCAAAACTATACACAGTCTCAATAATTATTGGCACACCCAAACTGTTTTAATAAATACCAAGAAATATCTTACATAAGTAAATCAACAATCCAACCAAACTCTCCTCTATCCACTTCCCACTTGTTGTTACCCTCCCGGAACTAATAAAAAGGTATGCGAGCCCCCAGAGAATTCTTTTACCCAAACACCCTCGGAGAAGGAGAACAGGCACAGGTAAGTTTGTTCATGGCACCAACAGCTTTTAATTTACCATTACAATTGGCTGTAGTTTGAATCTCACACTCTACTCAATTAAACATTTCACCATTCTCGATTCAAACATCGTTATTTCCTCTTTCACAGGAATTGATGAGGTGGACCTGTCCTGGGTCACCACTGTGCATGTGACACAAGCCAACTGCAACATCAAACAATTAATAGATATGTTTGTTAAAATATCACGTGTGTCAATCTCTTGTGTACTCATATGTACATTTAAGAGTAGGCTTAAAACTTTCTTTTTTTGATAAATCTTATACTTAGGACTGGCTCAGGCTTGCCCTGGACCTGCCTCTAGTTATGCTGCTATAGCATTAGACTGTTGGGAGATCTCCAAAGGTACACCAAGCTCCTCTGTCCTTCTCTCCCTCTCCATCTGCACGTTTTCATGTCCTGTCACGGCGTGTTACTAACTTAGCTCCTTCCCCGGAGTCTCTGTGCTTTGTTGTCTCGCAGGCTCCCATGGACAGTGGCTGAATCTGGATTGTGGATTATAGCTGCGTCTTCTACCATGCCCCTGCCTGACATCCACTGCAACTGCTACTACTGTTATTACATCCACTGTCATTATTACTGTGATTGCATTTCTGTCTCACTCTCTCCCTCTCTCTCTCTCTTTGTCTCTCTCTCTCTCTCTCTCTCTCTCTCTCTCTCTCTCTCTCACTCTCTCTCTGACAGCATTTCTGTCTGTCTCTCTCTGTCTGTCTCACTCTCTCAACGCAACTCAACTCAACTCAACTTTATTTATATAGCACTTTAAAAACAACCACAGCTGAAACAAAGTGCTGTACATAAATAGACAAAACAATATAAAAAGAATAAAATAAAACAGGAATAAACACTAAAATAATTGTTTTATTAAAAAAAAAAAAAATTTAAAACAATAAAACAATAAGTAAAAGCAATCCATAAAACACTAAAACAAGAGTGGAGTCTCATGTGGGGTTGAAAGCCAAGGAATAAAAGTGGGTTGAGTGGGCTGACCTGAGGCACCAAGCAGGAGCGTAGAGATGAAGGAGCTCAGAGAGGTAAGGTGGGGCGAGACCATTTGAAGATTTAAAAACAAATAAAACAATCTTAAAATGGACCCTAAACTGCACAGGCAGCCAGTGTTTTGGTCTCTTTAACAGTGCTCTGGTAGTAGCGCCAACAGTCCTTTAGGATTTGGAAGGAAACCTGCAGCTTGTCCGTCTTCCACTTGCGCTCAGCTTTGCGGCACTCCCGGCTAGCTGCACAAGTTCTTTCATTAATCTAGGGCTCAGATTTAGCTTTGGGCTGCACAGTTTTTAATGGAGCCACAGAGTCCAGTATGGTTCGGCAGGAGGAGTGAAACCAGGAGCTGAGCTCCTCTGTGTTAACAGAGGCACGACGGACACAGAGCTGATCAAAAGCCACAGAGAACTGACCGGCAGTACAAGAGTTAAAAATCTGACGTCTCTGAACAGGAGCACTAGATTTAACCTCAGCACAGGAGAAAGCAACTTCAAACAAGACAGGCATATGATCAGAAATCAAGTCGTCATAGATCTCCAAGTTAGACACAGATAACCCTTGACAGAGGACAAGGTCTAATGTGTGTTCATGTTCATGTGTGGGACCAGACACACACTGCACCAAACTAAAGGAGTCAATAAGGCTTAAAAAGTCCTTCACCAATGGCCTATCGGGACAACACACGTGAATATTAAAATCCCAGAGGGACAAAGGAGAACACGGTCATATTTAGGCATTATTTCAGCCAGAAGAAGGAACAGTCGGCAGGTAGAAGTTCCACCAGCGTGCTGCACTCACCGGCACTGATCCAAGTCTCTGTCAGAGGAAGTCCAGGCCACGGGAGCTGAAGAAATAGATAAAAGAGCTCGGCCTGTACCAGCTCTATATGGAAAGTGTCCTGAGACAACTTTTGTTGTGATTTGGCGCTATACAAATAAAATTGAATTGAATATGTACAGTGCTGCTTGAAAGTTTGTGAACCCACCAGACATGGTCACTGTTTTTGTAGAAACATTAAAATAACCTTATTAAACATACATCCAAATCTCAATTTGTAAAACACACTTTCCAAATAATGGACACACACACACACACACACACACACACACACACACACACACAAAAAGATATGTTTTCATTATTTAATTCAACAGAGGTGGTTTATTTCACACAAACTAAAAATTTAACATGTGCAAAACTATGTGAACTCTTATTAGTAGCATGTGGCTCCTCCTTTTGCAGCCATTACTTCAACCAAACATCTTCTATAACTACTAACCAGTCTCTTTCATCTGTTTATGGGGATTTTTGCCCACTCCTGCTTGCAGAATTCGGCCAGTTGAGAGAAGTTGGAGGGACATGTGGTATGTACAAACTTCTTCAGGTCTCGCCACAACATTTCAGTTGGATTAAGGTCCGGACTTTGATTCAGCCAATCCAGAGTACAAATCCTCTTTCTCTGAAGTCATTTGTAGTTTTGCTGGAATGCTTTGGGTCATTGTCTTGTTGCATAATCCACTTTTATCCCAGCTTCAACTCCCTGACTGATGGCAGGAGATTCTGGTCAAGAATTTGTTGATATGCCTGGGAATTCATGGTTTCTTGGATAATATGGAATCGTCCAGGTCCAGAAGCAGAAAAGCAGCCCCAGACCTTCACATTTCCACCACCACACTGTTGGGAGGAGGTTCTTTTCTTCATTTTCAGCATTGGCTTTTCTCCAAACATGGTGGTTTTGATTGTCACCAAATAATTCTATTTTGGACTTGTCTGTCCAGAGAATTGACTTCCAGAAGGCTTCTGATTTGTCCAAGTGGCAAAGTTGAAACGCTTTGTTTTTTTGTTTTTTTGTTTTTTTTTTGAGAGCAGAGACTTCCTTCTAACAACCCTCCCATGAATGTCATGGCTATTTAATTTTCGTCTGATTGTAGACGCATGCACATTTGTCCCAGATGCAACCAGAGAGGTCTGCAACTCTCTAGAGGTGATGTGTGAGTTGGCCTTTACCTGATTTATTATTTTTCTGGTGCTTCTGGGTGATAGTTTTAATGGGCGTCCACTTCTAGGTAGAGTTGCTATCATGTTGAAGGCCCTGCGTTTGTAAATTATTTGTCTTACAGTGGATGGATGGAGCTGGAATCTTTTGGAGATCTTATAGTCCTCCCCAGACTGATAGGCTGTCACTACCCTCTTCTTCATGTCCTCCCAAACCCTTTCCCAAGGATGTCTCATTTCATTGGTCTGCTAAAATGATTAATTAAACACCCAAATGTGTTTCAACTGAGTCTGTTACCTGCTTGACTTGACCAATGCAGCTGGGGGTTCACTTATTTTTGCACATACACTAATTTCATGTTTCATGTAGTTTTTGGGCTACTTAAACAAGTCCCACTAAACAAGTACATGCAATTAATAAACATACAGTGCTTAAATTTATTAGACCACCACCCAAAGTAAGATTTATGTCACAGCTGCCCTAAATTAACAGCATTGGTGATTACCAAAATCATTTTTTATGTTTCTGTAATGGTTAATACACCAATATGTAGAAGCTCTTTAACTGAAATTATATTTTTATTGCTAAAATATAATTATTACTGTTATCCATGAATTTTCAAATTTACTGATTTACAAAAAAAAACTGAAAAAATAGTAAAGCACGTTATTATTTCTTGATAAATATGTCAAATTATAGTTATTTACTTGCATTCCTGCTCAGAAAAATTAGTTTCAGTGGTTGAATGTTATGCTTGATTAATTTCTGACTTTTCAGAGAAGCCCAGTGAGCCGGCTCAAATTTGGGTATGAAAAGCTGAATTCAGTTTGAAATTCCTCATTCCTGTTCAAAATGGTAAAACGTCGAGAGCTCACTGAAAAAGAGTCCGCATTAAAGCACTTCACGATGCTAGGTGGTCTTTGAGACAAATAGGGAAAGACATAAAGTGTTCTCACAGTGTGGTCAAGTATGCTTTGGAGTCAATTGCCAAGACTGTTACTTACAAAATGGGCCAAGGAAGAGGCAAGAAATGAAAATTAACTGAAGCAGATGTCAGACACCTCAAGATTTTACTTTTAAGTACTAGAGACAGAAGGAAGACCACTGCTGATCTGAAAGTTTCCAGAATGACCATAAGCAGACAACTGATGGAACAAGGCTTAAAGGGAAGAATAGCCGCTAAGAAGCCATTATTGAGGCCTGCAAACATCCAGAAACGCCTCAGATTTGCCAGGGAGCACAAACACTGGACTGTTGATGACTGGAAGAAGGTACTCTGGACAGACGAGTCCAAGTTTGAACTCTTCGGTCAGCATCGTCGTGTTTATGTCCACAGAAAAGCTGGAGAACGTTTTCATGCCAGATGCATTGCACTCACAGTGAAACACGGTGGAGATTCCATTATGGGATGGGGTTCCATTTATGGAAACGGCGTGGGCAAATTAGTGAAAATCAACGGTATCATGAACAAGACCGTCTACCATAACATCTTAGTGCATCAGGGAATCCCTTCTGAACTGAATCTGATTGGGCATTACCAACATATACCAACAAGGCAATGACCCCAAGCATAATTCATTTGACCAAGAAAAAGGAATTCGGAGTGCTGGACTGGCCAAGTCAAAGACCGGATTTCAATTCAATTGAATTTTATTTGTATAGCACCAAATCATAACAGAAGTTGTCTCAGGACACTTTCCATATAGAGCTGGTACAGGCCGAGCTCTTTTATCTACAGAGACCCAACAATTCCCTCATGAGCAAGCACTTGGCGACAGTTGCAAGGAAAAACTTCCTTTCAATAGGCAGAAACCTCAGGGGGCCATCTCCCTTGACCGGTTGGGTGAGAGAGGGAGAGCAAGAGAGAGAGAGTGACACAGACAGAGAGAGACAGACAGAATCACAGTAATAATGACAGTGGATGTAATAACAGTAGTAGCAGTTGCAGTGGATGTCAGGCAAGGCCATGGCAGAAGACGCAGCTGTAATCCACAATCCAGATTCAGCCACTATCCATGGGCACCTGCAAGACAACAAAGCACAGAGACTCCAGGGAAGCAGCTAAGTTAGTAACACACCGTGGTAGGACATTAAAACGTGCAGATGGAGAGGGAGAGAAGGACAGAGGAGCTTGGTGTATCTTTGGAGGTCCCCCGACAGTCTAATGCTATAGCAGCATAACAAGGGGTTGGTCCAGGGCAAGCCTGAGCCAGTCCTAACTATAAGCTTTATCAAAAAGGAAAGTTTTAAGCCTACTCTTAAATGTAGAGACAGTGTCTGCCTCCCGGACAAAGACTGGAAGATGGTTCCACAGGAGAGGAGCTTGATAGCTAAATGCTCTGGCTCCTGTTCTGCTTTTGGAGACTTTAGGAACCATAAGTAGGCCTGCATTCTGGGAACGCAGTGTTCGAGTGGGGTAATAAGGTACTATGAGCTCTTTAAGATAAGAAGGTGCCTGGCCATTTATGGCTTTGTAAGTAAGGAGGAGAATTTTAAATTCTATTCTAAACTTTAACAGGGAGCCAGTGCAGAGTTGCTAATATTGGAGATATATGATCTCTCTTCCTCGTTTTTGTCAGAACACGTGCTATAGCATTCTGGAGCAACTGGAGAATATTGAGCAACGAATTTGGGCAGCCTGATAGTGAGGAATTGCAATAATCCAGCCTGGAAGTTATGAATGCATGGACTATTTATTTATCTATTTTTTTTGCATCATTTTGAGACAAAATATGCCTGATTTTTGCAATGTTACGTAGGTGAAAAAAGGCAGTCCTTGAAATTTGTTTTACATGGGAGTGAAAGGACATGTCCTGATCAAAGATAACTCCCAGATTCTTTACAGTGGTGTTGGAGGCCAGTGCAATGCCATCCATAACTGCTATGTCATCAGAAAGTGAGTTTCTAAGATGTTTAGTTTTGTCTGAGTTTAGCATCAGAAAATTGCAGGTCATCCAGGTCTTTACATCCTGAAGACATGCTTGTAGTCTAGTTAACTGACTGGTTTCTTCTAGCTTCATTGATAAATATAACTGGGTATCATCTGCATAGCAATGAAAATTTATTGAGTGCCTCCTGATAATTTTCCCTAAAGGAAGCATATATAAGGTGAATAGAATTGGTCCAAGCACAGAACCCCGTGGAACTCCATAGCTGACTTTAGCAAGCACAGAGGACTCATCATTAACGTGTACAAACTGACAGCGATCTGACATGTAGGATTTAAACCAGTTTAGCACAGTTCCCTTAATGGCAATGAAGTGTCCCAGTCTCTGCAATAGCATACCATGGTCAATGGTGTCAAATGCAGCACTAAGATCCAATAAGACTAGTACAGAGACAAATCCTTGCAATCAGATGCAATTAGGTCATTTGTAACTTTGACCAGTGCTCTCACTGTGCTATGATGCACTCTAAATCCTGACTGGAAATCCTCAAATAAACTATTTTTGTGTAGAAAGTCGCTCATTAGCAACTGTTTTCTCAAGAATTTTTGAGAGAAAGGGAAGGTTGGATATCGGTCTATAGTTGGCTAAAACCCCCAGATCAAGAGTAGGCTTTTTAAGTAGAGGTTTTATTACAACTACTTTAAAGGACTGTGGTACGTAGAATGTTGATAAAGACAGATTGATCATGTCTACTACGCAAGAGTCAATTAAAGGTAAAACTTCTTTAAGCAGCTTAGTCGGGATGGGGTCTAAAATACAGGTTGATGATTTTGATGATGAAATTATTGAAATTAGTTGGTGAAGGTCGACAGGTGTAAAACAGTCTAAAACTGCGACAGGTTTAATACCAGTTTCTACGGTTTCTTTTGAAGACAAAACAGTACCTGTTGATGGTAGGAGCGGATGAATTCTGTCTCTAATAGTTAGAATTTTATTATTAAAGAAGCTCATGAAGTCATTGCTGTTCAGAGCTAAAGAAATACATGGTTCAACAGAATTATGGCTCTCTCTCAGCCTGGCTACAGTGCTGAAGAGAAACCTGGGATTGTTTTCATTTTCCTCTATTAGTGCAGAGTAATAGGCTGCCCTGGCACTGCGGAGGGCTTTCCTTTATATTTTAAGACTGTCTTGCGAGGCAAACTGAAATTCTTCCAAATTTGAAATTCTTCCATTTCCTTTCTATTTTTCGTGAAGTTTGCTTTAATTTGTGGGTTTGAGGGGTATACCATGGAGCTAACCCTCTCTGTTTTATTATCTTCTTTTTTAAGGGGGCAACAGAGTCAAGTGTCAAACGCAATGAACCTGTAGCACTATCAACCAGGTAGTCAATTTGGGAGGGACAAAGGTTAGTGTTGTCAGGTGGCCGGGGGAGTCAGACAGAATACTTCTTACTCTAATATAAATTGAACCTAATTAAGAAATGTAAAAGTAATTAAAATTAATTAAAATTTAACACCAAAAAATTGCCTTTAAAAAATATAAATTAAACCCAATTAAGAGATTTAAAAGTAATTAAAAGCAATTAAAACCCGACAACGCCACCTAGAGATTAGCAGAGCTCTAGGACTCTAAAAGGTTCACAGGTTCTTTAAAAAACCAGGGGTGAGCAGAGTTAAACATAAGTCAAGGGACGGTTGGCTAATTTATTAAAACAAAAGTCACAATAATACACATAAAATGGATGATGCCTAACAGGTCCATTCAACCCAGTAGTACCCCTCGTCCTCTGACCGCCGGGTCCTCTAATGGAGCCGCTTCCCACGAGCCACGCCAGCGACCATGCGTCTCCAGCAGCCGATTCCTTCCCGCTCCGGCAACAGCCTCCGACCGTCCGCTCCGCGCAGCACCTCCTCTGCTACTCCGGTCGTCCTGAGGAAAGGTAACAGACCCGAACCAGTACCACCGATACCACAGCGAGCTCAACGTGCACCCCCCGCCTGGCGCCGCAGCCGGCCCTCCAATACCCGCCGTGTACGCGTTTAAAGAATACTCACAATCTTCCTGGGCGGTAGTCAAGCTACCGGCCCAGGCTGGAGTGTTCTCGCCGGACGGGTATAGACTGCTGCACTTGGCGCCGGTGTGCCTGTCGTCTGGACTGTATGCTCTGCCGGTTCGCTGTCCTCCAAGCTGGCTGCGTGTGGCCGCTCCGTTCCCTTCTGTCCTTCTGCTGGCTGCTTCTACTTTTCTTCTCTTCCTGTCCGATTTGCCGCACCTGTTGCCGATCTGCTGATTGCTGCCCGGGGCTTAAGCTGTGTGTTGCATTCAGGGGCAATAGGAAACATTGCATGCGAGGATAGCCACTGCACATATTAAAAACAACCCAGTAAAAGCATGCATTCTCTAAAACACTGCAAATTAAAACACAATACGTTCAATAAAAGCATGCAACACAATATTAAAACATGCATATAAAATCCCCATCAACTCCAGCCCTATTACATTAGCATAGGAATCCTCTGTTGCATTGAGACATGGCATTGAATTAAATGCTGATGGGATCATATCCTTAAATTTAGTTACAGCACTATCAGACAGGAGTCTGGTAGAAGAATTTTTGCCTACTGGCTGGTAGTCTGGTAATATGAATTCAAAAGTTATTAAATGATGGTCCGATAAAAGAGGATTCCGTGAGGAGACTATTAAGTCTTCAATTTCAATGCCATATATCAGAACAAGGTCAAGGGTGTGGTTAAAACAGTGAGTTCATTCATGTACATTCTGACGGAAGCCTAATACTGAGATAAACGCAGTGCTAAGGCTGTCATTATCAACGTCAACATGTACATTAAAGTCACCTCCAATAATTACTTTATTTGTTTTAAGGACTAAACCTGATAGAAACTCAGAGAACTCAGCTTTAAATTCTGAGTAAGGAGCAGGAGAGCGGTATACTATAACAAATAAAGCTGGCTGCACTGTTTTCCATTTTTCATGAGAAAAAGTGAGAAAAAGGCTTTCAAATGAGTTATAGTTGAGTTTAGGTTTAGGGTTGATTAAAAAGCTTGAGTCAAAAATGGCTGCATCTCCACCTCCTCGGCCACTGCCTCAAGAAATGTGAGTATTAATATGGCTCGGAGGAGTAGCTTCATTTAGGCTCACATAATCTTCAGGACACAGCCAGGTTTCAGGCAGACAAAATAAATGTTATGGTCTGATATTAACTCATTTACTAAAAGAGCTTTAGAGGACAGAGATCTGATGTTAAGGAGTCCACATTTAATTCTCCTATCTTGTTGTACTATTGTAGTGGTTTAATTTTTACTAGATTTTTATGTTTAACTCTTCTTGTCTGTACTTTTGGTTTTCTTATTTTACATGGCTGGGGGGCAGACACAGTCTCTATGGAGTGTTGGGTGGGTAACTGCTCTAATGGAAGTGCAGAGAAGCATGTAGGACTACAGCTTTGCCTCCTGGTCTCAACTCTGAGTTATCAGGGATTTGAATCCTATTGAACAAATGGGATTGGGATTTAGTAGAATCAAAGATTGATCGCACAAAAGTTTCATCTAAAGCAAGTCTGTGGGAACAGCTAGAAACTATTTGGAACTCAATAACAAAAGAGACTGTTGAAAAGTACATAAAAACAATGCCAGCAAGAATGCAAGCCGTTACCAGGGTCAAAGGAGGCCATACAAAATATTAAGGTTTTGGGTTATTATGTGTGAAAAAGGACTATTTACTCGTTTCGGTTTGTTACTTGCCAAATCCATCCATCAATCCATCCATTATCTCCCACTTCATCCAGGGCCGGGTCGTGGGGGGAGCAGCCTGAGCAGGACGCCCAAACTTCCCTCTCCCTGGACACTTCCCCCAGCTCTTCCGGGGGGATCCCGAGGTGTTCCCAGGCCAGCCGCGCGACATAGTCGCGCCAGTGTGTCCTGGGCCTTCCTTGGTGCGTCCTCCCGGTGGGACATGCCTGGAACACCTCCCTTGGGAGGCGTCCAGGGGGCATCCGATAGAGATGCCCGAGCCACCTCAGCTGACTCCTCTCGATGTGGAGGAGCAGTGACTCTACTCTGAGCTCCTCCTGGGTGACAGAGCTCCTCACCCTATCTCTAAGGGAGTGCCCTGCCACCCTGCGGAGGAAACTCAGCCGCTTGCATCTGGGACCTCGTTCTTTCGGTCATGACCCAAAGTTCGTGACCATAGGTGAGAGTAGGAACATAGATTGACGGGTAAATCGAGAGCTTTGCCTTTCAGCTCAGCTCCTTCTTCACCACGACAGACCAGTACAGCGACCGCATTACTGCTGCCGCTGCACGCGTCTGTGTGAGCCTGTCAATCTCACGCTCCATCCTTCCCTTACTCGTGAACAGGATCCCAAGATACTTAAACTCCTCCACTTGAGGCAGGAACTCTCCCCAACCTGGAGGGAGCAAGCCACCTTTTTCCGGTTGAGAACCATGGCCTCGGACTTGGAGGTGCTGACTCTCATCCCAGCTGCTTCACACTTGGCTGCGAACCGCCCCAGTGCATGCTGAAGGTCCTGGCTCGAGGGAGCCAACAAGACAACATCATCCACAAAAAGCAGAGGTGAAATCTGCCGGCTCCCGAACCGAACCCCCTCCGGCCCTTGGCTGCGCCAAGAAATTCTGTCCATAAAAATAATGAACAGAACCGGTGACAAAGGGCAGCCCTGCCGGAGTCCAACGTGCACCAGGAACAGGTCCGACTTACTGCCGGCAATGCGGACCAAGCTCCTGCTCTGGTTGTACAGGGACTGTACAGCCCTCAACAGAGGGCCTCCAACCCCATACTCCCGGAGCACCTCCCACAGAATGACGCAAGGGACACGGTCGAATGCCTTCTCCAAGTCCACAAAACACATGTGGACTGGTTGGGCAAACTCCCATGAACCCTCAAGCACCCTGTGGAGGGTATAGAGCTGGTCCAGTGTTCCACAGTCGGGACGGAAACCGCATTGTTCCTCCTAATCCAGGGTTCGAACTGAACTCCTCCCAGACCCGAGTTTTTGCTTCTACAACTGCCCGAGCTGCCGCACGCTTGGCCTGCCGGTACCTGTCAGCTACCTCAGGAGTCCCATGGGCCAACAAGGCCTGATAGGACTCCTTCTTCAGCTTGACAGCATCCCTTACTTCCGGTGTCCACCACCGGGTTCGGGGGTTGCCGCCACGACAGGCACCGGCGACTCTACGGCCACAGCTACGGACGGCTGCTTCAACAATGGAGGTGGAGAACATGGTCCATTCGGACTCGATGTCTCCAACCTCTCTCGGAATCTGGTCGATGCTCTCCCGGAGGCAGGAGTTGAAGACCTCCCTGACAGCGGGTTCGGCCAGACGTTCCCAGCAGACCCTCACAGTACGTTCGGGTCTGCCAAGCCTGTCCTGCTTCCTCCCCTGCCAGCGGATCCAACTCACCACCAGGTGGTGATCAGTTGACAGCTCAGCCCCTCTCTTTACCCGAGTGTGCAAGACATACCGCCGAAGGTCAGATGATACGACTACAAAGTCGATCATTGACCTCCAGCCTAGGGTGTCCTGGTGCAATGTGCACTGATGACCAGCGACCCTCTCGCTCAGCGGGGAGAACTCCAACACATGGTGGCTGAGCTCGGGGGCTATAAGCAAGCCCACACCGGCTCGCCGCCTCTCACCACGTGCAACTCCAGAGTAGAAGAGAGTCCAGCCTCTCTCAAGGAGTTGGGTTCCAGAGCCCAGACTGTGCGTAGAGGTGAGCCCGACTATCTCTAGCCGGTACCGCTCAACCTCACGCACTAGCTCAGGCTCTTTCTGACATTCCATGTCCTCATAGTCGTCGTCCAGGGTTTGGGTCATCGGGGCCCCCACCCACGACTGCCACCCATACCACAAAGCACCGGCCCCTTCTGAACCTTCCTGCGGGTGGTGGGCCTACGGGAAGGCGGGCCCACATCGCTTGTTCGGGCTGCGCCTGGCCAGGTCCCGTGGGCAAAGACCCAGCCACCAGGCGCTCACCTGCGAGCCCCAACCCCAGGCCTGGCTCCAGGGTGGGGCCCCGGTAACGCCAATCCGGGCGACATACGCTTCCTTGATGACCTTTCTTTCATAGGGGCTTTTGAACCGCTCTTAGTCTGACCCGTCACCTAGAACCTGTTTGCCTTGGGAGACCCTACCAGGGGCATTAAGCCCCGGACAACATAGCCTCTAGGATCATTCAGGTACTCAAACTCCTCCACCACAAATATTTATGTTTTCTCGTTTTTATGATAGGTGGTCTAATAAATATGTTAAGCACTGTATATCTGACATTTCATACATAAAAACTGATGATAAAATAAGAAAACCATGGTAAAACAACAGAAACATCTAAACTGCTCAAGGGTTTACTTGTGAATTTTTAAATTACCTAAGTGTGTACGTATTGTATTGTAAATTACCATAGGGTATATAACATTTGTGCAATATTTTTTTGTCTTCTTGTCCTCTGACTTCTTGCACTCTGTCTTGTTGCTGCTGTAACATGAGACTTTGCCCCATTGTGGGATAAATAAAGTCTATCTTATCTTATCTTATCTTATCTTATCTTATCTTATCTTTTAAGCAATATGTCAACTAGTATATATCACATTAGACATCTTTACTGGTAAAGTAGACTATTACTAGAGATTTGATAACTGCAACTCATTATAAAACCCCTTTCCCTTAAATTATCTTGAGGCTGAGATAATCTTAGTCCCATTGCAAGACCATGGACAAAGGTCATTTTAGCGCAAGATGGTTTTCATAGTTGAAAACAATCTCCCAGGAATCAAACAAAAACAATGACCTCAAAGGCAAGTTATAAAGATTATATTATATAAGTGTATTATTATTATTACTACACATAGTATATTATAATTTTATTGTATTATAATTCTACTCTTTTCTGCTTTCAGGATCCCTCATTTTTTGTTTCACTTTTGAATTTGGACAGCTAAAGATAAGTCATGATTGGGGAAATGTAATGGACGTAAGTCCAAAAGTCACTCTCTTTTAGCTCTGTTTTGGTCTCTACCAACTCCTGAAGGAAATGTCTGACACCCGTCTAGTCTCTGTGTCTCTTTGCTGTTTGGTGCTGAGAAAGTAGTGTGCAGTAGGTTTTAGAGCTTTTTCTCTGTCTGTGTTGCCGCCTGCCTGTATAAATGAACGAATTAAATTGAGCGCACGATTTAGCTGAAACGTGCGCATGTTTTAGCATCTCGTCTGCACGTTTTAGTATCTCGTGTGCACGTTTTAGTATCTTGTGCGCTCGATTTAGTAACTTGTGCGCACAATATAGTTTTTTTTTTTTGTTCCTGGCTCTTTAGGGGCTCCGTAGTACTGAGAGTGAACTAAAACTGGAAAGTTTTGACAGTTAATCAATGAGCTGAAAACTCACTATAAAGTGCTGTAAAGCCAAAGGACACTGCAAATTCAGGTGATAATACTGTGTAGGTTTATTACTACCTACCACATTGTTTCACAATGTCACTGGATACCCTGTTATAAAATATTAAATATGGACACTACTAAATGTAAACATCGAAGGATGATTTAAATAATACTGTGGTGGGTACTCTTCCCTTTTATTCTTTATACGTACATTTAAACAAAATATGATGCCCATCTGCCAAACAGATGTCATTGTAAAAGTTACAAATCCTCTGATTCCTGCCTTTACATCTTCAGTTACATTGGGGGAAATGATGTCTAACCTTCAGACCAGGCTTAAAGAGGACAATCTATGGTGAGGTGTTTCTAGTACGGGGGAGCAGAAAATGTCAGCACTGCATGTATGGGGGATTTTGGGGGATTTCAGTGTAAATTGCTGAAAGAGAATAGTGACGCTTAGAAATGCAATTTATTGGAGAAAAGGTGAAGAGAAAAACAGGAAAAGTTAGAAAAAGGTTAGAAAGAAAGGCACAGAAAGAAAGAGAAAAAGAAAGAACACCTTTATGAATAAATAGGGACAATGTTGACATGACATGACAGACAAAAACAACTGTTTAAAAGTTTTTTCTATTTTCATATAAGCATGAGGTCAAAACACAGCTCCCCATCAACCCCAGAAACGAATAGGAGGTAAGAGAGAGAAGAGAGACAAACAAATATCAAGATATCCTTCATGTTCTTTACTAGTTGATGCCTGTAAAGCTGATTTGTGTTGGAGACAGAAAGAATGTGCAGCAGGCATCAGGATGGGAAATGATTCCGAGCTAAAGGGCAGGATGCTGATGGAGTGATAGCAATGGGCTCATGTTCAAGGAGTGTAGATAAAGAGAAGCGTTCTCGATAATTGCTGGGCGGGCTGCCTGTGGGGGATAGTTGTTTATGAAGGAGGTCTAGTCCCATTTATTATCTGCTATAGCATCCATTACCAAGCTTACCACATCATTAACTCCTGACTTTATTAACTGTGTCACCATAGAAATCCTACAGCCTGAATATATATGTCCTTATATGGACTGGTCTGGACCTGCTGGTATGAACTAATATGATAATTGCAGGGTCATCAGGGTGTTTATAGCTTTACTGTGTTTATCTGGGCAAAAGGATGTGATTCCCTGATTACGCTTATCATGATTAATTTTTTTCTGTGTACTTTTTCCTGTGTCTCCATCCTGACAGAAAGTAATTCTATAGAAACTTTTTGTGTTTTCCAGAAGGCACTTTGAACCTCTCTTGTCTTTACATAATATATAAAAAATGCAGAAACAACTTTATTAATTTAGCCTTTTGGAAACCTGCTAGTCATTAGAGTTCTTTTAGGCCAGCAGCATTTCATTCTGTGCATCTGTTAGTTTGAGCTTTATTTGCAGTGGTCATAGGGGTCTGCTAACAGCAAATTCACAGTTACAGAGGCACTATATCTATCTATCTATCTATCTATCTATCTATCTATCTATCTATCTATCTATCTATCTATCTATCTTAAGTTTCAATGCTTTACTGACTGTAAGTACCAAAAAAGCCTTTAAACAGCATACTGTATGTGATATCATCATACAGAAATTTAAATTGAAGGACATGTACGTGAGCATCAAGAGTTTGAGGTTTTTAATTGTCTGCTTTCATTTTCAAATCTCCTATTTTAAACGGGTAATTATGTACAACCTAAGCACTTAAAGTAACTGTCACTCAAAGGGGAATAATGTTTTGAAAAAAAAAATCATTTTGCTGGTCTCCTTAAAAGGATGGTCTGCTGCTTTTATTATAGTTCTTGGCCTATGATGTTCATGATTTTGTTGATAGAAATGAAAATTATTCAAATGGACTCATTGCTGACAGAGAAATATTTTCTGCTTCCAGTAATGTTCACACATCTTTGGAGGATCCTACCAAACCAGATATTTATTTTAAAGACTGCACTGAGGGATACAATGGATTTCACACTTTACACAAACAACTTGACTGTAAAATTGGTGTCACTAGTGTTTTAAGGTAGACTTGAAAACATGTTAACTTTTTTTTAACAAAGAAATAAAAATACATTTTTACAGTGCACTCCTTATTAAGTTTAAATCAGTTTGTTGTCAGATGTATGGGTTGATACATTACATTTAAGAGGGCAGATTGTTGGAACTTGACTCAGGGACGTGGACTCAAAAGCAGAACTCAAAGTCGGCAGTAAGATTTTAACAAAGGTTTTACTTAAGAGAAATGCTCAAACAAAAGTCGCTCACCAAGGAGGATACAAAAAATAACACAAAGCGCTCTCCAACGAGGTTACAAGGTACAACAAAAAACACTCTCTGTAGAGGACCAAAGTACAACTCAAAGCAAACTGATTCAATAAACTTGACCTGACAATTTCTTGGAAACGGACAGAACACCTGACATATGACACAAGACGAACTGACACAAGACAAAGGGAGACAAGGACTATTTATACATGAGGGAGGGAAACACAGGTGAGTCCAATCATGGCCAGAGAGACAATCACTGTGGAGGGAAAATCACACAAAGGGAGGAAGTCAAGTGCCTGAAACGAAAGGGAAAAGGTGAGTACAAAATAAAACAGGAAGTGAATGACAAGACTAGACAAGAGTGATTAAACTTGACATGAAAGTGCTCAACAGAATTAACACATTTTACGTGACATGACACAGATAAAGAGCGAAGGGGGCTCATATGTTCATATGCTCATAGCTGCCACACGCACACACACACACACACACACACACACACACACACACACACACACACACACACACACACACACAGACATATCCTCGTGAGACCCAGCCTATTCATTTGTGTCCTCTGTAGTGGACATTTAGTTTTGGTCTATATCTTTTGACTCATTGAGCTACCCTACTAAGTCCTGGTATGCTCAGTAGAGGACATCCTGGCCTTTCCAACTATATCTCATGTGTTTGGGTGGGATGAGGGGAACTTTGCTTTCATGCTGAGACAAAATGAAGACTGCAGCAAAACGCAAATGCCAGGAAAAGAGACAAGATAAGTCAAATATTGTTGAGATATTGTTTTTTTGTTTTTTGTTTTTTTAACTATGGTAATCATATATTTTCTTAGTTGAACATGTCAGGAATCATAAATTGGAATCAGAGTTCAGTTGAACTTTTTGTTAGGAAAAATAATAGCAATGTTATGAATGTTTAATAATGTCAATTTTGTTCAGTAGTTTATCAAAAGATACAGGTCAAATGTTCAGTTTCATTTAAAAAAATGGATTGACATTCTTGTTTTCTTGTCAGCCTATTATGATTTCGTTGTGTTATGGTAAAATCGTTCTCTTAGTCCACTACAGTGGACATGCTGTAAAATCTGAAATAAAAATATTTTTGCAAAATTCTCAATTGTAAGTTGTTGTTTTAGCTCCAAAGAGGCAGGAAATCACAAAAAATAAATAAATAAACAAATTGAAACATTATTGTTTTCCTTGGCTCTCAGGAGGATATAGTGGAAACCTACACTTTTAGTTAGAAATTGGTAAGAAGCATGAAACATGCAGCAGAGAAACAAGCAATAAAGACGTGGCCAGAAAGAGTTAACATGTTATGTCAAGTTTATACAATGCGATTTGAACCTTGATTTACCGCTTGCTGACAGTTCTTAGAGATCACCGACAAAAGCCCCTGATCAGAGACAAAGCGAGTGGCAATGGAAATTTTCAAAGATGCGTCCTGAGAGATGAGCTCATTAAACAACCAGACGGCGGTAGTAATGCAACATGAAGGCATCCATAAAACTCCAAAGAAGAAAGAGGAAACGGAAGTTGGGGCTTTAGGTTCTCAGTTCCAAAGACAAAGGCAGCTTTCTTTTCTAAAAAGAAAACACAAAACCAAATCAGTCTTAAACTATATGGATAAGATCTAGAAATAGTAGATTGCTTTAAGTACTTCGGGATTTGGTCTGACAAAAAGATTACATGGAAAATACACATTGAGAAAATAGTTGAAAAGTGTAAAAAGATATTAAATATTGTTAGGTTTTTGAAGGGCAGAGAATGGGGAGCAGACAGAGCATCTTTGAAATCATTATATGTGGGTTTAATTCATTCAGTTTTTGATTATAGATGTATAGTGTACGAATCAGCATCAAATATAATGCTGAAAAAACTTGATGTCATCCAATATCAAGCTTTGAGACTGTGCTGTGGTGCCATGAAAACAACTCCAGTAGTAGCACTTCAAGTGGAAATGGGTGAAATGCCATTGGAATTAAGAAGAGAACAGATTTCATTAAACTATTGGGCCTAAGAGGACATGAGGAAAATCATCTGGGTCAGAATATGATCAAACCATGCCAAGAGAAAGGAAAAGGACAGGCAAGGAGTTTTGGATGGACTATTGAGAACCGGGTTAAGGAAGATGGGATAGCAAACAAAACTACAGGCCAAACTGTTCCTCTCTCTGTCGTGCCATCATGGACAATGGAATAAGTGAAAGTTGATTTGAAACTGTTAAAGAACCAAAAAGGAAAAAATTTAAGTGCAAACAAAGTTAACAAGTACATAAATAGAAACTACTCACAGTTTGTTAAAGTATACACAGATGCATCCAAGTCACAGAATAATAAGGTAGGAATAGCTTTTGTAATACCAGATTTAGATACAATGTCAAGTAAAAAAAATTAGTGATGATTTAGCAGTGTATACAGGGGAGTTATTGGCTATTCTGCTTGCATTGAATTGGATAGAGGAGGTCAGACCACAGAAAGTCTTAGTAGGATCAGATTCAAGCAGTGCATTAGAAAGTATTTGACATAACCATTCAAATACCAGGTTAGACATTGTACTTGAGATAGACCAAATGATACACAGAATCAGGAGGATGGGGGTAGATTTTCATTTAATTTGGTGGCACGGTGGAATTGGTGGCACGGTGGCAACACTGTCGCCTCACAGCTAGAAGGTCCCAGGTTCAATTCTCGCTGTGGGAGCCAGGGGCGTGTCCTCCACCATGCCTTCGGTGCCTGCTGCTTGAGGAAAAAGGGGCCTTTCTGTGTAGAGTTTGCATGTTCTCCCCTTGTTCACCTGGAGTATCCTCCTTAAAAATACCCCCACTAAAACCGTGCAAGAAGATCACCACCTGACCAGTGGTGACGGAAGAGATTGGGTCCCCGGGCGCTGATTATTAAAAGAAAGTGGGAGAAATGAGAGAAAGTCATAGGAGCAGATAAAAAGACAAAATATCCAGGATGAGATTAGGTCATACTGGCCTAAACAGTAAACTGTACATCATAAAGAAACATGCTTCATGGAACTGTGAATACTGTGGATTACAGGAAACAGTGGAGCATGTATTGTTACATTTTCCAGAGACAAACACTCAAAACAGCACTCCAAAGGAATCAACTAACACTGAGTATGACTGAGTTATTAAGGAGGAATTCAGGAGATGTTGGGTACAGGGCTATATTTAGGTTTTTACAGAGCATGGGGGTTATTATTAGGATCTGAAGTAGGATAACAAGCTATCCGGCTCCACACTCCAGTCCAAAAGGTGGCGGTAATGCACCTAACAACCGCCATAAAAAAACAGAAGAAGAAGAAGAAGAAGAAGAAGAAGAAGAAGAATAAGAAGAAGAAGAAGAAGAAAAAGAAAAAGAAAAAATAATAACGACAAAATTGTTGTTCTGTTGGATTGGAGAGTTTCTCAGTCAGTTATACCCTCAAAGTATCGCAGGTAACGATTAGGACTCCGTCATAGAGATGTTGTTTAACTTAAGCCACAGATAATTTTTATGTCTTTTTGTAATGTGATCTTTTCTCAATACTTGAGATCAGTTTGTGTTTATCGTTAGCATCTTATATTAGCATCTTAGCATCAACGCTCGTAGCCACATGAACAGCATTATTTTTCCTTCCAGTACGAGATTAGCTGATTAAAGTCATAAGTGCAATGACTCGCCACGGAAAGAACTGTACGGCCGGAGCTGTCTACACATACCACGAGAAAAAGAAAGACACAGGTGAGAACCGAATGAAGCGAGACAACTGTCTACCAGACACAGCACACACACACACACACACAAACACAAACAAATCATCCATTTTAAACAAAACGGCGATTGTTCGTGGTCCTGCATCATACTTCATACTACTACATCATACTGCATATGAAGTAGATGTGGTGTTCACTTGTGTTTGACTTGTGCCTGTCTGTTTATATTGTTTGTGTTTACTGTTGTAACAACGTTTATGCTGCCCTCTTGGCCAAGTCATTCTTGAAGAAGAAATTTTTAATCCAAATAATCCAAATAATATAATACACATAACAAATATAAAAACTTTAATTTTATAGTCTAATTAGCATAATATTAGGGGTGCTTTAATGTTATAAATTGCACACACATCTCATTGCAATTTTAGCCAGCAGACCCTTTGATCCCTTTCACACACAGAGTGTATATACACACACACACTTCCACATACATGCACATATGTGTGTGTGTGTGTGTGTGTGTGTGTGTGTGTGTGTATGTATGTATGTGTGTATATTCAATTCAGTTCAATTTTATTTGTATAGTGCCAAATCACAACAAAAGTTGTCTCAGGACACTTTCCATATAGAGCTGGTACAGGCCGAGCTCTTTTATCTAGAGAGACCCAACAATTCCCTCATGAGCAAGCACTTGGCGACAGTATATATATATATATACACATACATACATACATACACACATACACACATATATAGTTTGTGTGTGTGTGTGAGAAAGAGAGAATCTGCACATATATACGTATAAATGACAAGATTTGGACAGCATTTCCAATACACCATGTAAACGTGTGGCTCTCCTCCTGCTCAGCGGCGTCTGGTTATGGAACACAGAGCATTCGACTTGGCAAAGATGCGATCAAAGACTTTGACTGCTGCTGCCTGTCCCTGCAGCCCTGTCAGGATCCTGTAGTGACGTATGTTTCTCTCTCCAACACAGATATATACACACTCAAACATAGACATACTGCATTAAATGCTGTATAACCTTATGTGACTACATAAACATCGTATGTCTTGTTTCTGTTGCTGTCCACAGTCCAGATGGATACTTGTATGAAAAACAGGCCATTCTTGAATACATTCTCCACCAGAAGACAGAAATTGCCAAAAAAATGAAGGTGAGCCCTGCATGTCTGTTTCAGACTCTGTCCATACTGCATTGTTTAATACAATACTTCCTGCTCTCTTGCACAGTAATCACTTTCCTGCTTGCTTGACACTGCTTACATTGTTTTGCTGATATCCTTGTTTTTCTGCCAAAGTTTCGAAAAGTGGATCCTGGATACTAATGTATTACGGGGACCTAAGTTTATGACAGACACAAAAAACAACCACCACCACATTTTTTAATCACTTTTATTATTTCTTAAGCATTGTGGGAGCATGACCTGCAAACAGCACAAGCCTTTTTTGCTGTCGTTGTCTTTTGTGTGCGACTGGAATCCAGGGATCAGAATGTAGACAACATAGTAAGATATGTTGCATTGAGTGTGAGTGACTAACTGAGCTTGACATGCACAGCTCGAAAAGAAGACTAAAACGCTGCATCAGATGCGTGACAAGGAGCAAATCATTGGCTTTATAGCAGCTACAGTATAAGGTGCAGGAAATAGACAGACTTTTATACACAGGATTACATCAGCTGTGGATCATCCTGTCATAGACTTCATGGACATGCTGCCCTGGATGTGTCCAAACACCACTGGATCAGCTCTTGATGCTCAAAAACCAGCCTTCCTTAATGACACTTCTTACTGGCACAGCACCAATGCAAAACAGAAAGCATCAACTTCAGCCAGCACTTGGTCTGATGTCATCTGCCACAGAGGCAAATCCAGCAAGAAATCAAAAGAACACCAACAGTGACTCCATCAACTCAACTCTCATTGTAAAGTATGACATACTGGCTCTTAACAATGAAAGGTGTGATAATACTGACTATGATGAACCCAGGGAAACTAATCACACCGCTAGCATTAAGGCTGACCAAAACCAAAGAAATAGCCCCAAAAGCACTGCTTATGCCAAGAGCCAGAAGAAATATTCCAAAATCCCCACCTGTCAGTTATTCTCTCTACACATTCTAGTAACTGGAAGATGGTCTTGTTTATGTTGGATCTTTTCACTGTCAGAAACTGAGTGACTGTTAGTCACAAGATGTATTAATATCAGGCTCCATTACAACCTTAGGGAAAGGAAATCTTTCCTGGATACATGGCTGACATTCACCCATGGGATAAAGTTTATTGACAATGTCAGTATCTTTTGGAACTGTAAAGACCGCTTAAAGTCTGATGGCTGCCATACCAAAACAGATAAGCATGAAGGCCAGCACACACAGGCAGACAGCATGTATCCTTCACTCCTCACCTGTCCCTTTGCTCCACATTAATGAAGGCATTCAGAGGATGTCTCTGTCCCAGTCAGCAATCCAACACCCTCCTTCCCCTTGATCATCACATTCTTGAGGATCCCAGCATCCTCCCTCCCCACCTCCACCACAATCACTAATCAAGGAGTCAAAAACTCCCCAATCCTTTTTGGCTAATGATCAGATCATTGAAAAGAATTTTTGCTTGATGTTTTTACTTAAGACCTGGCTAAACAGCTTTACTGCTGGACAGTAAATCATCTTTGGAAATTTTAATGTCTCTTATCAGTGCTATTACCATATTATCTCTTGAAATAGGCTTGTCCTCCAATGTGATTTTTATCAGTCAGATGAAACCGGATAGGAGACATGGCAGTCATTTTTTCGACACAGTTTGTGTGTATTGATAATGACCTGGGTGAATCTACATAATTTGAATATCTTGCTCTTAAGCTCAAAGCAGACTTATCAGTGCTCATCATTGCATTGTATCCGCTACCAAGATATTTAGCAGTGTTTATGCAGGAATTCTCAGAGCTGATTGCACTTCGTATCACTAGATATGACAGATTTATCCTGAATGACCTGAAAATTTAACAAAAAGAATGACTTCTAAGGTATGGAGCTGTGAATTTGCTGGATGGCTTTGAATGTACACATGTAAATGAAGCCACTTACCAGCATGGAAACATTCTGGTCTTGGTCCTTTAACTGTTAATTGGAGTTAAACCATTGGCATTGTTTTGGTGTTAGAATTACCTATTTCTGACCTTCTCTAGGTGTTTTTGATGCCAACCTAATCTTAAGCAGACACTAAAAGAGAGTTTTTGGCTCATAAGAGACTCCTTCATGGCAAGGCTGAAGCAATATTATCTGTAATATTATGAGATCATTGGAGTCACACAACTATGACTAATCTTTAAATGACATGCATGAAAATTTCAACAATTCCATGTCATCTACTTAAAATACTGTAGTTCCATTAAGGTTAAAAGGAGGTCGGCTGACAGAATCTCCACATGGTTCAACAACAACAGTGTTAATTAAGATTAAGAGAATCTGTCGAGCTCACAGTTCACTGTAATATATACAAAGAAGCCATGATTTTCTATAACAAAGCAATATGTCTGGCAAGAAAGGATTACTTTTCCAAGATTATTACAGAGAATGGTGGGAACTCTAGAATATTATTCTCCTTTATTGACAGCTACTCAGCACCACTGCCACACCACCCAATTGTGAACAACTTGCATCGTTGTTCAGTAACAAAACAACCTCAATCAGAGCCAGCATTACTGCTGACATAAAAACCAAGTACCTCAGCAAACCCTGCAAAATAGTAACCATGGGAAAAGTCCCATTTTAACAAAGTGATGAAAACTTCATTTTTCCACCTTAGAAACACAGCTTCAGTATTTATAAATCCAAAAGCTGCTGAGATGCCTTTATTTCAAGCTGACTCGACTACTCTATCGCATTATTTAGTGGTCAGTTAACCCCCCACCCCACTCCAAACAAAAAGACAAAAAAAAAAACAGACCAGACCAGCTAATTCAAAACTCAGCTTAGCTGTCAATCAGAACCAATAAGATAGAGCACAGTTTCGTTCTGTTCTAGCTGGTCTGCTCTGGCTTCCTGTAACAATGTACAACTACAAGCTACATTGCCAACTCCATCTTGACTATTTGCCTTCAAGAACACTGCAATCATTGGGTGTTGGTTTATTGAAGGTTCTCAGCAACAGCCAAATGAACATCAGGGATGCAGCTTCATGTCTCAAAGCTTTGAAACAATGCTATAGGTGTCCGGGAAGCCAGCTCGCTAAATGGAAAGCTAAAAACACATCACTTCACTTAAACCTTTAACTAGCTATGACTTTCTCGATACAAGCCTGAAACTTTTGCACTTTACCTCACTCTTAGGCACTGCTCTCCGTCTTTCAAAATGTATTGAAGTTGATTTTATGCATTCTATGTACTTTGTTTTTTGTTTTTTTTTAGCTTTGTATAGCTACTATTCAGTAGGTTTTATTTCCCATCTTATGTTATCCATTCTCTTTATTCCATTTTCATACTTATTTTTATTTCAGTTGTGAGTTATTATTAGTTAAGTGGGTTTTATTCTCCATCTTATTTTACATTCATTTTCTATCTCTGTTTTTATGTTGATTCTGTCTTTTATGCAAATCACATAATGTATGCAATTTCTTTCTTTCTTTCTTTGAGCTGCAATTATTGTATGAAAGGTGCAAATAAAGTTTATACCTTTTTGCTTCTTTCTGTTGAGTATAGAAGAATTAAAAGAAATTCTCTATTAATACTTAAAACTCTGAGTACTTGGCTGTGTTTTCAGGCATATGAGAAGCAGAAGCAAGCACAGAAGAGCAACAGCCAGCTTGAGTCCAAGTCGGAGGAAAGAGAGAGAGTGGAGAGGTTTAAAACCAGGGAGAACAGCATTGTGTCCAAACCTATCAACCCATTCACATCTGGTATGTGTCTGTTACATTCGTCCTCATGATATTACTGCATGCCTTTGGTCTCACTGAACTGAGATTGAGTATACACTGAGCTGGCTAATTTTGAAAAAGCAGTATACATGAAATAGAGGAAGGTACGACTACATCAGAAATGCCTCGGTTTGTTATTGTTAAAAATCTCTGCCCACACCGTGATGCATGAACTGTGCATCACAGCCAATATATGGTAAGGAGAAGGACAGACTGGTTTCTCCTCTGAATCTCAGAAATCAAACCTCTGTTCTGTCCCTGTGATCCTATATTGTATTGTAATGCAGTTAAACACAGAGTTGTTGTTGTTGTTTGCATTTTTGTTTTGGTGTTTAACAGCAAGTATAAAATCCAGCTGATGATCCAGCTCATAAATGCTACTTGATAACAGTAACTCCTGCTTTACTGTGCTGAGACACAGAACAAATCACTCACTTTCCAAGGCTCAGTTTTCCTCATCAACACTAATTTCAGATACTCTCTAGAGACTTTTCAAAAAGCTCCAAGTTTGAAAAATTGTATTTAAATTAAATAAATAAATAAATAAATTTTTAAATATTGTATTGATTTAAGCTTGTTTTAACCAACAAGTTTCTAGAGATACATTCTACCTTTTACAGAGTCATGGCCAAAATGACATTGCCATTTAGTGTGGAGTAGTGAGTAGTAGTACAATGTGTGCATTAACTTTTTCACATAGCACTGGTCTGTTACCATCTTGAAAAAGACCCACAAGTAGTGCAGTTCACAGGCATGGGACTGGTAAAAGTACATTAATGATGCATACAGAGCACAATCCAAACCATGTTTCAGACCAATATTTTCTTTTTTTTTTGTTCATAATTGTAAATTGCAGGGACATCCATATATTACTCTTCAAATGTGCAATACAAATCTCAGTAAACGTATATCATTGTACTCACATTAGAATTTATGTTAAATTCACATGACGATAGATCATATGCTCTCTTATTAGTGATTTACACAAACAATCATGGGAAGTTGTATAACAAGTATTATTTAGAATCCCAAAAGATTTCTTTGTCTTTAATGTAATGCAACAGATTCAAGTCATTGACCACAACTATTGTCTGTGAACAGACATCACTTCATAAAAGGACTCATGATACCTCTTCTACTCATCAAGTCTTAATCTAATTTTACTTTTAGTTCAGTTTACTCAATCGTTTAACTTTAGTGTTGTAATTATATCTTTTTTAACTAGAAGAGTGCACTTAGTAGCCTGCAGATTTGGTACCTAACCATAGTTAAAGGTAGTGCCTAGTTAACTTTCCCTGTCTTATGTCGTGTAGGATCACAGCAGCATTGCCTTTGAATTTTTTAACTTGGGTCTTAACTTGGCTAGCCTTCCGCATGCTTCTCACAACAACTTGCTGGAATTGGGGCTCGTTCCTCCGGACAGACCTGGTGTAACTGAGTCAGGTTTTTAGACCTCCTTGCTCGCACATGTTTTTCAGTTCTGCCCACAAATTTTCTGTTGGATTGAGGTCGGTCTCTGTGATGGCCAATCCACATTAACATTAAATGTTTTGCACACACTGTCAACCTCGCCATGTAGAGAACTCGAAAGCTGCTGCCTGTGTCACGACTGCTGGGGAAGATTCAGAGAATCACAGCATTTTTCCACCGCAGCACCACTGCAAAACATCCCCTTGAGCAGACACAGAAACGTCTGGAACTACCAGCCCAGTTGAAGACAGATGTGGTTCCAAGATTGATCAGAATTTGAGATGATAGAAAGATTCCTTGAGCAACAGCCAGCTTTTTGTGCTGCTGTCCTCTTTCCTCAAGTTGTTTGTACTTTGCAGCTAAATCTAGCAGGTGGTTAATGTTGTTACTTGAAGTATGAAATTAAGTTGTTATTTGTTATTAAGTTATTAAGTTTTGCACTGTGCAGTTTATCTTTTCAGTCTTTTATATTTTTGTAATAAATATTTATTTTACTGTTTGTACCAGGGCTGCCTTGGTTTCCTATTGACTGAGTGGACTAAGGAAAAATAAATCTTACTCTGGGCTGACATTGAGGAGTGTCTGCCACAGTGAAATGGGAAAAGAAACTCACAGCAGCAATCTAGAACAAAATCTACGAATGTTTTGAATTTAGGAAGTGAATTGATTTTAGATTGTGAATTGTTTTGAATCACAAATCTTTTTTGAATTGACTCGTGACCCCAAGACTCTGAATCAAATCAAGCAGTGAGATGTCCAGAATAGCGCACTCCTACTACCCATGTGCTCCATGGTTGGGATGGTGTTCTTCAGCTTACAAGCCTTCTCCTTCTTCCTCCAACAAAACTATTGCCAAACAGTTACATTTTTGTTTCATCATACCAGAGAACATTATTTGCAGTTTAAAAACTGTTTAAAAACAGTCAACTTAGTGTATGTAAACTTATGAGCCACTTGAATTGTGATATAGTAAATTATGAGTAAAATAAGTTGTGTTTGTGCTTGTGTCTTGCAACAGATATCCTAACCAACTTCCCAAAACTGAGGTTTAACATAAAAACTGAATAGTTAAAAATGAGTTAATTAGTTAATTACTTAAAAGCAAGAGTATGTAAATGTCTGTCATTTGTAACAAACCAAACTGCTTGAAAATTCAGTGAGTAAAATGATGTTACAACCCAGCTCGCTAGGGGTAGGGAAGTAACAAAAATGAATGGTAAATGGTTGAAATTAGTTGTTTAAACCCAAGAGGTGTTAAATTGTTTTTGTACAAAAGGCAAAAGGCCAAGACAGTGAAAAGAGCAGGTGGGTGCTTTTCAAACAAATTAAATAATCAAAACCAAAAGAGAATTCTCCAAAAATGAGAGCTTAACTAATTATGACTAAAAGAGAACTCTTCAAAAGGAAGAGCTTAAGTAATACTAACCAAAGAGAACTCTTCAAAAGGAAGAGCTTAAGTAATGCTTGCCAAAAGAGAAATCTTCAAAAGGAAGAGCTTGCCTAAACCACACTGAAAACAAAATGGAAAACCCTCCTAAATGAGGCCTACAGTTCTGATGAAAAACGAGAACCAAATTACAAAATGAAATAGCACCCCTAATCCTAGTGAAGCTAACAAACAATGTAACTAAGTGTATGAGAAAATCAGTCATGTCTAAACCTAGCTCAGTTCGAGTCTGGTTGCCAAAATGAAACAAAGAGCAGAACTCTGACAAATCTGTCACACAACAAGTGGATCTCTCCTGTGCCGTGGACTGGTTACCAAAGATGCCAGCCACCCACTGCCAGGCTGCTGCATCTCTTGTAGCCGGCAGGAGATAACTGGTTGCAGGGATTGGACACCGGCTGGCTTCTCCCCAGTCACCATCCTTTTCCGGAGAAGGAGTCCTGTTTCCATTCACATACACACACAGGGCACAAGAACACACACACAAACACACAAGAACGGTGGCGGCTGTAACAAATGACGATTTAAATTGTGGATAGATCTCCTGCTTTACAGACTTGCTCTCCCTTACAGAGGTGCCCCTGAGCAAAGTCCTTAATGTTGAGTAGTTGTACTGGAGAATACAACCATGTCTTTATCTTTTCCCAATTTATTAATTGCTTTAAATTTCTTATATTTCCAGTCATAATCAGAACAATTATTTGTGAAAGTAAATGTGTTTGCAATGTCAAGTCAGTACAAACTCTGAAGTACAACTGTTTTTTCCCTTCAGGGCAGAACAAAGGAGGTGAGAAGGGCAAGGCAGACAGCATCACAGCAGAATCCTCCACTGGTTCAGCTTCCACTTCCAGCCAAAGCCTGCCCAGTTTCTGGGTTCCTTCTCTGACACCAGAAGCCAAGCCCACCCTGCTCAAGAAACCAGTGAGTGACCTCTCCTGCCATGTCAGGTCAGGGCAGTTGGTACTGATTCTTGCTCAGCAAATTACACGTCTTTAAAGGGAATTTAATTAATGGAAAATACTGTACCTAAGCATTCCTCTGTCTTGCTTGCAGCACATTGGTGATGTCAGCTGTCAGAAAGTTTAACCCTGTTCAGACATATACCCTTTTACATTAATCTGATGCTAATTTAACAAGTTGGTCTCATGTCTGAATAAGCACCCTGATCACTTTTGCATTAAAGTCTTGATGGCAGTCTTACTAGCTCGGACCTGAAAGTCAGAAATGAATGTGTCATATTTACATGAAGGGTGCGATAGCACAAGGTGAAACATGCAGAGAAAGAGTGTATTGTCTCAATCTTCATCTATTATATGCAAAGAAAATAGAATCCATTTAGCAAAGTTAGAAACTGAAAGAGCCCATTTTCTTTATCAAATCAGATCACTCTATAAAACAGTGATTGTCAACTGGCAGCCCACGGGCTGCATGCAGTCTGCAGTATATTACTTTTTCAAAAATTCAAAATGTGTAACGTTACTCACCAGTGAAAGAGTCCCAGCCCATCTTGACAGTGATTGTAGATTAGCTTGTCAGCCCCTGGCAATGGGCCAAAAAGTCAGTATGTTGCAAAGTGAGGTGCAGAGGACAAAAACATCATGCAGGCAGGGAATTATGCTGAGAAATTTAGGCAGACTTTTATTGTCAGTCTCTAACAAAAAAACAAAAAAAAACAAAAAAACAATACACTTTAACTCCCATTACTCAGCTTAGAACATATCTGGTGCTGCCCTTCTTAAATCAGTCCACCCTCTCTCCCAGTGCTCTCACATATATAACATAGGAGCCCACCTTGCCAGTACAAACTGACCTATCAGGTCAGCACTGAAGGAAAGAGGGTTGACAAGGTTAACCACAAATACACAATGTCTTTCTTAGCTTGCTCATACAACAAAGCCTCATTTCATTCTTCAATATGTTATCATAAATACCATACATTCAAAATAAGCAAATCATTTAAATATCACACAGTATTTGCCTTAATTACCTGTCATTTCATCACTCATCCTTTGACCAATCAAATCTGAGAATCCGCCTACTCCTACAGCACATAAAAGGGCTATTGTTCAGACGTGCTTCGTCTTTGAACACCAGCACAAGATGGCCTCCACAAGGACTCACACTGACAAGTTAAAACTTTGATTACTACATGAGATTAATAGATTCCTAAGAAACGTGCTTCTAATTCTTAGTACAGTTATACAAAGTTTGTATTTCTCAATTAATTTATTGAACTAAAATTTAATAAAGAAAACAAAGAAATTGTGTGAGAGTATCTGTTCACCTTAACAAAAACAGGGATTTAAGAGATAGTGAGGGAGTTGAGGCTTCCTCTCACAGTTATTCATAATTCACCTATTCTAAAGAATCAGGTTATTTTCCAACTCCATCCTCTGTTCTCCATGGACTCACCATCATGCAGCTCGGTTCCAGGCTGGTCATTCCCTGGAGCTGACAGCAGCGCACTGGCCAGATTACAGGAGGTAACTCCAGAGTCCAGAGAATCACTGAGCTTGTCTATTACAGGCAAGAGGCGTCATGTGTTTTTTTTTTGTTGGTCAGCTGTTGTATTGAGTCTCAGACTTTTGAGTATTTTTGTTTGCTTCCTGGGATTCTGAAGAGTTTTTTTTTTCTTCAAATAAGGGCTCATTCATTTGTAGTTGAAGTGTGGGTTTTCTATTGCACACTGACTGTCTCCTTTGTGGAGGTCTCACAGCATTTTCAAGTAAAGTATCTGGATATCATTGTTATTATTTTCCACGTTTTTTTAGAGTCTGTTCACACTAAATAGGCTAATAAAAATAACAATTTTGTAAAAAACTTAAGTGAAAATATTAAACACTTGACAGGTAAATTAGACACACTTAGTCAGGGATCCCTGCTGTAATGGTGCAGTCACCACAAAATAGATTTATAAAGCCACCTACAACCACAAATGGTGAAAAGAAATGTAGAAAACAAAATGGAAATATGACATTTCTGTTTGTTTTGTGGATTAATGTGAGGAAGGTACATCAATGTGGAGTGATGAGATGTTTTAATCTGTGGAAATAGCTTCTTCTTGGAAAAAAATAAAATAAATGTTGTTGTAATACATTTTTATGCCTCCGTACCAGGGACAGGCATGGCCAGGGGGAGTATGTCCCATTCTCGTAAACACGATACCTCAGCAATGCTTTGAGAGAATGTATTCAAATTTGGCACAAACATTCACATGGACTCAAGAATGAACTGATTAGATTGTGGTGGTTAAAGGGCACAGTCACTGTGACCTTGCAGGCACTGTAAGGCCATCACTTTAAAAGATGGATCAAGCCAGTAATTTGTATTCTTTTGTCTGTCCTTCCATCTGTCCAAAACTTTGATTCAAATGAAGGTATTTCTACTATTACTTGGGAGATTACCAGGAAAATTGGCCTCAAGCCCTAGACTGTCCTTCAGCAACATTAAGCTGAATCTACATCTCAATATTTATACAAACAAGGAAGTTATGAGAGTGACCAAAAAAATCACTGCTTAGAGAATGCATCACTGGTCACGCTCATCAGATCTCAACATCAGACTTAATTTTCATTATATTTAAATTTTCCACAGGAAAAGCAGCAGAGAACATTCGCAGACATGAGTGAAGCACAGTGAAAAACTGTGTTCCAGGATGTGGAATGCACCATGGAGTCTCTGGTGTGGTCTTAAACTTGAATCAATGACTGTGTGTGTGGTTGGAGGTCTTGGCAGTGTCACATGTTTGCTTTAAATGTAGATGTCATAATATTCTGTTTATTTTGTGTATCTCTCTATCTAATGTTGACACTGTATTTAAGGCTGAAGTCAATTTGACCCAGGATCCAAATATTAAAACCTATCTTTTGCTGTGACTAAGCAATCATGGCTTTCCACTGATAGACTGAGGTACACAATTTTTTAATCACTCTCCTCTTCTCCCCTCCCCTTTCACCTGTCAGAGTAAGGCTGTGTTATGTCCCATGTCAGGACGACCCATTAGGATGAATGAGCTTATCACAGTCCGTTTCACCCCACTGGACTCGAGCCTGGACCGAGTGGCTCTGCTCACCCGCCAGGTCAGTTTACTTTATTACCACTAGTCCACATCATACAAAGTGGTCAGTGTTAACAGCTTGATAGTTGTGAGCATTGTTGTTTAAAAAAAAATAAAAGCAAATATTGGTACTAACTTGTTAAAATAACTTAACCAAACATTACAGCTAATATAGATTTAGCAAGGCTTTCTATACCAGTGTTAATTTTGGCAGCTATTTTAGATTTAGTCTTAGCACGAAAGTGCCTATTCATTTTAGTCACATTTTGCCTTTGTAGTTTTAGTCTAGTTTTAGTCGATGAAAAGTCCTTATATTAAAGTCAACTTTTAGTCCAAATGTTTTCTCTTTTTAAACTAATTAAATTAGGCTAATACAGGTATCGAAAATTGGAATGAAGGTGACAAGTTGCAGGCCTATCAAGTGTTGAAATTCGTAAAGCTTTCACTCATAACACTTTTACCTGTAATATACGGACTCCTTACCTTAGTTGGATATCTCTAGACTAGACTCTCCCATCTATGAGATGCTGCTGTGCTGTCCTTTCTGATCTACTAAGGCAGTAAGTGCATTACACATGGTGACATGAAGTAAAGACCATTCCACTAGGTCAACAAACAAACATCTGCTGAGTTATAACTTAAGTGCGTCCATATATCTAATCTTTGTTTCCGACCAAACCCTTTTTGTGCTGAACTTTCCATCATGTGGCTGTCATCATTAACTTGCCATCATTCTGAAAGTGGGACATCAACAGCACCGCTGCGCACATCCCTTAACCAATTCAACCAATGACAGGGATGCATTTTGACAGACAGACTGGATGCACAGTTGGGGGAAAATATCATGCATTTTCAATGTCCAATTGCACATAACTAACATTTTAGTCCTGTCTCAGTCTCGTCAACGAAAACGAAGCATACATTTCGTCATAGTTTTTATTATCAAAGATCTATTTTTAGCTCGTCAACGTCCCATCTTAGTAATGAAAAAAAGGTCGTTGACGAACATTTTTGTCATATATTTTGTTAATGAAATTAACAGTTCTAAACTGTGCAACCTTAATGATTTATGCCACTGACCTCATGAAGCTCATCCAATAAGATTGCAGCTTGACTTTCCAGAAAGTTAGTAGAGGTGTCACATCACAACACCATTGTAAGTATGAACTATTTACCTCAGGATGAATTCATCACTTCTTGTATATATGCACTGATGTCAATACCAGTACTGGGGTATCAGGTCTGATACTGTGCTCATGTATTTGTAATTGTAATTCTAAAACTACTCTGCAATACAACCGCACCTGATACTACTTAATGGCAATGTGATGTTAACCTCAACAGAAGAGCAGGTAGGTGGAGGAGCACATATCAGCAGTTAGGAGATATTTTAAGATAAGCAATGATGACAATTGAAGAGCAGACTTCAAACTATCCTATACTAAATGGTCAAGTGTGAAAAGTAGTTCCTTTAACACAAGCAGTTCGATAAAACATCTATAGAACCAACATAAGGTATAGCTGAAGGAGTTTGGTAATGCTTTAAGTAGGAAACCGTAGCAGCCAACCTTACAGCAAATGCTGGAGAAGTGCCAGAAAATGTCAGGAGACAACACAGGGCCTGTAAACATAACAGAACATACTTAGCCAGTACATGGCTCTTCATGACCAGTCATTGTCATTTGCAGGTAATCCAAGATTTTTTCATTTTATCACTGTACTGGAGCTGAGGTATGAGATTCCCAGCCATCATCATATCACAGTAACAGTATTACCAAAGCTGAATGATTTGGTGAAAAACACGTCAGCTGCCTGTTGCAAGACATTTCCGCCTCCAGCTTCACCACAGTTATTTGGACTAGCATTGTCCCACAGTATCTTGCATCAGTTTAACTGCACAGTCTAGGGAGGGTTCTACCTCCCCAGAGAGTTGTTCTACAAGCAAAGCAGTGCCAGGGTTTGCACATAGCTGGTATAATTGATGATATGCTTCAGACATGGGGGATTCCGAAGGTTTTGTACATGTCATGTTCTAGGATGCCAAAAACACATTTTGAGTGAGTGATGCTGGACCCCCAAACTTGCCATGTGTTTCTGTTGTAGCAGTCAGATGTCAAATAGTTGTACATTTTAAAGAGCAAGACATACAAACACCAACACACAAACACCAACTGCTGCACCACACTGCTGCAAAGGCAAATGAGATGGTGATGTTTTAGTTTTAGGTGTCTGGAGGAGAGGTAGACATGTAGGAGGATCTGGGGGAACCATCTGCCAGAAAGCTATGCAAGGCCCAGGTCAGCAGCACTGTTTGATCAGATAGCAGATATAGCGGTTGAGCAAGCAATAACATTACTGGACAGTGCAGCAGTGAACACAAACATTTCAATTACATCTGATGGCCAACTTGTCATCACTGAGCAGAGCAATTGGAACTGACTATGAAACTTGCTCAAACCACTTCACACATTAATAGAAATGTGATTGTGTCATTGACAACACGCTCAAATCTTGTTCCCCTGCAGTATCGATATAATCTTTTCTCTTCAGGACAGGTACGTATGTGCAGTAACTAGAGATGTCCTGGGCAACAGTGTTCCCTGTGCTGTTCTGCGACCCTCGTGAGTACCAACATGTCTATCTCCATTCAGGCATTCAGATGCTACATGTCTCTGTTAGGACTGAGTGCATAACTGACACACACTGTCCTGTGTTTAGGGGTGTTGTAGTAACTCAGGAGTGTGTGGAGAAGTTGATCAAGAAGGACATGATTGATCCTGTGTCTGGAGACAAACTGTCCGACAAAGACATCATACCACTGCAGAGGGTAGGCTTGTTTTTCTATGTAGAGGTGGGGGGAAGTTAAAGTCTATGATTTTGAATTGTTCCATGGATTCCAAAAATTCTTACATTTAACAGTCTCCCAGCTAAGAAGACCGACTTAAGGTGCTTTCAGACAGCAAGTGGTTGCTGTTAGCAATGTTGACACCATGGAGAGGTGGCAGCATCCTCTATCCAAGGAGATAGAGCATAGGTCACCAACAGGCGGTCCGAGTCCGGACCCAGAAGCCGTCCCATACAGTCCCAGACCCACAGCCAAAACAGAAGGTTATGATTTAAAACCTGATGGGGGCACTTCTATTTTAACCAGTGCAGCTTTTGCAGTCTTTAGGTTAAGTGGATGAGGAAATGCACAGACCAGTTGCATGCGAATTAAGCCATCCCACGTGATACTACTCAGCCAGTCAAGTCTGTCCCTTCCAAGCAGTAAACATTACGACTCAGTGCAAACAGATGAGAGAGTTAGAGGTAAGTTACACACAAGAAAAAGAACGATAGCGATACAGGTAGAGAAAACAAAGGGAGATATACAAACGACTGCACAGATTAAAGTTGAGAAACGCAGGAGTGAGATGGAGAAAGGGAAAGAAAAATAAGGAACAAATGGCGCATTCCAATCTGGAATGGATAGACTCATTTCTGTTCATACTTCCCACTGGGAGCACTAAACCAATGTGTCTCATATGTTCAGGAACCGTGGCACTTAAAAATGCCAATGTGAAATGCCATTATGCAACATAAAGGTTTTGAACAAACATACCCACTCAAATCTGAATTAGATCACAGAAAATAAGTGGTCTCAGAGCCACATATGACTTAAGCTGTCCACTTAGTCCACTAGGACTAGGATAAAATAGCTTTTATTTCCATACACGCAAACGCATTGGGAAGACTGCACATTCTATTCCAAATCAAAACATAGAGACAGATTTATCAAGTGTTTTTACTTCACAGAAAGTGAAGAAAAAGGAATATTAGGCTGTTCAAAAAAATAGCAGTGTCTGCGCTTGTCACTTTTCAAGTATTTTAATGTATTCAAACTGATCCATGATCTCTAGTACGCGATAAATGGGCCCGACACCATAGTATGAGAAACATCCCCATATCATAATTCTTGCACCACCATGCTTCACTGTCTTCACAGTGTACTGTGGCTTGAATTCAGTGTTTGGGGGTCATCTGAAAAACTGCCTGCAGCCCCTAGACCCAAAAAGAACAATCTTGCTTTTATCAGTTCAGAATATGTTGCACCATTTCTCTTTAAGCCACTCAATGTATTCTTTGGAAAATTGTAACCTCTGCAGCACGTAATTTTTTCAACCATGGGGGCTTCTTGGCGATAGCTTGGCTCCACATAGGCGTCTTCTAATTGCTACAGTACCCACAGGTAACTTTAGATCTTCTTTGATCATCCTGCTCATTCATGATAATTGTCTGAGTTTTTGTGACTATTCTCCGATCTATTTGAATGGCAGTTTTCTGTTTTCTTCTGCATCTTTCTGGTTTTGGTTGCCATTTTAAAGCATTTGAGATCATTTTAGCTGAGCAGCCTATCATTTTCTGTACTTTATATGTTTTCCCCTCTCCAATCAACTTTTCAATCAAAGTATCCTGTTCTTCTGAACAATGTCTCTGATTTTCAGAGAGAAATGCACTATAACCAGCATGTGCAACATTTGCTGCCATTGTTCTTAAATAAGAGCCACCTGTTTGACACATGTTTTTTCACAGAATGAATGACCACACTGCTATTATTTTGAACACGCCCCTTTCAATTAATGATTCAATTGCACAGAATCAGCAGGATGCATGTCACGACTGTTGGGTCTGTTGGTTTTCAATTACTCTGCTAGACCTGCTGGTAGATTATTTGCCATGTAGAAATATCATTGCCACCAAAAACAGTGATTGAACTGGTTAGTGATGCTGCACTGCTATTATTTTGAACACAACTGTATATGTTCAGTTCTATGCTACTTGACAATAAATAGTGTCAAAAGTTCGCACTGAAATCATTTGATTTGACAGTCAGATATTGATTACATGCAGATGATACAACTCTTAGGCTACTTCAATATATATCACACTAAATAGTTAGACATTATGATCTTCCGGACCTTTGCTTCAACAAATTTTCTCTAACTGGACCTCCTTAAATTTTAGTTGAATATCCCTGAGATAGAGGGTGCTGCTGTGGCCTGACACAGCGGTAGTGGCTCGCTGTCTGAAAGTCCATGTCGAGCAGCATTTAGGGGTTCTTTGATTCTCTCTCGTTAACTGTTGTTTTTTTCTCTCATTAACGTGCTAATGCAGGAACAAGATTCACTAATGCTTTTAGTCACAAATTTCTCCAAACTGTATTTGTACTCGGTTGTGAACTTGTCACATAGTGTTAAAGGGATTCTGATGGTCTGTCATTTACTGACAGGGTGGAACTGGCTTTGCTGCGTCCGGGGTTGACCTCCGTGCCAAAGAGGCTCGTCCAGTGATGCAAGTGTGACATTGTAGAATCTGAAGACTGTACAGCATCATCAAACAGTTTATGTACATCCTAACTATAGTTCTGTGGAGTGTAAATGGGTGATATATTTTTGTAACCTATTTCTCCCAGCATGTCCACATCTTTCAGCTACTTTGATGGCCTTTGTTTTCGCCTTGTTTGCCGGCATATTTTTCTTGTTCTCATAGGTAACTGGCAATTGTATTTTTTTTTTTTTTTTTTTTTTTTTTCAGTCTATCATGTTTTGTCATTCATGTGAAATACAGTTCCCTCTTATCTTTAAAAAGTTTATGTCTACTTGTCAGGTTGCAGGCTTTATGGTTCAACATAAGTATAGCGTTGAATGGATTGATCTACAGTTCTATTCATTCCCTTGTGCTGCAAAATGTATGAAAAATTAAATTAAATTAAAATTTAGACCAACTAGAATAGTTTTGCAGGATTTTAAGCTGGTGATAATACAGCCTCTTGTGACCCATTTAATAAAACCCATTTAATGGTAGTTTTGCTGCATATGTGTTATATGCTAGTATAGTTTTGGAATATGACGTGTGCATGCGAGCGTGTGTGTGCGTGTGTGTGTGTTAGTTAATGTATTTGAGACTTATTTCATGCCTTTGACTACATTCACCAGTCATCACACATTATTTTGACAACATTAGACATGTCAGATGTTAGGGATTACATCAAAAGAGTTTCAAGTCGTAGTCAATAAACACGGAAATCAATGGCTGGCTCTTTTTATTATATGTAATTTCAGAGATAAAATTCATTAATCATTTCAGACAAATTCCAGTTGGTGCATGTCTGAAAATGTAACTTGAAAGTCCTCACAAGACTGAGGATGTCCTCACATTCATTCTGAGATAGACGTGTTCACACACATAAAAAACATAATTCTTCCTGTTCTGTGGTAATTTTTTTTCACAGTTCATCATGGCTGTACACCCTCATGCCTCCATAGTCAGTGATGGTGCTGGTCTTGATGTAGTCCATCTTGTCAAGCAGCTCGGACAGTGTCAGAAGACCATCCTGACATACAGAGCAGAGGACATGAAGGGATATATGTATGTGTGTGTATATATATATATATATATATAACAACTTCCAACTTGCTGTCTACAGGCCATGTCATCTATTTTATATTTTTGCTAGTATTAATGTTTCTGAAAGAACTAACAAGCACGTTGGTTTTATTGTCAATGTATGTATTAAAGTATTGTGTATTATGTATTTTCAGATTTGACAAGAATACATACAATACTGCATGCATGTTTCATGTGTCCTGCCACCATCATAAGACAGACTTCAGGTGGGGCCTGCTTTACTAGGTTGATTCAGCCATAGTAAGAGAGAGACTTTTAAAAATATATATATCATTTATATTTTTAAGATGCTCTTGGATCGTGTTTTACCTCAGATTACTGTCCAGAGGAGTGTCATTGAACAAGCCTGCTTTAAAAACTGCCATCATGACTTCAAAGCACTCACCCAAGACACTGAGAACACATCACATTGCTGATGTTCACATCAGCAGCACGTATTAAATTCTAATTAATATACAGTAAATTTGAAAACTGCATGTTTTTTGCTCCTGGGAATTTAGTCATTTTTGCACGCTAAAAACATCTTAGATGAGAAATACAACTCCAAGAGCCTTGAAATTTGATGTACGAGAGATCTAAATGATTGAATGGTACAAACAGATGTAATAGTTTTTCATTACTGGCCCTTGAAAATGGAAAAATTGCAAGTGCAAATGGGTGGGTTTGGGGGCCGGAGTTCTCAAAAGTATATAAATAGATTTATTTCCATATTTCCTGTTTTTCCTATTTCCCATGTAATGCCTTATTGTGGACAGGAACTTACAAGTCAGAAATATGCCAGAAACCAGTAAAACACCACCTTTACAAGTGGAGACCTACACTGCTGTATTGATGATTATTATAAAAATTACACTCATATAACAAAATAATGTAAGAGCAGTTAGTGCAAAATAAAAACTTGTAGAAAAAAACAAGACTTTATTTAACAGTCAAACACCAAAAAGTCAAATCGGTCATCATGTCACCCCTGTGTAGGATCATCATCATTATCTGTATTCACATACACAGTATGTGAGTGCATGCTGAATTTCAATGGATTAGTACGTATGTACGTATGGATGTGGATGTGAAGGTGTGTATATGCATGTGTGAGGTCCAAAACAGTGAAAATCTTACTTCAATGACTTTACAGAGACCAAGCCCAAACCTGAAATAACTGTAACCAAATTCTCCATGGCAGTGAAATATAAACCCAAGTTAGGTTCTGACAGCTATCAAAGTTCATCGTGTCTCTTTGTTAAATCTTCCCCGTAATTGGTCGCCTGGCTGCCCACAAACATGTTCCAGTTGGCCAGAATCTCCTTCTTGGTAATTTTCTCGTCCTGTTTGATCACCAGATTCCATCCAGATTTATTGGTTTATGATTGAAACAGAGGAAGAAGGGATACATGGGGTGATGACGAACAGATGCAAGAGAAAGCAAGACACAGACAGAAGTTTTGTTAATAATTTACCCACAATTATTTCCCCTAGGTTAAATACTACAGTACATTTGACAGCACAGACAAGTGATGGGCTGTCAGTCTACCTGTCAGTACACTTACCTTGGCCTACATAACTGGCCCTGTCCTACTTGTATTATGTATTATGTTGCCATGCAATGGTATGTGTAGTGTACAGTACATTATACTGTATGTACATTACTGTACACATACTATAGTATGTACAGTGTATATTCAACACATTAGAATTTAAGAGTCAAGTATGGCCCTAGTTTTACTTCAGTACATTACTGCTGGCTATTTAAAGGATAACTCATAGTATAGGACTGGTTATTTTTCTTATTGCCAACAAATCCCTTGAAAAGTTCAAAGCTAACAATATGTCATTCCATATGTTATTATGTACAAGGGTGTGACTCACTGATGTGTAGTTTTTTTTGGACAACAATTCAGCTCTATGTAACAGAAATATAACATTTATCAAAATACACAAGATACACAACTCTCTTGTTAGTAAGATCCCCTCATGACAATAAGTATAGAATATAACCAGCCTTAAGTATGTGTACTTGAATGAATGTACTGCCTTCCAGGAAGCCATATACTGAAAATGTAAATTCTTAACACATAGGGCTCTATTTTCGATTCTGACACCTGTGTGGTGCAGGCACGGTGCAAAGTCAGGTCCGCTGCACCGATGGGGCGTGGCGGTGCAGACTTTGGTATTTTCGTGCACTGCCAGCGCAACTACTCCCCCTTCTCATCTCAGTCCCACCCAGCGGCGCAACTCGGAAGGAGGGAGGGGAGAAGGCGCATGGCAACACCGCTAGCGAGGCGCATGGCAAGTTTCGAGGATGACTGAGCCCGCACAGGAAACTGTCCGATGCACAAACTTCTCCCAGGAGGAGGTCCTTAGATGGTAAATCCTCGGCCTCCTCTTGCTCCTCCTCTTCCTCCTCCTCCTCATCCTCCTCAAAGCAATGATGTACTCCCTCTTTGTAGATAACGTTAAGCATTACAATGATAACATTTGTATTTGGAATGAAATGACGTGGGCAATAGCGGACAACGATCATCACTTATGTTTTTTCTGTGTGTCTGTCTCTCTCTGTCTCTCGAGTGCTCTGAGATAGATGCAGTATATATGCTCTGTAGGATACCACGGCTGTTTCTGGTTGGCACAGCGATGTGAATTGATTAGTTTGCGTCCCTGTTTCACCCGTGTACATTCGGTCAGGCTGAGTGACCATTACACGTGCCAAACGCACTTGCGATGTCAGATGAGATACTGATCAAAATATATAAATTTAGGTCTGACTGTATGTGCTGACTCAGATAGTTGCATTGAATCGTGGCTGTTGCTAATTATTGATTGCAGTGAAATGCCAGACACTGTGGAAACCTGCCTGTGAGGTATTGGCGATGTGGGTGCACGACTCCGCCGGTTTACGAAAATCCACTTGCCCAGCTTTGCGCTGTTGGCGCACAGAGTTGACCAGGTCTGGGGTGGCAAGCTTTCAGCGCACTCTTACACCACCGGCGTGGACCCAAATGGACCGAAAATCCAAATCAGCCAGCTGATTATGCCGACACCTCCCCCTACTGCGCCGCAACGCCCATTCTGGCATACCTCTGTGTGCCTCGGTTTAACAAAATACCAAGTGCGCTGCGCGCCCACCTGCACTGCACGAAAATACCACTGCGCGGGGTGCACACCCTGTGCCCCGCCAGCGGAGGGGACGAAAATAGAGCCCATAAAGTTTGCTAAATGTATTAGCAGTTATAGTACTCTGCTATAGTTTTTAAATCATTGCCAGGAGGAAAATCAACCGAAAAACTTGTAGTGTCTGATATTGGAAAATGGTTAATATGGAAGTACTCTTCAGTTTCTATGGCGTATCTAAAATACCACATCTGTAATAGTTTGAGCAGTGGCAGGTCTACCTTGTTGGTGTCTGTCTCGTGGATCAAGTGTTTGGCTTCATTGTCAGCATGGTCAACCTCTCCAGGCAAAATCCAGTGGGCCACCTCACCAGCATCCAGGTAGCCATCCTGTAAGAACAGGCACAACGGTGTCACTAAGACATCTGAAAAATAAATCCACTCAACACTTAAAGGCAGAAGAATGCCGACACTGAAAAGCGAAGGAAGAACCAATTAAAACTGTCATTGCTCACAGAAAAGAAAACATGGATCATAACTTTTGCTAGTTATAGCACCTAAATGCAGCAAATGCACACATGCAAAACCATGTGTAACTCCTGATGTCAATTCCGCAATATTTAAGAGATTCCTTTGCATTATGATAACAATCATAATTTCTGTCAGAGAAATAAGACAATCAAATCCAAACGATTGTAACTTCTCCAGGTCTGACTCACAGGACAACAGTAGAAAAGAAAAGCTGCTAAACAATGTTTGCCAGCAGTTAACATGACAGAAAACACTTGACACCGCTGTTGCAGGCAGTCAGATGGAAAAAAAAAGAGTCTGAACTGATGGAGAATGAAGTTTCAGTTTGTTTCAGAGCTGAAACTTTTTCTCAATCTAAGATTCTTTTCTCAGTTCTGACAGAGAAAGTATATTTGCATTTCTGCATTTAACTTTGTTAATTTCACATCAAGATCAGTTTACAAGTTGGTTAGTAACACTAAACCTATGAAAATAGTGTCTATATAATGTCTTCTGTGGCTGACTATGTCATAGTGATGTCATTATGGTTATCAGCTTGGGCTTGGAGAGTACACATAATAGAAAGCCTGCCTTACAAACTGGGGCTGTAGAATTTGATATATGTGGGAAGGTAGGTAGGAAGGACCTAATGACAGAAGATTTCCAGTTTCATTACAGGAAATGTATGGAAGTTTAATACTACATAGCAGGACTGCACATTTAAACTTGCAATTACTTATTTTTTTGGCCATTGGGGGCAGCAGAAATGAGTTGTGAACACAACACTGATGTCACCTTTTTAGTTAGCAAACAGTTGTTTAGACATCAACAGTTACAGAGAATAATTATCATTCATTTAGAATTAAGTTTATTTCCACTGATGAATGTACGTCTATTCACTGTCTTTTTTTTTTTTTGCTTTATTTTAACTTGTCGTCAATGTCTTTTAACCCTTTTCCTTTTGCCCTAGTTCATTCCTGTGTTTATTGCACATTAAGCACTTTCCTGTGAAGCACTTTGGTGTGGCTCAGCTGTCTGTAAATGCGCTATAGAAATAAAATTGACTTGACTTGACTGTCTTTTAGCTCTGCCTGGAACTCCTGCAGGAAATATCTGGCTCATAGCTGCACTATGTTCACTAGCTGGGCTCTAGCTGTGTCTGCCTGCTGGGTCATTAGAGATTCTTCTCAGAAAACAGCTACCTGCTGTGGCTGAAACCAAAAACAAAACAAACCATATTAGTTAAGTTTGTGCTGGACAGCTTAATGAGTTGAAACTCATGATAAATTAAAGTAAAGCTGATGGGAGTTGCAGATTCTGGTAACGATTCTCTATAGGTTCATCACAATGAGCAACCCCTTTCACACTGTCATATTGTTTTCACATTGGCATGATACATTCTTATTAAAAATACAGATTATAGCTGCTTTAAATGGTTGTAGTCAAAGATCTGTTTGTTGCATTTGTGTTCGGTTTATTCTCAATTGGTGGATCCACATATTGTCATTCTAACCTGGGACTGAAACAATCTCGTGTTGAGTGTGCTAGGCTGCTTTTACCTTGTTGGCATCTCTGAACTCTGAGAAATGCTTCCTTTCTGTCTGGACCCAGTCGGGCTCACTCTCCCCATGCTCTGGTGAGAACATGTCACCTGTGGAACAACAGCAGTACACACATATTTAGGAGGGATCACTTCCAGTTGTCTTTCTTCAGTGGAGGCAGTGGTTGGTCGGAGAGAAAATACGAGTCACCTACCAATGTATTCATCTAAGTCGACTTTGCCATCCCCGTTCTTATCAATGTCTTCCACGGTTTCCTAAATGAGAAAATGAATTAAGTGTCATAGTGGTCCATTCCTTCTGCTAAACAGAAGTTACTATGTTGATGAAATAATTCTCTTCAATGGTTTCTGAACATTAGCAGCTCTTTGTGGGGAGAAAAGGGCAAAGAAACATAACCTGACTATGTAACTCATGTGGAAATCCTTGGAAACGGATTAAAGTGGCTTCAAATGTTTATTCAGGCTTGTAAAACATGAAACATGTCTACCAGAATTCAAGCAGTATAAATACACATTTGCAAGTCATTTCAGTGTGTATATATATATATTTTGCACTCATTTTAAAACATAGCCAATCTACATCAGCAGCACATATTAAATTCTAATTAATATAATTTTGAAAGCTGCACCCTAAAAAACATCTTAGGTGAGAAATGTAACTCCAAGAGCCTTGAAATTTGATGTACAAGAGATCCACATGATTGAATGGTACAAACAGATGTAATAGTTTTTCTCACAGTGCAGTTGCTGTCATCACACCTGTGTTTTTGTCTATTTTCTATAGACAATCTACAGAGGGCTATCTACAGCTTAGCAGCTTGGTTATGACTGCTCAACAACATAAGATGCGATCCAATTTCATACTTCTTTTCAATTCTTCAGTTCAATTCTGAGCTGACGACAGAAACAGAAAATGTGTTCACAACTATATCATAAATTTTGCTGCATTTAACAGTATAGATGGCTGTTACTTGAGAACAACGGTCTTTCATATTTTGAATCAGTAACAGCAGGGCATGCACAGCTGCAGTGGCTACCGGCTGCCTTCGATCCTACCAATCTGTACACCACAGGCTGCTTCAGACAGACAGACAGTAAGTAGTTGACTGCTCAGCTGTACTTAGTCTTTAGTGTCTGTTAGTAAATGTTAGCTAACATGCTGATGTTTATTATGTTCACAATCTCAGTGTGTTAGCCAGCTAACATTTATTAAACAGCACTAAAGACTAGGTACAGCTGAGGCTGATGAAATGCCATTAGTTTTGCAGGTATTTGGCCATGAACCACTATCAAAATTACAATTTTGATCTGATGATAGCATTGGATAAGAGGTTTCAGGGATGAAAATTCATCATCTGGGGACTGCACAAAATTTGGTGCTAATCAATCCAGTAGATGTTGAGATAGTCAGGACAAAAGTGAGTAACTGACATTGCAGAGCCATATCACTAGCATGGCTAAAAATACTATCAACGTTCCTGAGGGTAGAGAGTAGATTCTACCTGCACTACCACGTCTCTCATGTAATCAAACTCCTCAGGGTGAAGGAAGGCTGTGAACTCCTCACGTGTGGCAATACCATCACCGTCTCGGTCAGCTGTCTTGAAGCGCCTTTCGTCCCGCGTGAGCATGGATTTATAGGTGGCCTTGTCTTCAACATCATCAAACTCCTCATCTGAAAAGAAAGCTTAAACTTTCAGCACTATATCTATTCTGGTCATCTATATAGACAGTGATTCCTGAAGTATTTCTGGGTGATTGTCAAAACAAAAGCACATCCAATTCCTGAAAGGGTCTTTTGGGCAAAAGTCTTGTGCTAAAAAAATGGAAATTTAAGCAAGCATGAAATTCCATGAATTCTGAGCAAACTCCACCTGTTGATGAAGATCATACAAAAGCTCCAGAACAGCTAATACATGGAACATGAGATGACATTCTTTTGCTAACCTTTTTTCACAGCTGAACAGAAAGTTCATTCTTGACCATGGGATATGCATGTGCAACCAAAAATCTCAAGTCAAAGCACATGAGCCTGTTACATTTGCTGATGATGACAGTGGGATCATGTGAATTATGTGATATTTTTTCTCAAATCCCCCTAAGTGTAAATATATATATTTGTCTGTATATACTCTATATGTGTATATATGCCCAGGTGTGCCCAGCCTTCTACCCAGTAGGATAGATTCCAACCCATCCTTACCAGGATAAGCCATTTACAGAGGGTAAAAATGGATATACTGAATGCTTGTACAAAGAAGGGCAATTGGTAGAAAGTTATTTTTGTCATTTGTCAGGTATGGCTGGTGTGGCTGATTACTTCTGCATTTAAGAACACTTGCTGAGTGGAGAATGGTTCATTTTGTCAGTTCAATAATACTTGTGAGATGCTTATATTTCCTTGGGAAGTTCCTGGACGGAGCTGCTTCATTTGTTGTGATGGCTGACAGGATGGATGCACTAAAATCAGTGTCCGGGTCACACAGAAGGAGGCAGAAAACAAATGAATTACCAAGATAGTAGCCGTAGGTGGTGTTTTTGTACTCCTCCCAGCCTATCTTGCCGTCTTGGTTTTTGTCGTAGTCGTTCCAGTGTTTGTTCACATTCTCCTCGATGTACCTCCTCTGTCTGTGTTTGATCCAATAGTGCAGCTCTGCATGGCTGACGTAGCCATCCTTGTCAGTGTCAATGCGGTCCACAATTTTTCTGTGGGGAAATATAAGATGTCAGGGTTATAGATAAGGTTGACTAAAATCATCTGCTCCCTCCATGCTTTTGGAACTAGAACCTCAAATTCTGACCTATATACAACCTGCTAGCAAAAAATGTCTGCAGAAACCTTTAAACCTTTAAGTGTTACAAGTTGTGATTTCTTATTACTGTTGTTAAGGCAGTTTGTTGCAGCAGTATATACATACATACAGTATATACATTATACTCTTTCTAAAGAAAGAGTATAATCAGGTCAGTAAAACCTACGCTAATTTGTCTTTGCTCTCCTCTGGAGTCAGCTGGTCAAAGGTCTTGGACTCCTCCTTGCCCAGGAAGGCCTCATGGTCATACCGGAAGTCATGAGCATCATTGTGGGTGTGATCACTGAGATCAGCGTGGTGATGGATGCGCTTCTCCTGAGCAGGTACAGCAAAAGCAACAGCAACCAGGATGCAGAGGGATGCTAGTGATTGAAGCAGCATCCTCATAACTGACTGGTTGGAGGTGGGATGGAAATAAAAACAATTGCAGAAAGAAATGAAACTGAGAAGGGGGAGAGCATGATGGGGTGACACAAACACACACATGCAGAGAGAGAGCGGATAAAAATTGCTCTGTATATAAGAGAATGTAACACAACAGAATAGAACAGAATTAATTTGTTCATCAAGGTTAAATTTTTTCTTTTGCTCAACAAACATCAGCAGCACACTTAAGAACATTTAAAACAAAAACAAATATGCTGACAGCACACTGAAAAACACGGTACACTGATCCAAAACCTAAAACACTTAGAGCACAAAACAGAGAGCATTCGCAGCTCCGTTTGTCTTAAACAATGTTGATTCAAATGTTTTGAACAAAAGACCACGGTCCCCAACTTACAGCGCCCCCCAGAGGTCAAGGTCTAAAACTGAGGTAATAAAGACTGAGAAGTGAATCCTGGCATCTCTCCTCCCGACAGTAAGTCGCTTAACCATTGCGGGCTATGCCAACTATTGAAACCAGCTTCTTCCTTCCGTTCAGCTGATCAGACTAGCAGGTGGAATCCATGCTCCAACTGAGTCCAATGAGGAGACGAAATAGTTTGTGCATTTCTTCAGTTTAAATATGCTTGGTATTAACACTAACACAGACAACTGTCAGAATTGTCTCAAGACTCAACGGACCCTTTGCAGCCTCTATGAAATCCTACTCGGCACAAATAATAATTCCTTAGTTTTACTCACCCTAATCTCTGAAATTTACGAAAATCCTTATTCATAGATTCATATACTGGCAAAATAGTACAGGAGAAAGATCATTCATCATCATTTCACTCGCAGTCTCTGTGATTGACTTAAGGAAAAATTTTATCCACAGAATCAAGTCACCATTAACCCCAAGACCACTGTTAAACTAAAATATAATCCACAAATATTTTCTCTTGTTCACATTACAATTGATAACAAGTCATTAAATTTCATAAATAGTGCAACAGTGACAAGAACGGGCATGTAGTGTGTGTGTGGGGGGGGGGTTCCCTTAAATTATCTCCACATTCTACACAAATCCCATCATTAAACACCCATTTGGACTTTTTCCTACATGTTGCTGAAAGTTCAGCAACTGAGATATACGCTGTAAGCAACTGTTTTCTGCTCTCTACAGAATAACTGTATAAAGGGAAGAAATAAAATTAACTGACCATTCTCTTCACAGCTTCTCGCAACACCTCCTTTCGTCGCGCGTGCATAGCAGATCAGTCCGCGTTGGCACTCTACCTTAACAATGTCAAGGAGGCAGGCCTTGTTTTTTCAGCTGCCCAATCACCAATACCCTAAAAGGGCTGTAACCAATAAAAAAGTAAGACACAGTAGTAAAGCGCTGTACGATAAATTCTTATTGGCTGTTAAACGCCACGTTGTCACGCAAAGGGAATCAATTACGGTATGGTCACATTACACTTCCGCACAACGAATACGCGCTCAGATTCCTATTTCCCAAAGACTCAAGCATGCGTTTCCTGTTGCGGTGCGAGCTCCAAGCAGCGCTGATGGTGACACGACGCGTTGGCGTCCATCGTTTTTCCAGCTCAGTTTACGTGAAACCATATACATGGCGAGTAAGACGTGTTTCTCGGCCGCTGTGTTCCCATGGAAACTCCACACACCGCTCGTCACTCTTCCCCTGGCCACATGGTGCACGGATGAATTTGACATTATCTTTTATCAGAGTGTAAGAGAGTAATTGGAAACGTTATTTCTGAAGGACTATGAGTTAACAGTTTGATTCAAGCATGTAGACCGTCTTCTCTGTGTGTGTCTTTTTGTCTTGCATTTGGTTTATGAAACAAACGGCCAGCTGTAGTGCTGATTGGGCGGATTGCGAGCTGTAGTGTCACCAGTAAACACCAACCTCTTCCGCTAACGTAGCTGTGTCTCTAGCCTGGGCAGAGCGGACAGGGCGGGTGTTCATAGGGTGGGCTTCCCTGCTGCCAAGACTCGTAATTCTCTGTTTCAGCGGCGGAATGGGGAGGTCGTTTTGAGAGCGCACCAGGTAAAATTGCGACTGAGGGTTCGCCGAATGGTCAGGCAAACCAGATAGTGCTGCTGCAGCAGGTATCGGTCTGGGGCCGGACATGAACAAACCTTGAAAATTTTTGGGTTTGGAGAAAACTTTTATTAATAACATTGTCATGTTTATAAAGTCATAAATAGCTGTCGGAGAAATTCTTACTCTTCGTGCCCATGGCTGAGATCACCTCGTATTGACCTCATATTATTATTTGTGTGAGAGTTTGTGCAACTATCTCATGAAGACAGAGGCTGCGTCCAGGGGAGGAAGTGAAAACCAGAGAAGCAGAGTATTTTGTTCCTCTTCTCAAGGCCATCTCACTTGCTTGCTCCATTATGCTAAACAGTTAACTGTCTTCACCATGAGAATGGCAAGAATCCAAGCTTCTGGCGATTATAAAAGTCTCATATGAACCCTGTATTTTTGAACATTTACTCTGCAGGCTCTCTGTGTGTAACTTGTTCCCTTGCAGCAAGAATAAACAACCTACTCTAGTGAATTTCAGACAGTGTTCCTGAGTCTTGTTTAGAATTTTTCCCAATAATAGCTTTGTCATTGTAGATCCCAACACTTCCCAAAGGCTTCTCATTTCAAGAGGTGTATGTCAAGCGTGCCGTGTTTCTTGTTTTTGATTGTTACTGAACTTTTGTTTTTTGTTTGAATAGTTCACATAATTCAGATATTCAAGGCTTAACAGTCTTCAACCGAGAAAACAATGACACTAGCTGATGACACAGTATTATTAAGGATAAATGGCCAAGTAGTGCACATAACATGTAACCGGTGAATTTTCAGAAGCTTTTAGGAAAGGCGTCCTTAAATGACTTCTGTTGTGATCTGGCGCTACATAGAAAATAAAATTAGCTTGACCTTCAAGGGGGGCCAGGGCGGGTAGGGTAGGTGGGGGAAACACTGAGATATATATATATATATATATATATATATATATA